>OY744528.1:29491027-29531027 GCA_963556195.1 Sepiola atlantica
AATACAACCGTCGCATTACCCCAAAAAGTATATCTGAAAAAAAAGTGGTGTTTGCTATTGTGATAGGGCTTCATTTAATAGTATATCCTCCGGACAGCTTTTTGGCTAAGAGCCAGGTGTATTATCTGTTCTGATACTACACTTCATCTTTTCTGTCTAGTAAAAGACTATAACTAAACATTGGTGGGTACCATGTTAAGGGGTCAAGAAGAGTCTGAGGGAATAAAAAGACCGAGGAGGGATAGCATCATTCAGAATTTGACTAGAAGGGAAAAAAAGTATGGGAACATTGAGTAGACTTATTATCTCGCAGATTCCAGGAAAAAACCCCAGCCGCTGTTGGGAAGAAATTTACTGATAACGACTGGTGCAAGAACATGTGAATGTGTTGCAATAATAATGGAATAGCATGATGAGTCATGAAATATTTGTGGGGACTTACTGTCACTCTGATTCCCGGTTAAAACCATCTGCTGTTATCAGCGAGAAATATCTTGTTTGATTTACTTGCTTCCCACAGACTGACGCAGATTTTATCTTTGTCCCAAACCAGAGTGCCCCTTTTTGGGTAGTTGGATTTTCCCCACATTAAAAACCGACCTTGTGCCTAACATACCTTGTAAAAGGGAGTCAAGTAAATAAGGACAAAAACAGCACAAATACAGTATAAGATTCGGGTTAGAGTTAGCACAAAGAAAGGTTAGGGTTATGGTTAGAGTTAGCACAAATAAAGGTTAGGGTTAGAGTTAGCACAAATAAAGGTTAGGGTTATGGTTAGCACAAAGAAAGGTTAGGGTTAGAGTTAGCACAAAGAAAGGTTAGGGTTAGAGTTAGCACAAATAAAATTTAGGGTTATGGTTAGCACAAAGATAGGTTAGGGTTAACGCAAATAAAGGTTAGGATTAGCACAAATAAAATATAGAATCAGGGTTAGAGTTAGGGTCAGCACAAATAAAGTATAGGGTTAGGGTTAGAGTTGGGGTTAGCACAAATAAAGTATACGGTTAGGGTTAGAATTAGCACAAATAAAGTATAGGGTTAGGGTTAGCACAAATAAAGTATAGATGTACAAAATAAACTACAAAGTTTACCGATCAGAAGAGGAGTTTTCACAAAAGAATATGATCTTTCGGATTGAATTCCTTACCGCCAATTGTAAATTCCAAAAAATCAATCAGATCTAAACTTCCCACTTCCAGATCTAAACCGTCCGTGTAACAATAATCGACTGTGTTTTGCCAAACTGGGGTCTCTGTTTTTTGATGTCGCTTGGAAACACAACAAAATGTTTGCCCCACATTAAAAACAATTTCACGCTATCTCAATTTGTTAATATCTCATATCAATGTATCTCGCTTTCCGGTGTTGGAGTACCCTTAAGAGAATCTTTTTTTCGTGCGTTGAGATCTACATGAGGGTATGACCGGGTGAGAAGGGCTTCTGTAGAGGATGTGGTTGCAAGAACGGGAGATAATCAACGTTTCGGTAGTGACGTTTCACACCTGCTCACTTGATCCTTAATCTTGATATTATTTAGCGGACATCTCTATTTTGGGCAAACATGGCACTTCTTTTAGAAGGTTGGAAACACAGGTTGCAACAAGGATTTTGATAAACAACTCAGATCAAAGTGAATGGTGTGGGTTCAATCCTTGGTGACAGAACCTGAGAAAAAGTTAACTGATATAAGATATATAAAAGACATGGAACATGGAATGAGAGTACAGTGGAACCTCGGTTTTCGAACATAATTTGTTCTGAAAAGCTGTTCTAAAACCGAATCATATTTTACCATTAAAAATAATGTAAAAGAGATTAATTCGTTAATTCTTATACATAGACTAAGTTTTAGGTATTTAATGGGTTAATTCTTATATAAAGACTTACGTTTTAGGTATTTAATGGGTTAATTCTTATATAAAGACTTACGTTTTAGGTATTTAATGGGTTAATTCTTATATAAAGACTTACGTTTTAGGTATTTAATGGGTTAATTCTTATATAAAGACTTACGTTTTAGGTATTTAATGGGTTAATTCTTATATAAAGACTTACGTTTTAGGTATTTAATGGGTTAATTCTTATATAAAGACTTACGTTTTAGGTATTTAATGGGTTAATTCTTATATAAAGACTTACGTTTTAGGTATTTAATGGGTTAATTCTTATATAAAGACTTACGTTTTAGGTATTTAATGGGTTAATTCTTATATAAAGACTTACGTTTTAGGTATTTAATGGGTTAATTCTTATATAAAGACTTACGTTTTAGGTATTTAATGGGTTAATTCTTATATAAAGACTTACGTTTTAGGTATTTAATGGGTTAATTCTTATATAAAGACTTACGTTTTAGGTATTTAATGGGTTACTATACTAAATTATTAAGCATCAGTTATATTATTATTTTCAATGCTAACTATAATTTATAATATAAAATCTTATTTTGTAAAAATACATTCTCTGGGTTAGAAATTTAAGTTAAGTCTTTATCACTCTTTCTCTCAAATCCATCCTTATCACTTCCTTCCATGTTTTTCTTAGCCTTTCATTGCCAGTTCTACTACATCTACTAACCCAAGAACTCGCATCCATTCTTTCAACTTACCATACCAACAAAGCCCCCCTGTTCTGCACACATCTCCCTACACTGTCCATAGTTAATCTTCTTCTAAAGTCATCAGATCTAAGCATGTCTTTAAGACTCACATTACACATCCATCGTATCATTCTCATATCATTTCTCTTCAGCAGACTAGAAAAAATGTGATGGAGTGACGCGCATATTTGCCAGTATTAAATTATTTTCAAATATCCAGAACAGAAAAATGTGAGAATATGATGTTTCAGTTACAGACATGACACCAAATCTCCATTATAGTTAGAATAGCGGTCAGAGAACAGATTCATGATAATGAGAGATGCTTGGAACCTTTAATAAATGCAAGAGATCAGATGCCAAAATACAGTGGAACCTCGGTTTGTGAATATAATTCGTTCTGAAAATCTGTTCGAAAACCAAATCGTGTTCCCATTAAAAATAATGTGAAAGAAGTTAATTCGTTAATTATTATATATTGACTATTTTTGAAAGGTATTTAATGAGTTAATATACAAAATTATTAAGCATCAGTTTTATTATTATTTTTAATACTAACTATAATGTATATTAAATATTTTCGTGTGTTAACTTTGTTTGAATAAAACTACTTTTAGTGGATATTTTGACCACTTTACTACACATCTTGTAATATTCTTTTTGTTAAATTTGAGCAGATATTAAAAAATATAGTACTTAAGATAAAAACGAGATTAAAAAAATAAAACATCAGATTGATTTAAACAACCCAGACCTAGATTAAAAATCCCAGGAGTGGCACCACTACGGAACTGTTAACGTTTCATCAGTCGGTATGCTTCGATTGTCATTTGTGTGATTCGGGAATCAAAATTTTGTTAGAAAACCTAGGCATTTCCGTCTTGAATTTTTTGTTCAAAATCCAGAATTGTTCCAGTTCCAAGACGTTTGACTCTATTCTACCTTAATAGATCAAATAATGAGTTTAGTTCAAATTTTTCTGAAGGTAAATAACTGTGACAAAAGTTACCTAAAGAACTACCTCATCATCTTTCTGCCTACTATACACAACTCTGGTTCCTCCCATTCTTATCGGTCCTGGGTATGACCTTAAAAGACATCCAGCTGTGGGGAATGTGGAGTTGCCCCATTTTTTTAATTTTTAACATAGTTCACTCCAAACAAGGCAGGCCGCCATTGTAGATGTAAGGGGCTACTTAGAAAACAAAGGGTGATGGTTTGGGGGGCAACCTAATTTGGGAGCTGCACAGCGAGATATCTGTTTACATTAGTTTTAAATTTCTGCATGTCAGTAACGTCAGGAAAGCAAGAAGCAGAGAGGGAGTTCCAGGGTCCAGCAACATGAGGAAAGAAGCTTTTGGAGTAGAAAGCTCTTCGGCATCTGGGGACATCCACAGTGTATGGATGCGATTTGGCAGATTGTCGGGTTGGTCTAGTGAATCTACATCGTGGGGGCATCAGAGCACAATCCATTGAAGTACTTGTAAAAAAGGCACAAGGAAGCAACAAGTACCTGTAAGGGCCCCATCTATGGGTCAAATAGAACCTACTGGTGCTACCAAATCAGGCTGTCTGAAGTTATTGACTTCCTGACTCAAAAGGCACCAAACATTGATGTTTTATTGTTTTTTTTTTCTTTGCAAAACTCAATCATGTTTTGCAAAATCCAAAACAAAAACAACAATTTCCCTTCCTTCCTCCTTTCCCTTCCCTCTCCTCTCCCTCCTTTCCCTAAACTAAACACCATGAATAAATACTTAAACATATCAAGAACTTGAAGCATAAAAACTATCACCAAAATGACCAGATTCGGCATTAAATAACCTGAAAAGGGTTGATATGCCATAAAACAAAACTACCAAACTACCTCCCATTCTTGAGTATGCCATCCAAGCAACTAATCCTTATCTTCGAAAAGATACCATACATCTGGAGCGTGTTTAATAGTTGGAAACCAGGATAGTGACGGGACTCCCCACGACTACCTACAAAAAGCAGGTTCAAGGACGCGAAGGGACCTGATCATCAGCAAGAATTGAAATCTACCTTGCAGTTTTTCACTCCAGCGCTAAGTCCCACCAAATTCTCTGTCTGTGTTACTGTGCCAGAAGAGGTCATGATAGTGCCTACCATAACCATGTCCAAAGTAACCTTTGAAAAACATTTAGAGTGTATATGGATGCAAATATCTCCCAACTGTCTTCTTACATGGTTTGTTGCACTATTTTTTACCAATAAATTTGAAATTTGAACATAGGAGAGTACAACGGCCGAAACGTTGTGAACATAACCACAAGCAAGACAAGGACAATAGTCCGAAACATGTAAATACAATTCTTTCTAAATTTACTGAATCAACACTTATCAAGGCTAAAATAACTCGAGGATAGAATGTCAGTTGAATGATGATGATGAATATGATGAGAGGGTTTAAATGATGAATGGAATTAATACAATTTGATAACTTATCAGGTCGGTTTATGACAAGTATTTGTTGACATTGAATTTGAAGATGACCATATTGCAGTCTGCAGGGAAGCAGTCACGTGGTTAGTAATCTAGAAATGTCAGTTCGAAATATATATAGAATCACTCTCGTCTTCTACTTATAGAATTACTCCTGCCTTCAACTTATACTATCATCCGTCTTCAAGTTAAAGAATCACTCATCTCCCACGTATAGAAGCACCCTTTCACCGATTAATACAATCATAATAAGCGACACTTTTTAGGATCACACCTGTATCTAATTCATATAATCACTCTCGTATTGTACTTACAGAATCACTCCCCACCCCTGTATAAATCTTATAAATAACTCCGGTCACTCCTCTTTCTCAAACTTATAAAATGAATCACTGCCGTCTCCAATTTATAGAATCACCCCTACCACCGCTCCTGAATCACTTGTGTCTTCAAGTTCATAATTACACCACTTATAGAATCCTTCCCTTTATCTATTTATAAAATTACTTCCGTCTCAAATTTATAGAATACCTCCCATCCTTAATTTATAGAATCACTCCCATCTCCCACATAGTATCACTCTCTCACCCATTAATAGAATCACAACCGTATCCAATTCATATAATAACTCCCGTATTCTATTTATAGAATCACCCCCATAACAAACTTATAGAAACACCCCTCGCCACCCCTCTTTCTCAAATTTATAGAATGACTCTCTCCAATTTATAGAATCACTCCCATCTTCTACTCATAGAACCACCCCCGTCTGCTACTTATAGAATCACTCTCGTCTTAATTTATAGAATCACTTCCATCTCTAATTTATGGAATAATTCCATTCTCTCTTCAATTTATAAAATAACTTCCGTCGCTTATTTACAGAATCACTTCCGATTCCGACTTAGAGAATCACTCCTGTCACTCCCTTCTCTAATTTATAGAATCACTCCAGTCTGCAACTTAATGACTTCCGTCTTAAACTTATAGAATTATTTCCGTATCTAATTTATAGAATCATGCCCACTTCTAACTTATAGAATCACTCCACTCTCTAATTTATAAAATTACTATTTATTCAAATTTATAGAATCACTTCCGTTAAAATTAATAGAATAACTCCCACCCCCACTTACAGAATCATTTCCGTTTCTAACTTATAGAATCACTTCAGTCTCCAATTCATGCAATCACTCTTCTACTTATAGAATCACCCCAGTATAAAAACGTATAGAAACACTCCCGTCAATATAGAATGCCCCCCTTCTTCAATTTAAGTATAGCCCCCGTCTCAAATTTATAGAATCACTCCCGTTTACAGCTTATTGAATCACTTTTACCCATAATAGAATTATAACCGTCTCCAATTTATAGAATCACTCCCGTGTGCAATTTATATAATCTCCCGTCTTCTACTTATAGAATCATTCAGACTCATAGAATCACTCCCGCCACCCCATTTTCTCAAAATTATAGAATGACTGTCAAATTTATAGAATCACACCGTTTCCAATTCATACAATCACCCGGTCTCACACTTATAGTATCACTCCCGTCTCCAACTTATATAATAACTCCGTCTCAAACTCATAGAATCACTTCATCCCGTCCCCAATTTATAAAATCACCCTAGTCTCCAATTTATAAAATCACTCCCGTCTAGAATTTTTAAAATCGCTGCCGTCTCCTATTTTTAGAATCACTCACGTCTTCAACTTTTAGAATCGCTCACGTCTTTAACTTTTAGAATAGCTCACGTCTTTAACTTTTAGAATCGCTCACGTCTTTAACTTTTAGAATCGCTCACGTCTTCAGCTTTTAGAATCGCTCACGTCTTCAGCTTTTAGAATCACTCACGTCTTCAGATTTTAGAATCACTCACGTCTTCAGATTTTAGAATCACTACCGTATCGAATTTATGACCAAACGATACCGTAATAATAACATATAACTTTCAAAATCCTATTTAGAAAAATAATTTGGAAAAAAACTAACGGCATAAAAATGAAAGTAAAAACTAGCTACGGCTAGTTTTTAAATGAATATTTTATTTATTAGAAAGAATTAAGAAACCTATTTTTAATCGAACTAAATAGAATTTAGTAAAACAAATTTACATTTAAACGTATCGGTGCTTCAGAATTAAACTGGCATCGTTTTTTGGCGATTCAAAAATACATTTTCACAGAAACTGCAAATTACTGGAGATTACCACTGTTGGTTCATGGATTACAGAGTTATCTCTCTTGGACCAGATCCAAGTTATCTCACCTGAAAAAAATATTTGCCAATGAGAGAATGCACCCTCCTATTTCCGGAAGTCAAGACAGATTCGTTCTACGCATATGCAAAATTTAGAACGTGGATTTTTCTCTTTCTTGCTCTATTCTCAAGGGTGATCCAAGTTGCCGGCCATTTTACACAGCTTTCACAACTCTGACGCCGTTTTCTGTCAGACGTCTTTTACAGTCGCATACGTTTCAGTCTCGCCTGATTCGTCGCAGTGAGACGAGACTCCCAAAATAGCTCGCCATATTTCCATGGGCTTTCCTTCTAACAGCCATATCGGTTTCTAAAGATAACCAACAAATGTTAACTTGTAGATCTCTCTCTATCCGTCCACCCTGGCAGCGTGTGTATTTTCAATGTGTTGCGACCGTTAACGTAGATTTTTTTTAGTAACTACACCTGTGGTTTTCACCTCTTTGTGTATCATGTTTCCTAATGCTCTCCTTCTTCTTTAAACTGTCTCTGCGAGAATAAATGTATATTTATGTAAATTCAACTGTTTCTTTATTATTACACTTTTTAAAATCTTTCTTCCAACCACTATGTGTTATCTCCGATAACACAACATACAAAATAGCGACCGCCTGTTTGAAAAACAAAAGACAAACACGTGGTCGCTATAAAAACAAACTAGACATAAAATATTAACTAATCTAATTCTTCATCAAGTTTAGAGCGCCATTGCGGTTAGATGTGAATTTTTTGGAGAGTAGTAGTGTTTGACCAGCTGGCTATGAACAAGCCAAAATCACCAAATACATCCACAACAAAGCTCGGCGAAGACTACTGGAAACCGCACTAATCACAGCCTCCAACACCATCAGACAACGAAATGGCTTTTATAATCTATCCCCCTTAATAAGTAAAATTATCTTCACTGAACAAAAACTTAACCTAGATCATGGCTAACCTCTATTTTTTCTCTTTGCTCTCAGTTATACTCACATACAAGTCTTCGCATACACCCCCACACCCCCCCCACACACACACACGAACATTTTGAAATAAAATAATTTATTTTCATGCATCTGGTGGGAGCTTTGTTATTATACCTTCACTGTAAAATGGAGCCTTACTTTATAACCGGTGTAACTGAAATCCATTGTAAAAGACAGATTTCAGTTACACCGGCTATAAAGTTAGTGTCTATTTTACAATGAAGATATAATAGCGAATTGAACCCCATCTGTGCAATAAAATAATTTCCTTTTAATCTTAACCTAGATCATGGCTAACCTCTATTTTTTCTCTTTGCTCTCAGTTATACTTACATACAAGTCTTCGCATACACACCCACACACAACCCCCCCACACACACACACACACGAACATTTTGAAATAAAATAATTTATTTTCATGCATCTGGTGGGAGCTTTGTTATTATACCTTCACTGTAAAATGGAGCCTTACTTTATAACCGGTGTAACTGAAATCCATTGTAAAAGACAGATTTCAGTTACACCGGCTATAAAGTTAGTGTCTATTTTACAATGAAGATATAATAGCGAATTGAACCCCATCTGTGCAATAAAATAATTTCCTTTTAATCTTTCATTTTTCATTATAATCATGCCCTGAACATCATTGTAATCATGGCCTGAGAAGTCACTAAGTCTTATATTCTGGGTGACTCAGTGCTAGATATAGTCTTGCTTCAAGTCTGGAGCCACGAGGATTGCACGAGTTCTGACGAGTTCCTCTCAATAGCTCTGCACCGACGCTGCGATTAAAGATCCACAAAACTGTGATATAAATGCCGCTGATCCAAACTTTTGGGTAAGTGTCTCGTCGGCATTTTTGCTTTGCTTTCTTTTATCAGAGAAATCGTTACCTTAGGACGAGGCCTTTAATTGTGCCACATCTGACAAAGGGGGTTGAGTCTTTGAGCTTTAAAAAATGGCTGTATATAATATGGACAAGATATTTTTGTCTTTAAAAAATATATACTTTTATTATCTCTACATTATAGTAGGCTGCGAACGATGTGCCTTCTTTTCACATGCCACCAATTTCCAAACTGAATTTTAAGCACAAAGGACTTTTTCACTCAAAAGTACCACCCTACAGCCACCATCCGCCCATCCGGGCTGGTGCATCATCCACTAGTCTCTCCCTCTTAGACAAGGTTAAAAAAAAGAGTCCTAATAGGTTCCTAACTATCCACCAAGCTCCAGCCCCTGTCCCATCGCCGCAATGTTGCATCCTTGTGATTGTTTTACAAATACTTCAATGGATTGTGCTCTGATGAACTTGCTGCTCTGGTGCCCCCTCGACATAAATACTCTGGACCAACTCGACAATCAGTAAAATCCCATCCATTCACTGTGGAGGTCCCCAGATGCCAGAGAGCCTTCTACTCCAATAGCTTCTTTCCTCGTGCTGCCGGCCTCTGGAACTCTCTCCCTGCTCCCTGTTTCCCCGAATGTACCGACATGCAGAGGTTTAAAACTAATGTAAACAGACATCTCGCTACACAGCTCCCAACTTAGGATGACACCCAAAACCTACATTCTAATTCTTAGTAGCCCCTTTACGTCTACAGTGACGGCCTACCTTTTTGGGGGTGAAATATGTTAAAAAAATTTTTTCACCATCTGCCGACTCTCAACAACCAGCTGAAGGTGTGATTCTTGTTTAACCTTTGAAAGCCCTCACAGCAAACTATTTTCAACCATCAACCTGCCTCTCTGACGGTTAAAATAAAAATAGCTGAGGTTTTCTTGACTGACATTTTCTACTAATGTAACCTTTAATTTGTTCAAATAACAATATCTAGCGATATTTCAATATCGCCAATGTAAAAGTTGGCCAGTTAAATCAATTATTTCATTAATCAATTTAACTTAATTACTCATTATGACACATGGTAATCAACAATAATATGCAGTTTTTCAAACATTTTTTAATCACAAAAAAACAATGCAGTCTATATTCTGAGGCACCACTAACATTTTTATTCATTAAAATTTTGTAAAATATAATGTAAATTATCATTAAATATCTTTATGAATCAAACGGATATTTAAATTAACCACAAGAGTCTAGTCTATTTATTTATTTACTTTCTATATTTAAATGTTAAACATTAGTAAAACATTAAAATATTATCTTTTTTATACCAAAGCTGAATCAATGAACGTTTGTTTCCCTAAAGCATTTTAATAATAATTAAGTCAGTCTTGATGGGAACTTGAATTGTCCAAGACATATTAATTATGCTGCTAATTTAACGAGGATATAATTAAGGAATTAGCTTAAAGTTAAGGAAGAATTTGTGAGAAAAGAAGTTAAAAATATTTAGTTGGAGATGAAGTCAGGCATTCGACAGAGACGGTAGCAGGTGCAATTCTCAGACAATTCGGACAAGTCGTATTTATTATGCTGCTAATCTAATGATGATATACTTAAGGAATGAGCTTAAAATTAATTGACTGTCTTTCTTTTTCTCCACCCTTTTTGATCTTACACCCTACTGGACAATCAGAGCTGAATTAATCATTCATCTTCTAAGATCGTGTTGTTGAATTAATTAAATAGTAATGTTAAGCATGTCAGATGGCGTTTGATTGCAGCTCACAGAGTTGACCTCAGTCAATAGATAAAAGAATAGAGAAGCACATATGGGTGCTAGATATTGGGCGAATAAATCGTATATAAAATAGTTAGTTGTGAATAACAGGAAATGGAAACCGCTTAGAGTTCAGTCGGGGCCAACTTGCTGATCCCGAGGTTAAAATTTATAAGCCGTCGGAATATAATATTAGCTAAAATATATTTGCTCGAATAAATCTCCCATTATGTTGAAAGCAGGAAACATTTCCCACAAGGGGTCACAAAGACGTTTGACCTTTCTTGTATATGCTAGAATGTGTGAAGTCAATAATATTTAGTCGGGTATTACCTCAAGCATTTGACAGAAATGGAGGCGGGTGCAATTCTCAGCTGTTTGGATTGAGTGGCTGAACTGAGAAGATATGTTTTAAATAGTCTAACAAGAATAATTAAGTCACACTTGATGGGAGCTTGAATCGGACAAGATGTATTAATTATACTGATAATCTTATGTGGATATAATTCAGGAATGAGCTTAAAATTAATTGACTGTCTTTCTCCCACTCTTTTTAACCTTGAACCCGACTGGACAATCAGGGCCGAACAAAACATTCATCTTTTAAGATCGTATTATTGAATTAATTAAATAGTAATGTTAAGAAGATTGTCAGATGCCGTGTGATTGCAGCTAACAGAGCTTCCCTCAGCATATATGAGCAACACGGCGATCAGCAATGGAAGGTATGATTTTAAATTGATTAAGATACAAATGATTAAACTAATTAAAGAAGTAAATGAATGGCGTATGGTTATTGGGGGTGAACCCTGGGGTTATGCAACGATAATAGCTAATTCTAGTTCCTTGGTCCTATATTAGGCATTTTGTCCTAGCTAACTTTGAGCCGACTAGAATCTATGATAATCTCTTACAAATGACTAACATAGAAATATCTCTTTGTAGAATACACACGCGAGCATGTATAGGATCAGACATATAGACACTCACACATACACACAGATAAACAAACAGTTCAAATAAAGTCTTTGCTTTTTCCCAGACAACAAAACCTTAGCTTGAAAATAAAACTCTTCAAATTCGCTACTACTTGTAAATCTGTTGAAATGGTCGGCATTAAAAGATTGTTTTCAGGGCATCAAAATATGATACTTCACTTTCAAGCCGTCTAGTCTTCCCCCCAACTTCTCATCAAACAATGGCTAAATCTACGATATGAATCTAACCGATATTTAAATTAACCACAAGAGTCTCGTCTATTTATTTCGTTATTTTCTTTCGTTGTTCAAAAGGGGAAACAGTACGAAAACATTAACACTCTCGTCTATTATTATACTAAATCTGAGTTAATCAACGTTTGTTGCCCTATGGCTTTTTTCCTATATACTTTAATCACACAGAATACGTGCTAAAATATACCTTAGTTCTGGGATTGAATTATGCTTGAAAAAATTTCTGTTTTATTTTACCACTCTTATATCTCTACTAATGTTGGGACGATTAATCGAAATCGGGAATAGGAAAAATCGGAACTTTTTAGGGTATCGGAATCGGAAAAATTTGTACCTATTTTTCTTTTGTTTTCTTTGTTTTGCTTGATTTTGTTTAAAACTTAATTTTCCATTGTTGGTACTAATGATAACATGATTAATATTTATTGATTTCAAACTACCGTAAAACTAAAATTTATAGATCACCCCCACAAGTGTATTTTTACGTTTGCAAAAATATATTCACATATTACATGGGTTTTAATAAAAATAAAAAATTAAAAAAAAAACTTTCTAGTTAAATATCTAGAGATTTTAAAAGAATCGGAATTGGTAACTGTATCGGAATCGGGAAAAATATGGTAATCGTCACATCACTAATCTCTACATATATAAAGTTAGGTTGGTGTGACAAACTAGAAGTCATTCGTTAACAACTGAGAGTTACTTCCCTTGGATCCTAGTGTTAATAGACATATCTAATCCAAGATGGACGAATAAACTAAGTTCATATCATGTGTCCGTCTTATTATCTGTCTGACCAAGTAGAAACCATTTAATGGTGGCAAAAGTGAGCACATCACAATAAATACATGACAACTTTTCATTCTAAAAACAAAACAAGATGGCGGCTTCAAATATTCCATTACTGATGTTGGATAATGGCCCTGTGAGGCCGGACGCATCTTGAAGTGGACGTATGTGGGGAGATCGTTTGGTTTGGCTAGCGCGATTTAGTGCGGGTTGACCCGTACAGTCGAGTGCAAAATAAACTGGTTCTCACAGTCGGAGCTCACAGACGTTGACGGGGCCACCAAGTTGACAAGATCTCAGATCAAGGGTCAAAGTGCACCTGCGCATGGGGGTTCTGTGACGTCACGGGCTTTTGTGTGGGAAAGAAAGTTTTGCCAGTCTGGGTTTTCGAAGCAGGCCGAACAGACGATTTCTCTATGTAGTCTTCAAATGAAAAAATGGGAATTTATTTCCCTAAGAGAATACAGGCATGAGATTCCTTCTTCCCCCCTACTCGAATGGCTAAGGACTTAAGCTAGGAATTAACTACGATAGAGTAGTAATTTGGTCTCTCCCTTAGCGTTGGTGAAACATCTCCAAGATCGACACGGTAGACTGAAGCCTGAAATAAACCAATTAAAGTTTTAAATATTGTTTGTCTCATGAATCGTTGTAGCGGCGATGTTCACGGCAGTACAGAAGAGAAGAAAGAAGACAACCACTAGACGACACCCCTCCACGCAACGAGGAAAGAGAGAAGGTACGAGAAATTAAAAGGTATGCAACATATGCCTTTTTGGTGTTAAAAATGACCAGTTGTTTAAGCGAGAACTGTCACGGCCCATTCCGGGACTGGTATACAAAGCGAGAACTGCCACGACCCATTCCGGGACGGCTATACAACACTGACATTGGACTAACGAAAACAAGCATGAAGTGTATATGTTTATATGTTCGTGTGGGAAATACTCCGAAACTAATCAACTGATCATTATGAATTTTGGAACACAGCTGCTAAGTGTAAGGGTGGGTAATGTGCACTCTATTTAGTTTTATGGAAAGGGGTATCGGAGTCCTTCATAAAAATTAGATGCCTTCAATTTTTATGAAATTGGACATCAATCAACATGTACTCGCCAAGTTTTTTGGGAATATTTTAAAGGACTATGTAGCATTATAAGAGGATGACAAATAAAATCAGTCATAAATTGGAATGATGAGGGGAGTAACCATAAATTCTGGGGAAATTTCATACAACATTCGCAAAGTAGATGTCAGAAAAAAATATTTTTTTGTAAAGGATAATGAACATAATTTTAATGACATAGATTAAGATATGATTAAGATATGATTAAGATATGAGAACAAGAAAATCCCTTAGAATTTGTAAATAAATGACGTTAGTCAAGTGCAGACGATACTCTCTTTGAGACTCTTCTCTTTAGGCTTGGTATACGGGAAATAACTGATGTCCTTAAGCTAGGTAGGATGAGATAGCTTGGTCATGTCGAGCAAAGCTCCAGCTGGATCTCCCGGGTCACAGACATGTCCATTACATCAAGTCAGCACGCTGGAAGACCGAGGCTTTTTTGGGATGAGCTGTGTAAACGTAACCGTGTAGCCCTGGGAATTGCAAACTTAGATCCTCGCGACCACCAAGCCTGGAGTGGAAGACTTCGATCAAGACTAACAGGCAGGCCCCCACCCTCTTATAGAGGACTAATCAAAGGCCTGTTCAAAAATAAATCGGATGAAGAAGAAAGCTGTAGATGACACAATATCAACAAGTGGAAACCTTTTGTAGAAAAGAATAACAAATGCAATTCGAATTGCAGAATGTTTATGACGTAAATTGATATACAAACAAAGGAATCAATACAGTTAAATAGAAATGGGTAAAGAGCAGAAACGATTAGGCAAGAAGGAATGAGAGAAGAAATAACTTGTGTCGAGAATGAGTTGCGTTAGTCATGTGCACACACATGCACGGTCTAAGAGTGTAGAATTTGAGTAGTAAAGAAAAGAAACGAGCAACAATGCCTTCTCGCTTTTCTTACATCGGTCGAAACGCTGTGAAAATAAAGTCCAAGAAAGGAAAGATTGTAGCAGGAGAGGGACATAATGGGTGAAAATTTCAGATTCATGCGAGTAGTATTTTTTTGTGTTCATTTATACATAAATAACACTAAACAATCAAACATTTTGAAAATTTTGCAAAATTCAGAAGGCGCAGGCCAAAAATAGCCGTTAGGGCTCGACGGGACTCAAAATCCATCATTTTTCGTTGAAAAAGTGGTTTCATGCGACATTGCAGGTCCTAAAACATCCTCAAAAGCTATGAATGGATATAAATGGTTAAATCTGATATAGTACTTTAATTTAGGACCATTTTCAGGCTGTGAAAGGGTTTTCATGAATGTAAAATAGCCAAAAACTAGTGGCCTGCACCTTCTGAATTTTGCAAAATTTTCAAAATGTTTGATTGTTTAGTGTTATTTATGTATAAATGAACACAAAAAAATACTACTCGCATGAATCTAAAATTTTCACCCATTACGTCCCACCCCTAATTGTAGTAGCGGTTAGCAGTTTCAAACTAGCAAATAATACATGAATGTTTTGTTTTTAATTTTACTGTAAAACATCTAAAATTCTTACATTTCTTCAGGTGTGTTTTGTCGAATTCAAGAATCTTTCATGAAACTCGGGAATCTGTATGGAATCTCCAACTGAATCCTTTATTTAATCCACGGGATAGTTTGTTCTGGTTCTGTCAGCCATGATTGTGTACAATTCTTAAATAATTCCTAATTGTATTCTTAGTATCGCCTGTACTGAGGATTGATCTGTCCACCTCAAGGAGACTGTCACTTAGAACTGATTATTACTTAACACGTCATCCGTTGCGCAAGGACCTGTGACTGAAAGAAAGTCATAGGTTACATCGGCCAAAACGTTGTGAGAATAACATCCAAGATCAGAACAGTAGTTCGAACAATCCAATCATTAGAAATGGATGATTTTGATATCGGCTATAAATACAAAGTAAAAAAGCATGTTTTCCTTCTCGCTTTCCTTACATCGGTCGAAACGTTGTGAGATTACACCCAAAAGAAAAAAAAAACATTGTAGCAAATACCAGTTTTTACCAGTCAGTTACCATAAAAACATTATAAAATATAAAATTACATCAGAAAGTAGAAACTTTTCAAAGCCATCTCATGTGCTTCATTACTGATCATAAACCATCGGAATCCGCGGTGAAGCCTGGCACGGCAGCTTTGCTCGCCGAAACTAGGAAGCGCGGAAAATATAGCTCGCTCACTGACCGTTTCGTCTTCCAACCAATTTCAGTGGAAACGTCGCGTGTGCTTGGCCCCGAGACTGTTAAATTTTTTCAGGACATTGGACGGAGGATTTCAACATCTAGGCACGAGCCCCGTAGTCAGCCGGGTTGTTCCAACGCATCTCCCTGGCTATCGTTCGTGGCAACGCTATGTCAGTCATTCCGTTCTAATCGTCATCTGTTGACTCTCTCTTTCTTTCTCTTCCCCTGTCTATCTATCTATGTCTGTATCCGTCTCTTTGCTTCTCTTTCTCTCACATTATTGTTTATAAATAATTGGACTTGTTTTGGTTTATCTTTACAATGGCAGCCATGATTGTTTATTTATTGTTGGTTTGAAATTGTATTTCTTGTCCCTGATCACATCAGTATCACAGAGTTGCGAAAACTCACTGGCATCTCATCAATGTCTTGAGATTGTTTGGTCGTGTTAAGCATTCCAGTGTAGGGCTATTCAAAATATGCATTGATGGCATAATACAAGGAAGCCGGTCGAAAGATAGACAAACGAAAAGATGGATAGACAACGTTTGTGAATGGACGAACATGAACATAAACCAAGCGAACACCTTGGCCCAAGATCGTAAAGATTGGAGGACACTCAGCCATGTTAGTGCGTATTCTACAGCTGGTATTCTGATTGAAAAGTAACGAGAATGTCGTGGAATCAGAGCCGGTTTTGAACCAATTACACCGATTTTTCTAAACTGGGTTCTGCACTTCAAGGAAGACTCTCACACATGCGCTCGAGTGAGAGATGCCGTGATGAATGAATTAATGCGTGTACCATTTTCATAAGTTTCTCTGTATTGTATTCAGCCCGTCGTCCTCATATATATCTATGTTTCACTGTTTAATTTACTGAAAACATTTTATAATAATAATACCATAGAAATATATCGTAGTCATCAGATTGCATGACAAAATAGGTTTGTTATCATAGATACGTACGATGATTCAAGGATGTCAGTTGTTAGTTATAACTTAATATGAACGTTCCACTGTTCATTTTCTGTTTATACATTTAATTTTTATCTATTTTTATTTTATTTTAATTCAATTTATAATTTAATTATTCAAATCCAAATAATTGATTACTCTTTTGATTAAACATCGGAATTAATGAAATTTTTTTCAAAACATGAATGCATATTCAAATAAGATCAAGGAAAAGATAACTGTGTCCTATCTGTCCTCTCTGATTCAAAATGAGTATTACCATTCTTGGAGAAAAATGTGGAAAAGAAAATATTTGAGCAAATGAAACTGATCTCTCTCACACCGGTCAAGTGCTTTACTATGTTCTGCTTGAAAAGTAGCGAGATTACACCGATTTTTCTAAACTGGGTTCTGCACTTCAAGGGGGGTTCCCATACATGCGCCCGAGTGAGAGATGGGATTGCCTGATCGCCGAAGAATTTTTATGTATTTATTTAAAGAATATTTAGCTGACAATTATTTTTGCGGTAAAAAGACAGAGAATATTTATTGTTTTAAAAAGAGTATTGATTTTGAAACAATTTAAAATGTAACATCAAATAAATTAAATAACAAAGGTTAAAACGTTTGTTTTAAATATTTAAAAGAAAAAATTATTTTCACGGTAAGAAGGAAGATACTACTTATTGTTTTTAAAAAGATATAAATTGTTACAATTTTCAATAAATAAAGAAGATTTCGTTCTATTTATTTAAAGAATATTCAACTGAAAATAGCAATTATTTCTATGGGAGAAGAGAGATCTATGAATTAATGAGTATACCATTTTCATAAGTTTCTCCGTATTGTAGGGTCAGTGAGACTATTCAGCCCGTCGTCCTTATATATGTCTATGTTACACTGTTTAATTTAATAATAATATATTTATTAATACTTAATATCATACATTACTGAAATACAACAATTATTATGATTAATAATCAATATTTGAATGTAACGGAAATAACTCTGATTGGATATTTTTACAGTTACCTATGTTGCATTAGTCTTGATATAATTTCCTTAGATATTAAATATTAACTAGCGGAACCCGTGTAAATTACACGAAATGATGTTTTCAATACGGGTCCTAATGTAACAAAGCACCCTCTATTTGTTAGTAAGTTACGCTTGCTTTATTATGAGCCACCCCCTTCTGGGTAAGAGTTAAATAATTGTTTGAAATAGTAACTCGTGTACGATGGACACTGCCATATCTACTAAAAAAGGTTGATATGCCATCCGTTCAAAAAAAAAAACAACAACAAAATAATACTGGCCGATATCCTACGTTTTAAGCAGTCAACGTAATTAAATAGACAATCAATGCCATTAAAAACGCCAACATAAAAACAAAAAATAGTTTTAAGTTTTAAGTAACACAAAACAGTAGTTTTTAACCAGGTAATAAAAAATGTATTATTTCTTCCCCTTCCCCTCGAACTGTAGAATAAATATCTTAGAGGCTGGTTGGGATCGAACTATAAACCAGTCGGGCCGAAGTAAAAAATACCACCTCGCTAACCATTGCGCAAGAGGGATACACATATAAATATTCCTAAACGCAGACTAGTTGAATGTTTTTAAAAATTTAGGAGCGGCACGCATGCGCAGAGCTTTTGCCGGAAGCGTGACACACGAACACACACGCTATCGTATTAATATATAGAATATTTATAAATACAGACAAAGTTAAGTGATGGGTAATTGGCCCAGACATTCACCCACTATTTCAGACACTCCAACAGAGTGATCTTTTTAGGATTCTAACCGTCCTTTTAATCACAATTGTTTAGATCTCTCTTGCACTTGGTTCATTGGGTATATTCGCTAGGTAGTTTTTCAAATTCTTTTTTTATGAGATCGGTAGCTCCTCTGATTACTGGAATGATTAAGATTTTTCTCAGATTCCAGTTTCTTTTCATGTCGTACATATGACTTTGGTATTTAGTTATCTTCTCTTTCTCATCTCTGTTCAACCCAGCATGATTAGGGACACTGACTTCGACTAGGGTTGCTATTCTCTCCTTTATTTTCAATATCACTGTATCAGATTTAGCAGACCCGATTTCTAGACCAACGAAAATAAATAACCAATGAAATTTCTATTTCAAAGTTAATCATGACAAACCGACGAAAAGGCTATTTCAAATTTAAGAGTGAGATACGATTTTTTTAAAAAATATAAGCATGACAAATCAATTAAAATACTATTTAAAACTTTAACGTGACAACCAAAATAATATTCTATCGAGGATGAATGTAAATGTTAACGAACGACGAAAATGCTATTTCGAACTTAATCTGGACAGGTAAAACAAACAGTAATTATAATGTAAGTGTATCTGAAATAAAGTAATACTTAATTATATATATATATATATATTATAGAATTAAACTAACACTTACTGGCATAAGAGCCTCAACTGGCACCCATCTCATAGAAGAATACTTGTTCGAATGAATGAACATTTATACACTAGAATGGCCACTTATGAATCTCAGCCAATCAGAGCACAGAGAATGGACTTTCCCTTCTGAGCATAATGGAACATTCTAGCCTTATTATAAACAGGCATTTTGATGTGCTTGGCAGTCTGACTTATCTTGCTGCTCAACAGTCTGACTTATATCTTGCTGCTCAACTAGTCGTACAGTTGAGCCCTAAGCATCGACTCTATATATATATATAAAATCGGCATATGAGAATAACGAGCGACCGAAGTCACTGCAAACGATGTAGGGTCAAAATTTGTCTCTCCCATTAAGAACTCCCTGTTTTGGTTAAATATAAGTAATAAAATAGGTTTTATGGAAATTCAGGAACAGTTTTTATTTTAAATATTTTTTTTTACAAAAATAAGTATTCACATAGGTATACTAAATATAATAAAAAAATGTTTTTGTTTTTTCAGGGGGGGGGGGGTAATCTAAGAGGTGGTTTTATTTTCTTTCGGAAATATAATAAAATGTTTTTGTTATTTGACTTTAAATATATTGTTTTAGAAAAATAAGTAATCAAATATGTATTTTTGGGGGAAATATATTAAAAAGTTTTTTTTTCTAAACATTCAAACATGAATGTTTCTAACAATCATAGTTCTGTCGGATCGCATATATGATATGGCCGAAGTAATTTGTTTTAACTCGGCGACGCCGAAGAAACTCCAGCAGGTAACTGTTGAAATTTTGAAATTTAAAAAAAAATGAAACATTTTATTATACCTATGTGAATACTTATTTTTTTTATTTTTTATTTTTTATGGAAATTGCTTCAGACAAGGCACGAAGTCACTTGATGTAAGGAGCTAAAAAAGATACTACTTCAAGATTAAAAACTAGCCAACGATAAATGTTAGATAGATAGATTCCAACCCAGAAAACAGCAAGATTTCCCCCTTTGCAAGAAACATCGCTCATGAAATGTGAGGACTAAAGGACAAAATAAGTCTTTAATACGAGGGATACATTTTGACCTACACCGTTTGCTGCTGACTAGTTATTTTGGTTCACCAAAAAATCGCCTTGTTATTCAGTTTTCATTCTTACAGTCCGGTATATCTCCGCATTGTTATTGGCCTTCTATAAATTATCTATATATGTTTATTTATTTTTTTATTTTAGTTTATCGTCAACATTTAGATTATTTAGAGACAAAGGCAGGGATTGATCTGTTTTAAGAGCACAGAGACATTATTTCAGTATTTATCTTGACTTATAATAAAAACATTTGTGGCAGACGCCACAACTTTCTTTCTTTGTTTGCTCAGTCCTTCTTCGTCTCTGAGGTAGAGAATCTCGCAGAATCACGTTTGCCAAAAAGATTCCGGCCAATGGGGGACCAGCGGGTCGGCTTGACCACGCATGGTTTGAAGTCTATAAGAAGGCACGCACTTTCTTTCTCTCTCTCTTTCTTTTTGCCTCCAGCGTTCTGGGCGATCGCGCAACGGAGATCGTCGACTCCCCCCCCCCACGGCTCGAACGAGCAGTGTGAGGGGGATGAAAAGGTAATCCCTTTTAATTCAAATGAACTCTTCTTCAAACATTCATATTACATTCGCCACACAAAAAGACAGCAAACACGCATCGCATATCCTCTTTACAAACATGGACTTATAAGCAGAACTGTCGCATCCCTAAAAGTACGAACTCTATAAAATGTGAAGTAAATAAATTGTTTTGTTTCATATAAATGTTTTCCTCTTTACTAATTTTATAAAATATCATTCTTATGTTGTGTTAGCTTTCTCATTCCTTCGCTTTCCTTCTAATATAAGTTTTAGATAATAACAATGTTTTCTTTCTTTTCCCTTGGTTTGTCTTAACCTATTAATCTAATCCACACGTGGTCCGGCATATCGACCAGGCCAACGAGGTCGGGCCACGTTCCAAAATCAGTGGGATGACATGCCGCTACAAAGGCATCTCTCTCACAACCTATGGTCGGGGGATTCATTCACGCATAACCACTTGTCCGGCAATCCTTAGCCACTGTGGTTAATCCTTTGTTCTTCGAAACTCCTGCCATAATTGATAACCTCCACCCCGGGGCCATACATTCACATTTTCAAATGGCTTTTCAATTCTTAGTACATCATTGTGACTAATATTAGCGCCTCAAGCTCTCCACGATTTTTAGCAGGGACTTGCATACTGCACAGAGAATAAATCATTAATCTAAGCAAAATGGAACATCCCAGCCTGCTTATATATCAATTCTCTGACTTCTGATCTCTATTTAGTTCTATATGAACTGGTAAGACAGCTGGGCTACCAAATTCAATAGTATATATCTATGTTTAAATGTTTTATTTGCTAATCATGTTATTTGTGTTCTAAAATTTAAGTTAATCTTTTTCTTAAAAAGCTAATTGCCAAAACTGATGATCCGTTTTAAAACACCCCAGCACAGACAATATGTCTTGACATGTTATAAAACTTTAACATCTTCTTCAAATGGCCTCCGATTTTGGGCTGGGACTGGCATACTCTATGGCGTATAAAGCATCACTCTTAATCATTCTTAGGGTATATATAGCTAAGACGTTTTTAATTGAACCCCAACCCATCCTAAATTAGTCTTGTTTTTATTTACGTTCACCTAGCACATGAGAGTACCAAATCACACAATCGTAGCGCTTTTTAGTGCAGGAGCTAACTATCTCCAACAGAAATAACTTGTCCCAACACAAAGCATGAAGCATGGAGCACCATTCTTTAGTTGTTTTATGGTAGAAGACCTTGCTAACAAGTTTCTAATTGGGTCTTGCACTTTCTTGAACAAGGAAGAATCAGTTATTGATTTCATGGAAACGAAAAGGAAGACATTTCAAAGATGATCTTAGAGTAAGTTAATGAGCATGGGATTGATATTGATTATTGTAGAGGACAGTTTTATGAGAAAGCCGCTGTAATATCTGGCAAACAATGTTGTTCAGGAACGATAAAAGTCACTAGTCACGGCGTTAAGAGAGTGATTGAAATAAGATGAAGTGCAAGAGGACAAGCCGTATGTGTTGTTGTGAAAAATACTTTTATGAAATCGTTGATGTACTCGAGCAGCTTATCAGAATATAATGCTGAAACACATCGTAAATTAGGAGAGTAGAAAGTTGACCTTGGGTTTACTTTCGGCAGACTCGTAACTCTCGCTTCCCTTATTTTGTCCTTCAGTCCTCACATTCCATGAGCGATGTTTCTGACAAAGGGGGAAGAATTGCTGTTTTATAGATCGAAATCTATCCAGCTAACACTTATCGTTAGCTAGTTTTTGACCTTGAAGTAGTGTTTTTTTTTCTTTAGCTCCTTACATCAAGTGACTTCTTGCCTTGCATAGAGTGATTTCCATATGAAAAAATGTGAACAGCGACAAAGTCAGAGAATTGCCCGACGTTGAGTTTAGTTGAACGGCTTTCTTTTCTATGTTTTCTGAGTTTCTGGGAGACAATTATTGTCATATAGTACCTAACTATCTCTTACTAATGGAGATGTGGTATCTGTCTGTCTGAATCCGAACCTAAACTATTACTTCTATTAATTGTACTATCTTTTTATGTTCAATTCAAGTTATTATACTATTTCAGACTAAAGTACAATCTTTCGATGCTCAATTCGTGGGGGGGGGGGGGTAGTGTATTGTCTGTTCTGTTATCATGATATCATTATCCCAGGCATTACTTCCTCCTTTTTTGTTTGGTGTGAGGGGGGTGATAGTATAGTATTTGTTCTGTGGTCATGATACCGATCTTCCAGGGATTATCTTCTGCTTTGGGGGGTCAGTGTAGTATATGATCGTTTGTCATGATACTATCCTCTCAGGCATTACCTGCTCCTTTAGGGGGAGTGTAGTATATGTTCGTCCGTCATGATACCATTCTCCAAGGCATTACTTCCATGTTTTTTGGAGTAGGAAGTGTAATATTTTTTCTGTGGTCATGATACCATCATCCCAGGAATTATCTTCTCCTTTTGGAGGAGGGTTAATGATATACTAGCAAAAATATGGGACAAGGTCGCATATTTTTGCTAGTAGCACCTAAGTAACGATAATGGAATCGTCTGTTTTGACCTATAAAAAGAACGATAATTAATGAGATTTGGGGGGAATTGCTCGCTCTGTTAAATATTAAGGTGGTCACTTTTGCTGGTAGATGTATTAGCTAGTACATATTAGCAATTAGGCAGGATATGCTGTAGACGGAATAGTCAGCAGAGTTAAAATATTTGACACTTGTAATAAGCTAGAATCGTAAGAGAAGGAAGTCGATAACATTTAGCCGGATATGACGTCAGACATGACAACAGTAAGGATAACAGGTTCAACTCTCACAGTTAAGAAATAGCAACTAAACTGAGAAAACGTAAAAAAAGATCTAACGAAATATTAATATAATTTAGTAATGTGTTTACAACATTTGTAACTCCTTCTCTTTCTTTCTCTCCTTACGTTATTTTCAGCCTCGTGACGATCATATAGTTGAATGAATCTTATCTTCTAAAACCATGGTGTTCAAATTAATTGAATATTTTTTAATTTTTGTTTTTAATGATTAATAAAATTTTTTTATTTCAATAAGTCTACACGAGGGCAAAGTGTTTTGTTTCTTCATCAAGATATAAAGGTTGTGGGATGACGTCATATTGGACATAGCTTTGCCTTGGACGATAGCTAAGGAGATCCGCTAGAACATCAAAACGGTCTCTCGGGGCTCGTTCCTACAAATGGCTTTACAGTCCAATGTCTCGTCTGGATTGTGAAGTATTGGGTCTAAAGACGCCTGACGTTTCCACTGAGATAGGCTAGAAAAATGAAATGGTCAGTCAGTGAGCTGTATTTGTTATTTTTTCTTGTTTCGCATATGTGGCAAAGCTATACCGCCCAACCTTTTTAAATTAAGGTTTTTAAGATTTAAAAAAAAGTCTTTGTAGTTATTTAAGATCAAGCAGTAACTACAAAATTATTTTTAAAAATAAATTACCAAAACAAAATATTTATTTTCATACGAAAAGGGTTAGGTTTCCCAATGTAAAATGTCTTCTAAAATGGACTCCGATTTCAGTTTGTCGGAAAAAAATTGAAACAATGAATATCGCAAAATGCATTACTAAAATTTTGTGCTAAATGAAGAACATGAAAAATTGACTGGTCCAACTTTCTTCCAGTAAGCATCGTTCAGGGTTCATCTTATATGGCAAACAGAACCCTCTCAGAAGCTCCCTCTATCGAACTAGAAAACTTCTCACATCTGCCAGCATCCTATATCTATATAAATCCACCATTCGCTGCCACGATTGATAGCAGATTCTGCAATTGTTGACTGTGAATATTGGCTTCTGGGCCAATAGCACACAGCACAGTCTAATTTTCAACAAACTTTGAACGGTCATAATTCGGTAGCTAATTTTATTTATCTTAAAAATACAAATTTTATAAGATGTGGCACGAGGCCAAAAAGGGTTGGGAAGAGGGTCGTCCACTTGTCTATTCCTTACACTAGTTTCTGTCACCACAATATCGCATTCACTCTATGGACTTAAGCTATTTAAAATACCCCAGATGTTTTGATATATATATATATATATATATATATATATATATATATACAATGTGTTTAAAACGCTTAAGTCTTTTGTATTTACAATGAATGTCTTTGAGAAAAAATGGTATTTACAAAAAGTGATTTTTTTTTTTATACAACAAGATTCAATGAATGATAGGGAGTGGGGAAAAAAACTAAAAACACCCAAATACAAAGAAAAATAACAATAATAAAAAATAAAGAAGCCAAACAAAATGCTAAATGGGGTGGGTTAGTAGCGATCTCCCTTACCTGTCTAATTGTGAACTGTTCGCTGTTTTCCAGTATAAACTGAATAATTCGGTGGCTAATTGTGCTACCAAAATAAATTTAGAATCATTGTTTATGTTTCGCAAAGATCTTTGTGGCCACATGAAATGGTTTCAGATAAGAAAAAGAAAATTTGGGTTTGGGATACTGTTGTGATCTTGTAAAGGGTCCGGAAAGAAGACACAAACTCGGGATTAAGTGAAACAAAGGATATTGAAAAAAGTATAAATACAGCATATGAAGAGAGTGGTTAGAATGTCTATCTGATGTCTGACTGCCAGTATTAGACTGGGGTAGTTCCAGGTATTTAATTCCCTCCCACCGCAAGAATATGTGACACAAGGTTGGAAAGTGGGGAAGAGTCAAGCCAGCAGCCCTAAAGAAGGAGCACTCTGGCCAAGCAAAAATAGCCTGGGCAACCTCGTCGGCATTCCCCGGTAAGGGCGCCTCAAGCAGCAAGCAATAAGCTTACCCCTCCCCAAAGAGGGAAGGCAAGGCCTGGGAGGGTGCACCTCCTAGGAAAACCCAGGACAGTATACCTCAGCCCGGCAGATAAAAGGCCACGTAAATGGCCCAGTTCCTGCCGGACTGATTGTCGCGAACGAATTCTCGACTGGTATTACCCCATCCTGACGTCCTCAATCAACCGAAGGTAATGAGAGACTGATCGAGTTGGGGTTGGTTCCAGGTATTTAATCGCTTCCCACAAAGCAATATGTGACACAAGGTCGGAAAGTGGGGAGATCAAGCCAGCCAGCGCCCCTAAAGGAGGAGCACTCTGGCCTATCAAAAATAGCCTGGGCAACCCCGTCGGCATTCCCCGGTAAGGGCGCCTCAGGCAGCAAGCAATAAACTTACTCCTCCCCAAAGAGGGAAGGCAAGGCCTGGGAGGGTGCACCTCCTAGGAAAACCCAGGACAATATACCTCAGCCCGGCAGAAAAAAGGCCACCGAAATGGCCCAGTTCCTGCCGGACTGATTGTCGAGAACGAATTCTCGACTGGTATTACCCCATCCTGACGTCCCCAATCAACCGAAGGTAATGAGAGACTGATCGAGTTGGGGTTGGTTCCAGGTATTTAATCGCTTCCCACAAAGCAATATGTGACACAAGGTCGGAAAGTGGGGAGATCAAGCCAGCCAGTGCCCCTAAAGGAGGAGCACTCTGGCCTATCAACAATAGCCTGGGCAACCCCGTCGGCATTCCCCGGTAAGGGCGCCTCAGGCAGCAAGCAATAAACGTACTCCTCCCCAAAGAGGGAAGGCAAGGCCTGGGAGGGTGCACCTCCTAGGAAAACCCAGGACAATATACCTCAGCCCGGCAGATAAAAGGCCACCGAAATGGCCCAGTTCCTGCCGGACTGATTGTCGAGAACGAATTCTCGACTGGTATTACCCCATCCTGACGTCCTCAATCAACCGAAGGTAATGAGAGACTGATCGAGTTGGGGTTGGTTCCAACATCGAGAGGCATGTCTTTCCGGTATTTATAGTGAAACAGAAGAGTTCATTTAGTCCGTAAATGTGGGTACCATAACAGATACCAACTGAAAAATAACTCTACAAGTATCTTATTATACACATGTTAATTCTAATTTGGGGGTTTGTTTTATGGCATATCAATCCCTTTTTTTGGGTTATTTAATCTTGAATCCAATCATTTTTGTAAAAGCTTTCTATACTACAAATAGTTATTCATCGTATTTTTTTATGGAAATCGCTCTAGACAAGGAATGAAGCCACTTGATGTAAGGAGCTAACAAGAACAAATATGATTATCGCAAAGACAGGAGATGCCTATTGACCTTAGTCTTGAAAAGACCAAGGTGGCAGAAGAGAATTTTGGGGAGGACTTTTGGCTTCCGGTGAAAAAATCGTGTATTGATGCCTGAAAGTGATACAACAATTTTTTTTCATTCATATAAATTTGAGACTTTTCTGTCATCATATTCAAATAATTAACATAATACAGACTATTTGAAAAATAATTTATTTGATTGTTTTCAAAATTAAAAAAAAAATTTCATTGAAAAAAATAAACAAAATATAATCTTTTTTTTCAAAAAATAATGTTTTTTTTTCAACTAATAGTGAAAATATGTTTTTCCAAAAATACATGAAATGTTTTTTTTGAAATATTTACTGAAAATAATGTTTTTTGGGAAATAGGGTTAGGGCTAAATGTCCAATTACAGAAATAATTTTGCTTTATTATTGTTCGCTTTATTGATTTTTTGGATAAAAACTTCTATTCCTATATTACTTCCGGTGGCACTGAAAACAAATACGTTCTAATTCAAACCTAAACTGAAGAAGTGCTAAATTGATAATAATAAAAAATATTATGAGGTGCAAAAACAATGCATTTCAGACGTTAAATCAAATACGGATAAAAAAAATCAATGAAATTTTAAAAAATGTTTTGAAAACAATCAAATATAAAACAAAGTTATAGGTAGCAGGAAAACAGTCAGCAGGAAGAGAGTTCCACAAGTCTGCGGTTCTTGGAAAGAAGCTACTAGAATAGGAAGCTGTATTACAATCAGGTATCAAAACAGCGAATTGATGGAGACCACTAGACCTACGAGTCAAACGAGCTGGAACAAAAGAAGTGAGGAATAGATCACATAATTCTGAAGAACACATGCCATAATAGTATTTATAGAAAAGACTGAGACTAGAAACATCACGTCTGTGAGAGAGGGAATGTAGAGAAGAAAGGGTAGGGTTCGTTTTTTATAATAACCCTAACCATAACCTACCATAAATAATTTATTTACGAACTAACAATTTTAATTAACTACTTTGTTATATTCTATTCTTCTAGGTTTGAATTACTTTTCTATTATTAGTATTAATTATTATTAAAAGAACATAAACAGACTCAGCTAGTATATATATATAGCAGGGATATGAGTGGCCAATGGGAAAAAAAGCTGAAATTACGATGAGGCAAATGGCGTTTATTATAAATGACTTTTTGCCTCGAAAAGCAAAAAGTGTTTTGCCGTCGGGTTGGTGACTATCCGTCAAGGCCAACTGGCTTGAGAATCGATGCAAGCCCGGCAGAATCGAGATTATATTAAGAAAGCATGTTAGATGGCTTCTGTTTCAGCATGACATCGCATAAACACATGAATGAAGCAACAACTGGTGATACCAGATCAGGCTGCCCTGTGGCTCCCTGAGACGAAATTCACCTACATTGACGTTTTTTTTTTTTTTTTTTTTTTTTTGTTTGTAAAACTTAATTATGTTCTACAAAACCAAAAACAAAAACAACAGCCCCTCTCCCTTTCTCCCTCCCCTTTTTTATTTTTATTTTTTCCTACCCTACTCCCGGTTCTGGATATGACCTTAAACTACATCCGATGGTGAGATCTGGCTTACGGACTTTGGGGAATGTGGAGCCTCCTCTTAATTACCATTGCTCCCAGGTCCACCCTGACCCGGAGTGGTAGTACCTGTTAGGGTCCCAACTATGGGTTAAATAGAAACAGATATTAAAAGGGGAAAGAAACAAAAAAGAGAAGAAAACAAGACCAGATTCGGCATTAAATAACCCAAAAAGGGTTGATATGCCGTAAAACAAAACTACCAAACCAAACCATGAAGCAACAAAGGTATAGATTGAAAGTTGATCAATATCTTAATGATAAAACAACATTTTGCAACTGAATGATTGCATATGGTCATCTCGATGGATCCAACAGAAATTTAATAGTCTCTACAATGAATATGCAGGGGACTTGGATGTTTCTATGTGGCATTCAGAAGTTGTTCATCTTCGGGACGTTTTAGCGGTAGCTTCAAGGAAGGAAAGTAGCTTCAAAGAAGGAAAGTAGCTTCAAAGAAGGAAAGTAGTATAAGCTTATCAGTGGTAAACAAATCATCAACTATTGAATGGGTGAGATGGATCCATCGGTTGCAAGTGCAAGAAATTGCCGAATATTGTTATTGTTCTGCAGCTGTTTTTGACTCTTACAGTTTCTGTTGCCACTGCAGAGAGAAGGTGCTCAAAACAATAGCTTATTGGTTTGGTAGTTTTGTTTTACGGCATATCAACCCTTTTTGGGTTATTTAATGCCGAATCTGGTCATTATAGTAAAAGTTTTTATGCTTCAAGTTCTTTATATCTTCAAATGTTCAATCATCGTTTTTGGTTTGGTAGTTTTGTTTTACGGCATATCAACCCTTTTTGGGTTATTTAATGCCGAATCTGGTCATTATAGTAAAAGATTTATGCTTCAAGTTCTAAAAATAAAATAAAAAAGGGGAGGGAGAAAGGGAGAGGGGCTGTTGTTTTTGGTTTTGGTTTTGTAGAACATAATTAAGTTTTACAAAAAAAAAAAAAAAAAAAAAAAAAAAAAAAAAACGTCAATGTAGGTGAATTTCGTCTCAGGGAGCCACAGGGCAGCCTGATCTGGTATCACCAGAATAGCTTATTAAAACTTATTTAAGATCGAGCATGTCGCAAGATCACCTTTCGAATTTGTCGCTCTTCTGAATTAAGCAATTAACTGTGGAGCGGATGGACTTTGACAAAATAATAAGTGATTTGCTTCTACAAAAGCTCGCAAAGTTAAAATTTAATAAATCGGTTTATCAGCTAATTACAAAAAAAATTGCTTGTTTTTCAAATTCATTGTTTTTTTTTTTTTAATCACATCATTATAAATCTTTAATTTCTTTTTGTCCTCCAAGAAAAAGGGGCACATCTTATGAATAGGGCTCCGGATGGCACTTTGCCTCGATATGCCACTGCTCCTATGTAATAGTTCCACCTAGCGATTGCTAAACTACTCTGTTCACATTCTATATCTTGTTTAGTAAACCTTTTTTATCTTATTTATTTTTCTGTTATCTTCTCTTACTAACCCTGATACTTAGGTTACAGCAGTTATCAAGAAAATCGATGACACACGCAAATGTATATGCAGACTTCAAACCTGGATATTCACCAACGTGAAATGAAGACAGCTACCCGTAAGGCATGCTTAGCTCATAACAGAAAAGAACTGATTGAAAATTCAATCACGTATGCAAAATAAATTTACGTTGACCTCGGCATTAAAACAGAACGTCAAGTTAGAAAGAAGAAGAGGATGACAGGGAAAAGATTAAACGATGTTGGACTGACCTTTGAAAAGGGAATCAAAAGAGATTTACACAGACATGAAAGAAGTAAATATACACTCTTATCTATATAATAAAGGTGAACGTGCGTGTGTCCGGCCCCTTTTAATAATCACATATGCAAGTTTAATTTTAATGAGCAAAGATGGAGAGGCTTAATCTGAATAATAACTGATAATAATAAAAAAAGAAAGGAAGGAATAATGACGTATGTAAATTTAATTTGTTGAGCACAGAAGGAGAGGCTTAATCTCAATAATATCTGATAATAAAAAGAAATAATTTATTTCACTTTTAATATAGACACAAACATATTCCCTTACTATTATTATTAAAACAGAATGAAGGGAGAGAGAAAGAGAGAGAGAGTCTTGTCTTCTTTTGCTTCTCGATTAGTTTTGTCTTTTCATCAATTAGTTGTGTCTTCTTTTTCTTATCTATTGGCTTTGTTTTCATTTCTTATCGAAAGAGAGAGAGAGAGGGAGTTTTCTGTTCTTTTTCTTATCGTCTTATCGATTAGTTTTGATTTCAATGATTTCAAGTAATGAATAGGAAACAAATTGTTAAGCGACAGTTATGTATGCATATATATATATATATGTGTGTGTGTGTGTGTGCGTGTAGTATTTCATGTATCACATTAAATGGTAATAAGGAGATATAATATATTATGCATTGATTTTCAGTATTTATTTTAACAGTGCTCAATACGTTAGTAGAGCTAGGTAGTAAGTTATGAACATATATTTAAGTCAATTAAGTTACACAAAGGCTTACATGCTTCATTCCCGTAGGGAATTGTCAGGCTAAAATGCATGGAATTCATGTTACCGGGTGTTTATATATATACACGTGGTGCTTAGTTTAGCTAGCCTACCAATCAGATTCATTGTTATTCCCTTCCCCAGCCTAATGTTTTTATTAGCCAATGGCAGGGCTTCTCTCAAACATAGGTTCGGCGGACTTTTATTTCCTCTTCTTTTGTTCTGTTTTGTATAGAGGTGACGCACCCTTTTGTGAATGTGTTGAATTGATAGGTGACCTTATTTTAACACATGTGTGCTTGGGGTAGTTTTTCTATTTTAGGTATTGAATTAGTTTAGTTTTAGATGTAATTATACTATTTCATTTTTCTTATGTATTGTTATCCTAAAGTAAAGTTTATTCCGTGTGTACGGTTGTTTGCTATTTCACTTCTACACTTTAATAGGTTTTGGTGGTCTTTAAAGTTTAGAATTTTAAATTTATCATTCAGACATAATCTACATGGGTCGTCTAAATTTATACACATACTGGCTTGTTGTATTATTTTCCACTCGATTATTGGCAAACGTCCGTTTTTTTTTTTTGAGCTCCCAGTTATGGGGCGCTAGTACTGGTTTAATTCTGCATTTATTGTTATTGTGCTTTTATGGTGATAATATCTGGTTCTAAAATATAGAGAGGTCATACCATGTAGTACTTCTTGTTATTCGGGCTTTCTTTGGCAAATATTATGACTTGGTAAACAATGCTTTTGGTTAGAATTTATTTTGTAGTAGTCAAAGTGTCCGAGTTGTACAGTTACAGCTTTGCTCTTCATTATTAACTTTCTTATTTCTATTTGGGTCATTGCTATTAGGGTTTGGGTTATTACTATTTTTAGTGGCTATATTTTTGTTCTTCCTAGTGTTATTTTTATTGTTGCTATATTGGCCACATTTTTATGCATTTTGTTATTATTTTTTCCCTACTGCTAGTATTTTCTTTTTGTGTGTTTTAATTATCATTTCTAAGTAAAGTTTTAGGTTATTTTTATTGAATACTTTGTGCAAGGGATTAGTTACGGGAATTGTTTTTCGATGATTGTTGGACATTTGTGATTGAAACTTGGTAGAAACGTCAGGTATAGACTGAAGTTTATTTGTATTAAGTGTCAAATCTGTGCAAACCTCGGGATTCAACTTTCAACTGTTAAACGAGTGATTATTGTTAAACTGATCATTGTTTCATCAGCAAGGTAAAATAATCAGTATGATCTTGCCTACGTCCATTAGGTCCCACTGACAGTTTATTTGGATTGTTGGATTGCAGAAAAAATTGTGGATTTTTATTTAAAAATTTTTTTTTTTAACATAGTTCACCCCAAACAAGGCAGGCCGCCACTGTAGACGTAAGGGGCTACTGAGAAAAAAGAAAAAGGGGAGAAGGTAGTGGGCAGTCACCTAGATTGGGATCAGCCCAGCGAGGTGTCTGTTTACATTAGTTTTAAACCTCTGCATGTCTGCACTGTCGGGGAAACAGGGGGCAGGGAGGGAGTTCCAGAGGCCAGCAGTACGAGGAAAGAAGCTATTTGAGTAGAAGGCTCTCCGACATCTGGGGACCTCCACAGTGAATGAATGAGATTTAGTTGATTGTCGAGTTAGTCTAGTGAATTTACGTCGCGGGGGCACCAGAGTAGCCAATTCATCGGAGCATAATCCATTGAAGTATTTGTAAAACAAGCACAAGGATGCTACATTGTGGCGATGGGACAGAGGCTGGAGCTTGGCTGACAGTGAGGGACCTATTAGGTTGGCGATTATTTTTTGGACCTTGTCAAGGAGGGAGAGACTAGTAGATGATGCACCAGCCCAGATGTGACAACAATACTCCATGCATGGGCGAATGGTGGCTTTGTAGAGATACAGGATAATGTCAGGTGTGAGGAGTTTACTAGCACGGTAGAGGGAGTCAACCTTCTTTGCGGCAGCCTTGGCAATGATTTTATTAACAATTTCACGGGTAGGATTTTGGGAGGGGGGTCACCTTGTAATAGACCGATTTGAGCAACAGCTTCTTCTCAGGTAAAATTCTTATTGGGTCATCTCGACCGATTGATGAAAAATTTGAATTTGAAGAGGAGAAAGACTAAGCACAAAGTGTAGTATCTGTTCTGATACTACACTTAATCTTTTCTGTCCTCGGTCAGTGAAGAGGAAATCCTTGTTGAGTGAGGTAATTTAAAGTTTTGTCCGAATCCAGTGCCCCTTTTTGGGGAGATGGATTTCCCCCACATTGTGAACATACTTTGTGTCTAACTGTGCTCTCGTTGGCAGGCAAGTAAATAGGAACAGAAGTCAAGATCAAGAAGTGATTGAAGAGTTTATTTGAGTTTTCTAAAAAGAACCATATGAATAGAATTGACTATTGATTTCTCCAGGTTCATAATCAAATATTGTCTTCAGAATTCATTTCCAGATTTGATAATATTGAGAGTATGACAAAAAGCCGCCAGCATGGCTAGCTGCAAGTGACGTTTTTCTATGTGGAAATTAAATATGAAGTATATGCGATCAATTGTGAAAAACTTAGATCCACTAACTTAGTAATGCTTTCTATTGAAACACAATATTCCAGTTTTGATAAAAATCCATTATATAATTTTCATTCTAGAAAACCTCTAAAATTTTAGACTTAAGCTTAAGGGGTCTAAAGAAGGGATTGAAATTCAGAAAATCTTGCTTCATTTGTGTGTAACGACTATGGATCAAATTCAATGCAGATCTAATATAGTTGAATTTTAAAACGGAAAGTTGTGCCAGTATTATGGATTTTAAAAACCCTTTATAATACCCTAAATAAACTGAAATTTGGAAAATATTTATTAATTAATGCTTAATACCTATTGTTAAAATTTAAAAAAGTCGGAGTTATCTGAATTTTCATTGAGGGCTTCTACCCACTTTTCACTCCCTTTGCATAAAACTAAATTAAACTTAATATAGCCCACATTTGAACCCCTTACACTTTGTGTTCCAAAATTTATAATGATCGGTTAATTAATTTAGGAGTGAATCCTGTACACATAAATATATAAACATACCGAATTTTATAATGATAGAGATATATATTATTTGGATTATTCGGACTATTGTTCTAATCTTGAATGTTATTCTTACAATGTTTCGCCCGATGTGAACTCCGACCTTGTTCGAGTGCGACTTTTTGAACTGAGGAATCTTTATGCCGAACGCGGTAATCTGTACAGCATTTCCAACTGAAGCCTTTATTTAATCCACAGGGATAGATTGTTCTCGTTCCGTCAGCTGTAGATTAAATAAAGGGTTCAGTTCGAAATTTCGTACAGATTTCCGAGTTGGACAAGATGCAGCTGATGAAGGTCAGAGGTTAGATCAGGTAAAATGTTGTAAGAATAACATTCAAGGAGAGAGCAGTAGTCTGAACAATCTCAATAATATAATTTATCAATCCTCATCTAAAAAATTCCGAAACACTATTTATCAGGTTGTCCAGAAAGTTCGTGCCGAATTTTAAAAAAGATGAAAAGTAAAAAAAAAATATATGCCATTAAATATTGAATCATGATTAGTGGACTTTGATATGTTAAGCCTGTTTGCTTTTGTGTTGTGTAATGTGGGTTTTTCTCAATTAATGTCTTGATTTAGTCGTCATCTGTAGAGGGTGGTCTGCCTGAGCATTGTTCATTTAGACTAAAATCCCCAGCTCTAAACTCTGCGAATCACTTCTGTACAGTTGTGTCAGCTATATATTGTTTTTAGGCAGCATTCTTTCATTTAAGCAACCATTGTCAAACATAACAGCTTTATGCTTAATTACACCTGTTTTAAAAAATTTATTTTCAAATTTTCTAATAATTTTTTTTTTGGAAGTCTTCTTTTGCAATGGTGTTCACCTTTGTCGTCGTGTTCTGCATTATCTATTTTTTTGCACCCTCTCAACAACAGCTGCACTCCGAGCAGTTTGGGGCCTACCAGAACGCTGATCACTTTCCGCTGATGTGCGCCTATTTTTGAATCGGTTGAACCACTCCATAATTTGTGTTCCATCCATCGCATCTTCTCCAAACGCCTGCTGAATCTAACGCGACGGTGGAGATGAACACCATTCCAAAGAAAACTTCCAGAGGTGTTTCCGGCAGTAGATGGATCGGTGGGCTAAGTCTACTTTGAAAGAGATTAGAGTCCCAACCCCGTCACGTATTTGAAATATTTTTTCTGGCCTAAGGTCGGATACGTTTTAGACAGACCATATATATATATATATAATCAGGTAGTCCGGAAAGTTCTTGCCGAATTTTAAAGGAAATAAAAAGTTTTAAAAATATTTTCTCGTAAAATATTTAATCAAATCCTCACGAACGGTGGAGTTTGGTATGCTAATTTTTTCTGCCAGTTCTCGTGTTGTGTAATGTGGGTTTTTCTCAATTAATGTCTTATTTAGTGCTCGTCTATAGAGGGTCGTCTGCCTGAGCATTGTTCATCATTTAGACTAAAATCCCCAGCTCTAAACTTTGCGAACTACTTCTGTACAGTTGCGTCAGCTAAAGCATCTTCACTGTACACTGCACATGTCTTTTTGTTGTTTGCAAGACATTTTTGCCTTTATGAAAATAAAAAACAGCATTAAGTGCCTAAAATGGGTCTTACAATGATCCATTTCCAAAGGGCTCCAAAATTAACACAAGTTAAATAATTTTTAACTTTCTTTCTTAAGAGATAGCTTGAAATATGCTCGAACAAAAAATGTAAGTTTTGGGTGTACTCTTTTTGTTTGCACAGAGACGGTTGTCGTAAATAGATAGCAACCGCTTCAAGAATCTTTAAATGCGATTTCGAACAAGCTCTATGGAAAATGGAGAATGCCTCATCAGAGTACACTTAGAACTAATGAGTGTACGTTAAGAATGTCTCTTCCCATTTTTCTTTTTTATAACTTTCTTTTTAATACACTCGATAATTATTTATGGTCTTTTGACCGCGTTTTTAATCGTGATTCCCCTTCATAGTCGACGATTACCTTGAAAAGTGTTGACTGAAAGACGTCTCGGTAATTTTAATTAATTTTTTTACCTTTTTTCTTCTCAATACTCGTTTGGAAAAGGAAAAAAACATTCTCTTCGAGAAAGAAAAAAATTTACGAAGTGATTCATTTTTGTTCCCCTTCTCATGTTTCTTTTTTCCTCTTTTATAATATAAATCATAAAAAAATAAATAAATCCTCACTATAGATAATAATGGCAGTGCGTCTAAAATTATTTCACTGTTTATTAAAACTTTGTACCTACAAAAATCTACTTTATATATATATATATATATATATATATATTAGGCAAACTGTCTCGGACCAGAAGATCTAGTCTTCTATAATATAATTTTATTTCTGCCTGTCTGTCCGGTGATGCAATTGAAAACGAAGCTTTATACCGAGATCATACAAAAATTTTCTCACGTAAAATTATATGAAGAATCAAACAGTGGAAATGGACTTTTTGGTCAGAAAATCACGTATATTTTTTTTTGAAAAACCATAACAATGGTGGTGTAAAATAAATAAAATTTATTTTAATCTTAGCTTTCGAGAATGGTTTAAAAAATATGTTTAAATACCCTTTCTTATTCAAACTGGCGTCACCTCGCTTGCAGACATAACGTGATTTTCTGACCAAAAAGTCCATTTCCATCGGATGATGAAAAAAAAGAAGAAAAGAAAAACACTCTTTGAAAATGAGAAGTATATTCTCGAAAGCTAAGATTAAAATAAATTTTAATTATTTTACACCACCATTGTTATGTTTTTTTCAAAAAAAATATAATACTATTACGAAACAATGGTTTAAAAAATATGTCTAAATACCCTTTCTTATATATATATATATATTTCTATGTATAATATTCATTCCTAAACTAATTAACCGATCGTTATGAATTTTGGAACACAGCTGCTAGGTGTAATGCGGGCTATATTTAGTTTAATTTAGTTTTATACAAAGTGGTAAAAAGTGGGTGGAAGCCTTTTGTGAAAATTTAGATACCTCCGCTTTTTGTTAAATTGTAAAAATAGGTATTTAATAAATATTTCTCAAATCTCAGTTTCGTTGGAGTATTTTAAAGGGTTTTTAGGGAGCATAATATAGGTACAAGCTTTCAATGCGAAAATTCAAATATATTAGATTTGCATTGAATTTGATCCGTAGTCATTAAGCAAGATATCCTGAATTCCAATTTCTTACTAAGACTCTTTAAGCTTAAGCTTTTAATTTTAGACATTTTCTGGAATAAGGATCATGTAATGTATTTTGATCAACATTGGAATAAGGATTCTACATATAAGGTTTAGTATCGTTATATCTTGATTTTAATCTTCGTAAGGAGACATAAACGTGGTGCAAAAATGTCTAAAAATTAATTTTAGTCGTCCAGGTTTAAGAGCAGGAGTGCAGGAGTGTTGGGAACAGGAGTACACACTGTATATTAGAGAGTTCCCGTGTAACGCCGAGAGTGTCTGCTAGTACGTAGATGAAATAATAAAATTAAAAACTATTCTCTTTAATTTTACATTAGTTAAAGTTTTTCTAATAATAAAATTTCTTTGAGAAATGTTTTTCCTTGAAATCCAATTTTGACTCATTTTTATGAAGCTATCCAGACGGATATAATCCATGGATAATCCTAAGCGGATTATCTGGTCTGATAACGTGGAAATATCTTCAAAAGGTCAAACGAAGAAAGATGTTTCTGACCATTGGCGGACATTTTTCTTTCCTTTAAGCAGTTTTATCCAGTGATAACTTGACGGGTTATGTTGTTGACTTAGCTGTTTGACTTCCATTCCTCATTTTATTCAAAGATGAATTTCTCATATATATATATATATATATATATATATATATATATATATATAAACTGTGTCCATCGCTTTATTGCAGATTACAAAATAATCAATATTTCAGTAAATATAAGTTATAAAAAGCTGAAAATTACACCATCCAAGGACTGTATTAAGGTGAGATAAATCCTAAAATTTCATCAAAATTCATGTTATATTTAAAAAGTTATGTTATTTTTTTTAATATTCAAGGAATTTTCACCGTCCATTGCTTTATTGCAGGTCTCATAAAATGCCAAAAAAAAGGACGTTTAACAGCTACCGAGAAGCAGAGGATATTGCAGGACTAGCAGAAGGACTCTCGATCATAAATTTAGCCACAGAACTAAAAAGGGATCCCCGAACTTTAGCTACATTCGTCAAGAACCCCAACATCAAGTCCAGGAAAGATAAGGGCACAAGGAGGAACCTTTCTGATCGGGATCTTCGAAAAATTCGTAGAGAGATTGTGCGCAACCCAAACAGCACCAGTGCAACAATTTTTGCGAGGGCTGGAGTCATACCAAGGTCCAGACAAGCCCGATGCAATGTACTGAATGAAATGGCAAGGAACATCAAACCTATTCCAAGGCCTCCATTGAGCCAAACCCACAAAGAAAAACGATTGGCTTGGGCACAAAAATATATGAAAATGGATTGCCAAAATGTTCTGTTTACAGATGAGGCTCGTGCTACCCTTGATGGACCGGACGGATGGGCCAAAGTTTGGAATCCAAATGGAACTCCAACGCCTTATAGATTTCGTCGCCAACAGGGAGGTGGAGGCATAATGTTTTGGGCGGGAATTATTGGGGATAAGCTATGTGGACCATTCCGAGTGCCAGAAGGTGTCAAGCTCACCAGCAATGCCTACACTGCCTTTCTAAATGAGAATTTGTTACCATGGCTAGATGATCTTCCCTTGTCACGTCGTTTTAAGATTATTTTTATGCATGACAATGCCCCATCTCATGCTGCTAGGGCAACTACATCCTTCCTTGGATCTCAGGGCTTTGTTGGAGAAACTCTCATGTCCTGGCCACCGTGTTCTCCGGACCTTAACCCCATCGAACACCTATGGTCAATATTGAAACGAGGAGTTTATGAGGGAGGAGAGCAGTTTTCTTCGAAGGATGCCCTTTGGAACAAAATAGTCGACGTTGCCAGAACCATTACTCCATCTCAGATCAAACAATTGACCTCCTCGGTGGACAAAAGGTTGTTTAATGTAATTTCAAAACATGGGGGATATGTGGACAAATAATTCGTTTGTTTGACACTTAGCCCTCGGGATGTGCCTTTGTTTTTGTTAATTTTCCCCAGAAAATGTGTTCAATATAAATTTATGATGCTTTGGTATTGTTTTATTGAGCTAAAACATTATCTTAGAAGACTTGCAATAAAGCGATGGACGGTGAAAATTCCTTGAATATTAAAAAAATAACATAACTTTTTAAATATAACATGAATTTTGATGAAATTTTAGGATTTATCTCACCTTAATACAGTCCTTGGATGGTGTAATTTTCAGCTTTTTATAACTTATATTTACTGAAATATTGATTATTTTGTAATCTGCAATAAAGCGATGGACACAGTTTATATACATACGAGAATGAAT
>OY744528.1:29536027-29626027 GCA_963556195.1 Sepiola atlantica
CAGCTTATTTGCCACGTCTAATTAGCAACTTCCTGTCTGTGAAGTAACTTTCTATATGCGTAATGCTAACTTAACTTCTAATAATAGATTCTACAAGCTGGATGCGTGCCACCGCAGACACCTCCGTTCCATCACAGGTCACTGCTGGCCGAAAAAACTTATCAGCAACAAGGCACTATACGAGCTGTGCAACGAAAAAACCCTCTCCAACAAAAGTCGCTGAACAAATATGGTCTATATTAGGCCATGTTCTACGAATGGACCCTGATACTCCTGCACAAAGGGCACTAGACTTTGCCATTACTGGCTCGCAAGCCTACCAACCGCAACTACGACGGCACTGCACAAATCTGCTGGGCACACTGTATGCTGACCTGAAGCAGGCGGGACTAGGACCACTACGTACAGCGAAACAACTTCATTACCTACGACAACTTGCGCATGACAAGACCAGATGGCCTGGGACTAGCATGGAGGACTGATTGCAGCGACGGGATGTCATTTGACTACCGTAGCCACAGAACACAGTTTTAAGAAGAAGAATAAATTCTAGTTTCTATTTAATTTTTATCTTAGGTGGAAACCTTATTTTTACACAGCCACACTTAAACACACCTACATTTCCAGCTATTATGCTTATCTTCATGGACGGCGGCATAGGAGGGCAGGGGGGGGGGCTCAAGCCCCCTCACTTTTTGACTTGGCCTCCCCCCCCCACTTTACGGTCATCAATAATGAAGTTATATATGCAGGTGTTTAACCGGGCCCCCCCACTTTTTAGGAGAGCCCCCTCCCCTTTTTTATAACTGTCCCGCCGGTCCTGCTTATCTTGGTTATTGTGATGTCCGCAACGTTTAGTCTGGTGTACTCTCCAGCTTTTTTCAGGGACACTTTTGTCGGAGTCTTTTACCTTTGGAGAATTTCGATTGTGCACTTTTTATTTAACGCACTAGGGGTAGACAAGATGAACTTCTCTACTTATTAATAAAAAACAGCACAAAATCATTTTGGATTCCACAATCCTTTGAGGTTTTATTTTTTCTTATCATATACATGTATGCATACATAATAACTCCAGCCCATCCTTTATGGTTGGGAGAGAGCAGCTATCCAAAAACCTGACCACTCTCTGTCATGATTCAGTAAAAAAAAGAAAGATCTGATCAGGTTATATGCCACGTCTCACTAGCGACTTCCAGTCTGTGACATAACTTCTTATACATGTAGCTCTAACTTGACTTCTCCTATTCTGCTTTCCATGTCTTTTAGATATCTTATATCAGTTAATATATATCTATCCTATTAGATACCTGGCTTAGTGGATAAGGGCGTAGTTTAAAATATTCTAGAGTGAATTGGTTGGTTGTTGAATTTTACGGCATGTCCTAGTGTGGCATGCCCTCTTTAGCATGTCCAGCTTGCTTTCCCCGAAGGAGAAGTTTCTAGGAAATATAAAATTCACAAGCGGTCCCCAGTCGCAGGTGTATTTTTGTAGGGAGATGTTGCCGTCCTCCTACATACAGCACTTAGTATTCCCAAATGGTCACCCATCTGATACTGACCAGGTTCAGCATTGCTTAACTTTGGTGATTTAATGAGAACCCATGTGTCATTATTATTATTATTATTATTATTACAACATGTCAAGCACCATTGGATCATTTTATGCAGAAACTATACATATGTTTTGTATATGATTGGTTTGTAGGCATATATTTTGTAAATAATAGTTTCTAGTTAATCCACAGAATCCTGGCAGGTACTACCACTCCGGGTGAGAGTGGACCTGAGAGCAGTAGAAACTAAGGGTGACTCCACACTCCCCAAATCTCCCTAATTGTGGCCTCACCACAGGATGCAGTGTTGTGTCATATGCAGGACTGTGTGTGTGAAGGTGGGATTGAGTAGTTGATAGGGTTAGGAAATAGGGTAGGCAGAATGTGTTGGGAAAGATAGATTTTAGAATGTTAGGGTATTACTCGGTGAGGGCGCCTCAGGCAGTCTGCCATCATAAAATATTTGTTAAACAGAAATTTCCCACTGTGTCATGGCGGCCAAATCTGAAATCGAAACTGAGACCGGTGTTAGCTAAAAAAAAAAAATCGCCCATTATATTTTTGCCATTTGTTTTTTTTTCAAATGAAAATTTGTTTTCAAATAATAAAATCATAATGATTTTTATAATCAGATTTTTAAAAATTTGTTTTGAAAATATTTATTAAATAATATTTATTAAATAATTAACGATTAACAAAATATAATTATATTACAAAGAAACAAACAATTATTAACAAATAATAAAATCAAGCTGTTCTTTTTTATAATTGGAATTGTTTTTAGTTTCTAGTTTTAAAATTATTTATTAAATAGTTTTATTATTAATTATTACTATTATTATCAACAAATTGTTTAAAACAAATTATTATTTGTAAAAATAAAACGGGCAAAAATATACTGGGGGATATTTTAACATTAACACAGGTGGACATTTTCGATTTCAGATTTAGTCGCCATGACACAGTGGGAAATTTCTATCTACCCTAAATATTTTGTTATAATTAATTCATAATAAGAATATATACGGCATAAGCACGTTGACACACCGATTATCATTGGATCACTGAAGTGACATTGAGCCTAGTTGGTACCAGATGGGTGACCATTTTGGGACACCAGGCACTGTATTTTAGAGAACGTCGGCACCTCCCTGCAAGAACTGCAAAAACCTAACGTCTTCATCTCTCCTAGCAAGGATACACATACGATTGGGAACCACTTGTGAATTTGATATTCCCCGGAAACTTCCTCCTTCAGAGAAAGCCAACTCAACCCGCCCAGAGTGAATGCCGATTTGTTTCTTTTGTTTCGATAATAAGTTAGCTGCAATGAATAATATATAGTAAATCTTTATTTGTATTATTCGGATTAGTCACACTACTGTTCTCGTCTTGGATGTTATTCTCACAAGGTTTCGGTAGCCTTCAACCATGTTCAGGTGCATTATGTCGAACTCGGGAATCTGTACAGAATTTCTAAATAAACTCTGTATTTAATCCACAGGGGTAGATTGTTCTTGTCCCATAACTGGGTAGAAGTTTTAAGTAATTCTTAATTATATCCTTAGTATCGCCTGTACTGATAATTAAACCTTAAACCGCTCAAAGAAAAACAAATATATATATATATATGTAAGTAAATTTTGCGTACGACAAAATCATAGGATAAATTTCAGAGGAAACATTTTTTTTTAATCAATGAAACGGGCGGGTGGAAAAAAAAGAAAATTGCTAAAATTTTCCTTAAGACATTATCGTCTAACCCTCTAAGAGGTAACGTCAGAATGATAAATGAAAAACTAAGAAAATCGAATGAGATGTGAGGGGAAAAATTGTTTAAGTTGGAGAAAACGATTGAGAGAGAAAAAAAAAGTAAATCTCTTAACGTTATGGTGAATTTGACTCATTAAAGATCTCCAACTGATGCTTCAAAATCTTTTGTCTACACAGGCTAGGTTGAGAATTGTTAATAACTAACGTCTCAATAATATTGAGATGGTAGTTCGACCTGGCACTGTGTAAAACAGAAAACCACCCATCGGAATACTTGTCAGAACAACTATTTGTACTAAGCAGGTGATTACCGATGGCTGATTCCTGTGCCTGAAAGTTCCCGGATGATCTCGAAACCTTGTATAAACGAATATCACGTGGTATGTGTTGGGATATTCAAATTTCTAATCTTTGGGATGTCTTGCCAACGTAGTCAGCTCCACACTGACACAGGAATTTATAAACAACAGAATTCTTTTGAATGGCTGGCAAAACATATATATATATATATATATATATTGTAATCAGTAATAAAACTATACATCTAAAACAACAATAGGATCAAGGCTCCCAAAATTCATGCTAGAATTATCCACATAGATACGTGGCACAACGGATAAAGTGCTGAGTAATAATCAATTCCAAGTCTTCGTTGTGAGAATAACATCTCCTTGTATAAAATACATTTAAATATATGGATTCACTTGAATTGATCTGTTATTATCTGTTTATTTGCATAAAAGAAGATTTCAGATGTGCAGTCAAGCTTGGATTAACGAAATAGTTTGTCTTAATTGACTGTAAATAAGAAGTTGGCTGCGCTGAACAATGCAGTAAATCTCTTATATATTCCACCTCTATAAAGTTAGGTATATTTTCATGTTTATATATTGGTATGTACAGGATTCACTTCTAAACTAATTAACCGATCATTATGAATTTTGGAACAATGCAGTAAATCTCTTATATATTCCACCTCTATAAAGTTAGGTTTATTTTCATGTTTATATATTTGTATGTACAGGATTCACTTCTAAACTAATTAACCGATCATTATGAATTTTGGAACAATGCAGTAAATCTCTTATATATTCCACCTCTATCTATATAAAGTTAGAAATATATAAACATGAAAATATACCTATGTACAGGATTCACTTTTAAATTAATTAACCGATCATTTTTAATTTTGGAACAGCTGCTAGGCTAAGGGGTCCAAATGTGGGCTATATTTAGTTTAATTTAGTTTCATACAAAGGGGTTAAAATGGGATGGAAGCCTTTCGTAAAAATTCAGATACCTTCGACTTCTGTGAAAGTTTAACAATATGTATGAGACAAATAAATCAATATTCCCCAAATTTCAGTTTCTGTGGAGTATTTTAAAGGGTTTGTAGGAGCAATAGTATAGGCATAATATGGACACAATCTATTTGAAAATTCAAATATATCAAATTTGCATTGAAGTTGATCCATACTCATTAAATACTAATTAAGTAAGATTACCTGAATTTCAATTTCTTTTTAAGCCCCCTTAAGTTGAGGAGAGTAGAAAGTGAACTTTGGCAGTCTCGTAACTTTCGCTTCCCTTATTTTGTCCTCTAGTCTTCTAGTCTTCACATTCCATGAGCGATGTTTCTAACAAAGGGGGAAGAATTGCTGTTTCCTGGGTCGAAATCTATCCATCTAACACTTATCGTTGGCTGGTTTTTTACCTTGAAGTATTTTTTTTTAGCTCCTTACATCAAGTGGCTTCATGCCTTGTCTGGAGCGATTTGCATTAAAAAAAAATAAATAAAAAGCCTTAAATGTTGAACATTTTCTAAAATAAAAACCATATAATGGATTTTGATCAGAATTAAAATAAGGATTCTAGATATAAGGTTTAGTATCATTATATCTAGATTTTTAATGTCGTAAGGGTTGTTCTGTTCGGGAATTAATTATATCCGTCCTGGGACAGGTATTTTTCTAATCTTATATACAAAGTAGAGTAAGATTTTCTTCACATCTGCACTCTTCTATCAGTATCGTCAGAAAAGCCTGGAGAACGTTCTGATGCCAGATTCATACCACCCACAATGAACCCCCGATGGAAATACCATTACAGTATGTTTAGGTTTTTAATGGAGAGGTTATGTGGTTGGTTGATTAGGAAAAAGTCAGGATGAAGGACGTAACTTGGTAGAGTTAGTTGTGTTAGATAGTAGTAGTTGTAAATGAGGAGGGCTCCCTGAAAGAGAGAGTGGCCAAAAAGGAAATCGGAAGTAACGTCACGACGACCTTTTCTTGTTCCTGTCACCAGCAGAGTTGGATGTAAAAACGATTCGTGCCGAACTCTGAACAGGGTGGGGGGGACAATAAATCACAGTGTTATAGTATCTTTTTTAAATTCACCCTGAGTCTCTCTCCCTTCTTTACTCCACACAGATATTATGTCAAGTGGTTACCTGGCACAGTTTTGCTAGGTACCCCGTAGACTTGTATTGTCTTGGCCTTCGGGACTTGATTTACGCCGGTCTATGGGTCTGTCCTGTGCAGTTCTAGGAGGTCCACCCTCCAAGGCTTCGCCTCCCCTCTTTGGGGAGGAGTAAGTTAATTGCTTACTGCTTGAGGCGCCCCTACCGGGGAATGCCGACGGGGCTGCCCAGGCAATTTTTAATGGCCAGAGTGCTCACCTTCTCGGGCGCTGGCTTTTCAAACCCCACTTACTCGACCCGACCTGTGGTCACATCTTACTTGTGGGAGTAAGATGAAACTGGCCTTGTGCCTAACTCCTGCAGAGGAGTAAATAAACATACTTTTGTTCATGACAGCGATGGTAATGATTACAGCAGAGGCGACGAACAGACTTTACAGCAAATTTTGGTAGTGGAAGCGTCGATCACGGTGGAGCAAACAGGCACTTATGCACGTTTGTCACAGTGGCGTCTAGTTAAAAGCTATATCCGAGGGTAAGCGAGAATTCAACAATTGTATCTGGCCGCATCTGACTGAAATAGACCACATCTCCACAACTAAATAGGTGTCAACTTTTATTCAAGGGAAAACTGGAGCACAACGAGAATTGTTCAGTAGGTTTGGTTTTGTCGATAAACGAATGCTGTATCCTGGGAGTTCCATTCCAGCTGGCCATTCATAGTGAAACGGTGAGCACAAGATACCATCGTATCAAGAAGCGATCAAAACGGGAACCGATTTGAATTATCTTTTTGGACGCGTATTAATCTTGCTTTTGCACAGATGTATCATAATCCATGTAGTTAATAGTCTAGGCTCAATTGTGCGAGTGCGCAGCCAAACCACGACTCAATACTGCGAGTACATTGAAAAAAAGTCCCTCATGTAACTGCTACATATGTATTCTTTGTTAGCTTTTTAAATAAATATTTACTATTGAAAATATTGTGTTTTAATTGGGAAGGGGGGAATACAGAGGAATAAATACAAGCCAAGTCTGACTAAAGTTCAAAGGACCCGAAGAATTAGTGTATTTCTTTCTAACTAGGATACTGGAGAAATTTGCATGTACACACTGTAAAATATAGAATGGTCTTGTGGCAAACAGGATTTAATAAGTTATGTTTGACATGTGTGTGAACAGACAAAACGGAAGTAAGAAACACATTAAACTGTAAAAATGTCTTATTTATGGGGTGGAATGAAGAAGAGCCGTGTTGTATGAAGAAAATGGTTGCTGCATAGATATCCACCCTTCTGGAGAAAAACGAGTTACCCTCGTTCATTTATAAGGACAAACTTGTTTTTCTACAATTTAAATCAATTTTATTCTTACAGTATCATCAACGCACCAGACATGGTCAAGAAAAGAGTAATGTAAACAAAACTATAAAAAATATGTTGAGTCAATAGATATTGGGTCTCTCATCTCACTTAGTATAGTCGTGGCTAAAGAAAAAAAAAGAAAATATGACGTTTTTTTTACTGACTATTGAAAAAGAGTCAGAAAAGGTTTGGCTGGAAATGCCTTTCATGCAATAAAAATGTTCTAACCAGAGAACGTATCAATCACTCCATAAGTGAGAACATGCTAGCGCAAAAGAAAATAGATTGTAATTACATAACTGCTACAGAAGTAACTATCGAGGGTTCAATAAGTTTAGCTTGACATGTGTGTGAACAGAGAAAACGGAAGTAAGAAACGCATGGATCACGTGATGTTATTCATTTATAATACAGCTCATGCTACAATTTCTTCATAAAGGAAGAGATGAAATCAACTTACATGTAATAATTACAGTTGAAGAAAGATAAGGGTTTTATTTTTTTTTCAGAGATGATGATGATGACATAAAAAATAACCATTTGTTTGACGTTACCTGACTTGAGATGATTGCAGTTCACATCAAAAATGAAACAGGAAAACACTCACCTAGAAAACAAAAATAAAGAAAAAGAAAATTTAGAATGTGATCAATTTTAAATTAGAGAGTACACGATCAAAATTGTTAACTTAGAAAACTGTTGTGGATGAATGAATTTCTCACGTGCACTAATATTTTGACTGGATACCAATCTTTTTTTTTATCGATCTTATCAAAATGACAATGTCTATCTATCTATATCAGGGGCGGGTAACCTTTTCAGAGTGAGGGCCAGATGAGACTTTTGGAAGGAGATCGCGGGCCCGAGTGAAAAACGAAATCTCAGAATGACTATATTTTGTTTACATGAATAAATTGTACAAAAATTGCATTGAACACTCTACAAATCTGATATTTTTTCTCAGGAGACTTCTGTATATGATATTATAAAAGGCGCCGACGAAGAGCCATTTTGGAATCATAAAAAATAATGACGGGGGAAGTAGCAAGTTGATCCAGCATTCGTTTTGACACACCTCACATAGGTTCTATGTTTTATGCCCTTTCCTCGTCTCTCGTTTCCTCTTTACCTCTCTCTTTCTATCTCAGGCCAAGTATTTGAAATTAATAGTTAAAGAAAAATGAAATATACATGCATCATTGCTCGCTGATATTTATACACTTTCATCCTACTATAACTCTTAATCGAAACCTATTTTTACGTCTATGTCACAAAATGATATGAGTTTTACTGGGAGGTCTGCGGGCCGGATTGCAATAATAAAGCATAGCAGGGTGGCGGGCCGGATGCTAAGCTTTCGCGGGCTGGGTGTAGTCCGCGGGCCGTAGGTTGTCTGCCCCTGATCTATATGAATAGATGCAACACTTTCGGTTTCGTGTTTACAACAAAGTTATGAATGAAATGTTTATTATTAAAGATTTTTGTTTCAAGTATTTTATGTAGCTAACTTCGCGAAGCGATAGCGAGCCAGCAAAGTCAGCTAGTAGTTAATATAAGCTTCAAAATTAAATGAGGAGAAAAGAAGAAAAGGAAAGATGTTGTTTTGAAAGAAAATAATTAATGCTCTCACATTATTGAAATTATTCAAATTGCCGATTAATGATGTGAATTTGCATCAAATAAATTTCCATGGAATTCAGTAGTTACCATAGTGGTGCTAACAATATCATCATCATCATATTCGGTTTAACGTCAGTTTTATATGTTGGCATATGTTGGACGGCTTTTAGAAATTGACTTCCAAACTAACTTATCTCTAGGCAAGTATTTATTCATCCTTCTTTTTCTCAAGTTCATTCTTATCATTTCCTCCCATGTTTTCCTTGGCCTTCCCCTGCCAACTGATCCAACTACTTCAACTGTTCTACATCTACTAATCCAAGGACTATCATCTATACCAGGGGTGGGCAAACTTTTCAGAGCAATGGCCACATTAAAAAAAATTTTTTTTACTAGACCGCATAGTATATTTTCCAATATAAATGATATCTGAAATAACCGAAATATATGGATTGCAAAGCGAAAATGCAATCATTTTTCATTTACTAGCATTTTGAAAGGCTGCATGAATTACATTGCCAGGCCGCATGCGGCCCGCGGGCCGTAGTTTGCCCACCCCTGATCTATACTAATAAAGTTTATTATTCTGAACACATCTCTCTATACTGTCTAGATTTAATCTTTCTCTGAGACCATCAGATCTAAGCTGTTCTTTAAGACTCACATTACATATCCATCGTATAATTCTCATTATTTCTCTCCATGAAACGCATGTCCTCAACCCTCACTGGCCAGGTTTCACTTCCATACATCATCACACTGTGTACACATGCCTCATAGACTCTTTCCATTGGTAGGACAGCAATAATGCTCTGGTGATTAGTCTTCTTCTTCTTCATCATATTCCCATTATCCTGTTTCTTCTTCTTCTTCTTCTTCTTCTTCTTCATCATATTCCCATTATCCTGTTTCTTCTTCTTCTTCTTCTTCTTCTTCTTCATCATATTCCCATTATCCTGTTTCTTCTTCTTCTTCTTCATCATATTCCCATTATCCTGTTTCTTCTTCTTCTTCTTCTTCTTCTTCATCATATTCCCATTATCCTGTTTCTTCTTCTTCTTCTTCTTCTTCTTCTTTTTCTTCTTCTTCAATTCATTTAACGTCACTTTTCTCTTGTTCGGGGTCAGACGTTTTCTGATATCAAACGAGGTCACTCTCCACTTCTCATGGTCCAGCGGCTCAGAAGTCTCCAAATTCCACGCTGTGCGATCTTATCCAATCACTTGCTTCCAAGTTTTTCTTGGCCGGCCAATCTTCCTGCGATTTAGGACATTTATGATTAGTAATGGCAGAAATTCCTTAAACTTACTCCATCCACTCCTAATTCTTGCAATCACTATATGCTCCAATGGTATCACCAAGGTAGCAAAACTTCTCGACAACCTCAATAGCTTCTGCAATCCAGATGTACTTTCTCCCCATCTGAGTTCTCATCCATCTTCATTGTCTAACACCACTTGCACACAAACTGGTTAACCTGTTTCAACCTACCAGTACTTCCATTGCACTTCTTGTATACCCAATGCTTGCAAGTACCACAAAGTATTGAATTGCACCCGACTCCCTTTCCACAAACTGATCAGGTGAACTTTCCTTTTCCTGAAGGTTTTCCAACATTACAAGCATTTTCAAGGAATCAGCTATGGCGAGTTCAAATCTCATTGGATTTGTTGTATTCAATAATGCACTAATACAGTTTGGAAAGGTATGCACCCACAATTTTGGTAAAATAGCAAATAACCAAAGAACTGTTTTTTGGGGGGAGGGAGGAATCGCTCCAGACAAGGCATGAAGCCACTTGATGTAAGGAGCTAAAAAAATACTACTTCAAGGTCAAAAACATCCAACGATAAGTGTTATATGGATAGAAAACAGCAATTCTTCCCCCTTTGTCAGAAACATCGTACATGGAATGTGAGGACTAAAGGACAAAATAAGGCAAGCGATAGTTACAAGGCTGCTGAAAGTAAACCCAAGGTACACTTTCTACTCTTCTAACTTACGAGGTGTTTCTTTCCAAGAATCGCAGGCTTGTGGAACTCTCTTTTTGCTGACCGTTTTCCTCCTACCTATAACCTTTGTATTTTCACGACTAAGGCGAATAGGCATCTCTTGTCTTTACGATAACCATATTTGTTCTTGTTACCTCTTTACATCAAGTGGCTTCATGCCTTGTGTGGAGCGATTTCCATTAAAAAAAAAAAGTTGATCATAGAATTATGATACAAATCAATCCGACATTGACTTTGTTGCTGTCCGACTGCTGTTCTGTTCAGTCCTATGAGATCCAGCCTCCCAGGCTTCACCTTCTCTCTGAGAAGGGGTTGCTTTATTGTCAATTGCCTGAGGCGCCACTACCGGGGAATGTCGACGGGGTTGCTCAGACATTGTTTGTAGGTCACAGTGCACTTATCCTAGTGCATTGGCTTCTTAAAACCACACCTGACCTTGTGTTTAACCTCCTGGCAATGAGTTAAGTAATAGGCTATAACAAAGACACACCAAACTAAACCTAAATTTTAACCATCACTAGACTACCCGTGACCTTCTGCATCAGTATTTGTTATATATATATATATATATATATATATATTACAAAAAAGACCATTAGAAAAATTGAAAGAATATGCAAACATTGTTAAAAATAACAGAATTCGTCTGTAATTATAGCTTTTTTATTCTTTCAATTTTTCTGATGGTCTTTTTTGTATTAAAATCAAAACAAAATATAAATGTTCCCTAGGTTTCACAGGTTTCACGAACGTTTTCGATTCTTCGTCGAATCATCTTCAGGTGTCAAAAGCAAATGAACAAAAAACTCTGAAGAAAAAAGAGAATTTTAAAAAGACGGTGGAGAAACGCGCATAGAACGTTTTCCTTGCATTGTTCCAGGAAGTCGTTGACGATTTAAATTCATCAACGCTGGATGGCATCACAGAACAAAATTACATTATGTTAAGCATTTTAAAATGTTACCACTCGTTTCATATGTGATGTTGTTAATTTTGGGTTGTTGTGTTTTTATGTAGATAGCTTCCAGTATTTTAAATTTTTTTTTATTTAGATACAAAAAGACACTCATAAAAATTGAAAAAAATAAAAAAGGTATAATTAAACAGACGAATTCTGTTATTTTTAACAATGTTTGCATAAATGAGAAAATGCTGCCTAAACACACACTATATATACAGGATTTCGAAAAAAGGTGTACTCTTTGACAGACGATTACTTATGTATTGCTTTTTTTACTTTTCAGATGCAACCAACCCTTCACAATGACAAATGCACAACTAAGTACATCTTTTAGGGGCACTGGGTTCCGGTTTCGAATCTCACTAGGTCTAGTTAGTTATAGTAATTAGTCATATAGACGACGCATTTTGGATAACTATAGTCTCTTTCTCTCTCTCTCTCTATATATATATATATATATATATATATATATAGGAAAGACTGAAATAATAAAACAAAAATAAAGGTACATACTTTACAGGTTTATCATAATCATCAAATGTTTAAATAAGGAATAAAATACGAAAAGGTCTTTTAACCCATGGATTTTCAAAGAAATAACTCTTATACTCAGAAGGAAAAAAATCAATAAATTACCAATTATTGTTAAGTATTAATTGGAAAACTTTATAAAACAATTTTGAATTATGCTTAAAGCAAAAAGGGTAAACAAATTAAGCAGTTTTTTCTCATCTTATATATCTATATATATATATATATATATATATATATAAATAAGTTCGTAATTGTCAACAGTTGTGTCCATCTCGCCTTTTCGACCACTCGGTCATATTTTTTATCTGTTTCTTTTGATAATGAGCGGTTCCACTCTCGAAAATTAAAGTTTATTTCGGACCTTTTAAATTGCTTTACAGTAAAAAAAAAAATTTCTATTTACTGTTTTGGTATTTAAACCGTGAAATATTAATAAATTGATTTGAGATTCCATTCATATTTTCTCTTCTCATTTATTTTTGTTCATCTGTTCCACCTTCCGGTACCTATATCGCATTGCTCCTGCCTCGGATTCCGAACTTACATTTCTATTTACCAGCAATACTTCAAGCAAACTACACTTTCCTTTTATATATATATATATATATATATATATATATATATATATTATTGAATATTTATGAACACCTTTTTGAATTTCCAAATATTCATTTCAATTCTAACCATTATTTTTAGAGCAGTTTATTTGGTTTATTATAATGCAAGACGACATAAATGTTATTAAAATTGATTGAGTTATACGAAATCCATCACGAGATCCATGCAGAATGGTGACACATTAATTTCATTGGACACTTCTTACTTTGATGTGCTGAATAAATCAACGCTTACAATCTCATGTCGCTGACAGATTCAATAATTACTCATCTCCTCAATGAACGACCCAATTACAACTACTGTAACATCTTAAGTTAGAAGAATATTTTTAAAAAGATAAGCTTGGAAGTTTAAAGAGTCAGATTGACAAGACCTGACCCCAGGGTCAATGGAGCCAAATAAAGGGCAGCAGGGGGGGGGGGTATACATCCACTTTCTCACAGGAGTGATGTTGCTGGTCTTTCTCTGCTCTATCGTTATTTTTATGATAGTTGCTCGACTGAGCTCCAATCTATGGTTGCCTCCTGAAAAAACATTCACAAAAAAACCTTGTCTAGCTACAACCACTGTCAATAATTTCTCTTTTTCCATCTGTGTACCTTAAACTAAACAGAACTTCCATGAACAGAGATTTTTCTAAGAACAACCCGTCTGTGGAACACACTACCGTGGGGCTGCTTCCCAGCTGACTACAAGATAGTTGTTTTCAAGTCCAATTTAAACTAATTCTTGTTAAGCCGTCCTTTTAAATAATCAAATTCTGCCCAATTTCAACCATCGTTACCAATCATCACGGTGTTATCTCACTGTCCACCTGGCGAACTCATTAACCCCGATCCTCGAGTGACCTTTTGGCCTTAATATGGGTTACTCTTTACTAAAAAAAATGTGTATGAATAACACCTTATATGATTGGCCAGCTGTATTTTTTTATACTGATGGGTCACGACTTACCAAGGCCAAAGGCCACTCGAGGATAAATGTTACTAAGATTTGTAGAGTGTATGCTAAATACTACAATGAGAGAACTCAGAAAACTTGGTGGAATGGGAAGAATCTGATTATCCAAAATAGATGGCTCAACAGATGTTAGTTGACATTTGACTTAAAAACTATGATGTTGTAGTCAACTCCTGAGAGTATCAGGATTGCTGCCTTGTAGGTTTTGTCTGTGTATTGCACAGGCTAGGCCCACTGCTTACAACTGTGGTTGGCGATAGGAAAGGTAATCTACCGTGAATGCATTGATCTGTATAAAAGACAGCAAGCAATCAATCAGTAGCGAGACCACTGACAAAAGTGTCAACTCTATCCTGGAGAGTGAGCTAGCAAAATATCGAAAAATGACTGATTCCTGGACAATGGAAAAGTAACTCCAATGAAGAGAGAGAGGGTGTGTGTGTGTGTGACAGAGAGAGAGGGGCAGGATTGATCAGAGATAGAGATATTTATCAGTTGAAATTAGAACTTAGAAACTAAAGATTGTTGTGTTCAGTCCCGATAGATAAGTGCTTTTAGACCTTTCAAAGATAGCCAAAAGCAACTCTTGGTTAAGGAAATGGATCAAAATAGATAATTTAATAAAGTAAGTTAAAGATTAAATGCTTCTATGTGTGAGCATTGTTCCAACTACAGACCGAGATTACAGTATTGTCCTGGACCATCAAAGAGAAACTGTCCCACACTTATGGTCCCTGTCTAGGGGCTAGGCAACATTACAGCCACGTGTCGAACTAAGATTATTGAGCACTTTCAAATGTCCTTGTACTATGTTAAATTTTTTCATCATTTTATCGGATTAGATGCAAAGAGAAAGGATTTAGAAATTTAGTTTACAAGGACAAAGAGAAGTATTTCAGAAACAGACATTTATTCATGAAAGATTTTTCACCTTTCCAATATTCTGTAAATGACGGGAAACTGTTGCAGTGCTGACAGCAAATGTCCGAGACATTTCTTTGACACTTAGATGTGAATTTTGCTCAATAAGTGCTTGCAATTGTTCATTGTCAAGATTACACGGCCTTCTTCAACTTCAAGGCTCTCATCTCCACTACAGAATTTCTTGAACCACATTCGTACTGTCCGGTCGCTAGTGGATCCATCTTCCCATGCTCTATTGATATTAACAAAAGTTTCGGAGGCATTGTGCCCAAGTTTGAACTCATGCAACATAAAGTGATGGTTATGTTTTTGCATGTTCATAATTGCATGTTCTCTATGCTTCAAAAATACTTTTTAACTGAAAAAAAGTTACAAATTATTATTGAGAACAATTATTATATATGTTCAAATTTACCAGAAATAAACTACAGATTCTGTGTTAAAATGAAACCCAGCGTTTCAGGCAGCCATTATACTTGTAACGATCTAATATATACAAAACATTGTTTGGTTTTGGCATACAATGACCCAATGACAGTTGACATTACATAAAACCATCTTGAAGAAGAAATTCTAAAAAATAAACGTTTAATCTTTGAAAAAGGGTTGAAAGTCGATCAGGGCAACGCTTACACTCTGACTTCAACTTCGCCCATGTATCGTTTTGTCCGTAACTAATTTATCAGAACATAACAGAAACTTTACTCAACATTTATTACAAGAATTTTATTTAATTTGTTTAACGGTAAATCTACCGCGCTAACCGACTAACAAATTCGTAGCTTTATATATACATTAACAATTTTAATTTTTAGGTATATAAGACAAAGCAGCCTGCACATGCGCCCCCCCCCCCCCCGATTCAAAATGGAAGATGAGGTAGCATGGCTTTTTATTTTGAGATAAGTGATAGAATATTCATTACAAATTCGTTTGAGTGGCTGAGATAGTTGTGTATTCATTATCAACTCTGTTAGAGTGTATTTAAATCAGGGTAACAAAAAGAAGATTTTGATACAGATTTTCCGTGAATGTAGTGCCGAAGCTGATTATGACTCTGGAGCAACACAATCTTCTAACTTTAATTTTTTCCTTATGTTGTTGCATATTATCATCTTGTTTAGCTACCAGATGGGCGCCTATATGCTACTAATGCTATTAACCACCTGCTGATTATTTTACAATTGCCCCCCACACACTTGATCTTATTCAACCAATCAGATCCTTTGGTATGTCTTAGTTAGCCCAATAAAGGTCAGATAACTCGTGCTAGCGTTCAAAGTCTTGTTTTCTTTGTTCTTTCTTCGTTGTTCGGATTTTGATCATTTTTTATTCATAACAAGAAAACACAAGTTCTTCGGACGAACTGACCTTTAGGGAATAAGTCGAACAACAGACAATACTTTGAAAATATTTCATAATTTGTGCCAAAGGAACAAAACGGAAGTTCATTAAATTACAGATGATATTTTTATGATTTCTTGAACAAAGATTTTTGCTTTTCAAAATGAAATTAAAAGTAAAGATCAATTTTCATAAAAGGTCATAAAAAGAACCCCCACAAAGATATAAAGCACAATCAAATTTTCTGTTCATAGAAGCTTTTCAATTTGGTTTCTTTTCCCCTGATTTTATCAATCTATTCTTATGTTTTTATTGCAAGGTTAATTTATTTAAATAACCGTACTGAAGAGGAAAAAACGTGTTAGTTAATTAATAATAATAATGACAATCATCATCAGCATCTTCATAATAATAATATGTTAAATGTCTGTTTTACAGTGCCCCCACATATCATTGAACAGTGATAAAAGACTGTTGGACCTTCATCACTGAAACTTGGTGGACAAAGCAGACATAGACGGAAGTTTATTTGTACCAAAAATAATTGGATTGAAGAAAGGATTGTGAATTTTAGTAATGATTCTATGAGTGGAGTTTTTGGAAGGTAACCTTGTAACAGAGCACAAGTTACATGCATCCAATGCTGTAAAACTCATAAATATATTAATCGTTTGCAAAACTAGTTTAAATTTAGAAAATATCATAACATAGACACTTACTGATTGAACGGTAAACATCATCATCATCATATTCGGTTTAACATGTTTTAAATGCTTGCATGTGTTGGACGGCTTTTAGAAATTGATTTCCAAACTAACCTATCTTCATCCAGGTTTTTATTTATCTCTCTTTGTCTCAAATCGATCCTTATCACTTCTAATGTTTTCTTTGGCCAACTACTCCTGCTACCTTGACTGTACTCCATCTACTAACTCAAGCACTCCCATCCATTCTTTCAATGTGACCAAACCAACAGAGTCTTCTCTTCTGCACACATCTGCCTATACTGTCCAGATTTAATCTTCCTCTGAACTTATCAAATCTAAGATTGTCTTTAAGACTCACATTACATACCCATCGTATCATTTTCATATCATTTCTCTCCATGCAACACATATCCTCAGGCCCCATTGGTCAGGTTTCACTTCTATACATCATCACACTTCGTACACATGCCCGATAGATTCTTCTCTTGGTCAACAGTGGTAATGCTCTGCTGATTAGTAATTGCAGGAGTTCCCAAAACTGACTTTATTCACTTCTCTCTCTTGCAATCACACAAACACCAGCCTCTCTCTTTGCTTCAATGGTATTAACAGGGTAACAAAACTTTTGGAAAACCTCATTAAAAACCTTGCCATCCGAATATACTTTCTCAACATCTTAGTTCTTGTCTGTCTCCATTTTCGTACACTGCTTGCACGCGAATTGATTGAGTGAGATAGAGTAGAGAAAGGGTATATTTAACATCGTTAAGAGAGAAGATTGGGGAGGGGGCAACCTAAATTGGGATCTGCGCAGCGAGATGTCTGTTTACATTAGTTTTAAATTTCTGCATGTCAGTACTGTCGGGGAAGCATGGGGCAGGGAGGGAGTTCCAGATGCCAGCAGCATGAGGAAAGAAGCTATTTGAGTAGAAAGCTCTCCGGCATCTGGAGACCTCCACAGTAAATGGATGGGATTTAGTTGATTGTCGAGTTGGTCTAGTGAATTTACATCGAGGGGTGACCGGAGTAGCCAATTCATCAGAGCATAATCCATTGAAGTATTTGTAAAACAAGCACAAGGATGCTACATTGCGGCGATGGGACAGGGACTGGAGCTTGGTTGACAGTGAGGGACCTATTAGGTTGGCTCCTCACGAGGGCAGAGTTAGATCTAAGGTCAGTTTTTAATGTAGGGAAAATCCAGTTCCCCAAACAGGGGCACTCTGGATTGGAACAAAAATAAAAATTGCCTCAGTCTAAAAAGACTTCTCCTTCATTGACAAAGGACAGAAAAAACTAAGTGCAGCATCAGAACAGATACTACACTTTGCTCCTAGCAAAAAAAAAAAAAGCCAAGTTATTTACCTCCAGGAAGTTAGACACAAAGTCAGGTGTGGTTAGCCAGTGCATTAAGATTAGCGCGTTCTAGCCTACAAAAAATGCCTGAGGAGCCCGTCGGCATTCCCCGGTAGAGGCGCCTCAGGCGATTAGCAATAAACTAACCCTTTTTTAAATTTTTGTCCCAATCCAGAGTGCCTTTTTTTGGAGGAGCTGGATTGCCCATCCCCTTAAGAAAATTGACGTACTCATGAATTCAAGACCTACTGGCGAGATTTTTATGAAATTTGAAAAATAGTAGACATGAAAGGGAATATAATGAGCTATGCTTGATTTATTTTTACGTTAGTAAATGGAGCAAACACCCCCACCCCCTCTTTAAAAATAAACATACCTATAAAAGTTAGTTTTTACTATACTATTGCATGTGATGTTATCCCCTAACCCGAGCAACTCTGATTAACCCTGCTAGTTTAGTACAAAATTCAACAAAACATTAGTATATCTCATCATGTGGGTAAAACGGACGAGCACATATTCGAGGCAATAGTTGAATCCTTAGAAAGTGACCTCTAGTATGTAGTGGAATAGGTTCATAAATGGATGGTAACATTCAATGCTGCTAAGACAAAGCTCCCTTCCTTGAACAACTACAAGAAACCTCTTTAACCACCGATTGCGATGGCAAATAATACCTTACCTGAGTCCAACGTTTAAACTCCTCAGTCTAACATTCACAGGTAACATGAGTTGGAACAAATACATAGAAGACATTTCCAAGGCTGCTGCAAAGAAAATAGGCTCCCTCTACCGTGCTAGAAAACTTCTCACACCTGACAGTATCCTATATCTCTACAAAGCCACCATCCATGAATGCATGGAGTATTGTTATCATATCTGGGCTGGTGCACCATCCACCAGTCTCTCCACTTTAAACAAGTTCCAAAAAAGAGTATCTAATCAAATAGGTCCCTCACTATCCACCAAGCTCTAGCTCCTGTCCCATCGCTACAATGTTTTACAAGGACTTGAATGGAATGTACTTTGATGTATTTGTTGCCTTTGTGTCTCCTTGACGTAAATACACTCGAGCAACCTGACACTCAGCTAAATCCCATCCATTCACTGTGGAGGTTCCCAGATGCCGGAGGGCTTTCTACTCTAATAGCTTTTTTCCTTGAGCTGCCAGCCGTTGGAACTCCTTCCCTGCTCCCTGTTTCCCCGACTTTACCGACATGCTGAAATTTAAAACTAATGTGAACAAACATCTTGCTGCACAGCCCCAATTTAGGATGACCCCAAAACTTTCACCCTAATTCTAAGTAGCCCCTAAGTGGCTACTTGCTTCGTTTAGGGTGAACTAATTTAAAAAAAACACAAAAACAAAACAATAGCTGACTATCCAGGTGGTTTTGAATTCATGAGTACGTCGACTTTGAAGGGGGGGGGAAGTGCATTCTTCTCTCTTTTTCCCCACTCAAAATTAAATGAAACATAACTCATGATACTCATTATGCTGTCTACTATCTATGTTCCAAATTTCATAAAGATTTGTTGAGTAGTTTTTGAATCCATGGGTACGTTTATTTTCAAGGAAAAAAGTCTGCCCCCCTCCTTTTCCATAAAACTAAATTAAACTAAATATTGCCTACATTACCCACCGTTACACCTAAAAACTATGTTACGAAATTCATAATGACCGTTTTATTAGTTTTAGAGGTTAGTCACGCAAACATATATATAAACGAGAAGAATACTTGTCCCAGGAGTGGTAAAATAATTCCGCAGACAGGGCAGTTCTTCATCACTTTTATGATTAAAAGCAAGATATGAAGATACTAAAACTTATGTCTAGAATCCTTATTCCAATTTTGATATTTATTTAAAATCCTCAGAAACTTAATTTCATCGTAAGTTCTGAGTCATTGATTTGATTTTTTTAGGTCAACTAAATACAGGGTGTTGCAGCAAAATTCAACACTTGACAAAAAAAAAAAAAATAGGCAATAAAAACAAAGTTGTATATGCAGAGACCCGGTAGTTTATTTAGCAACAGTTAAAGTTACATACTACATTATTTTTTAATGTTACCACCACCGGCAAAGATGACCATCTCAAGGCAGGCGCGAAATGTCACATGCTTTGGTGACCATATCCTTATCTACTTAGAGTAAGAAGGGCGGCTACAAGTCCGGTTACTAGTGGTGAGGAACATTGTTGAGCAGCCATTCCTGGGTTGTCTTGGCCTTATGTGCAAGAGTGGAGTTCTGCTGGAAGACGTAGGGGCTTCACCAAGCTCTTTAATGTCAAAGCTCTTCACGTTGGTCTGGTTCATTAATGAAGTACTCCAAGACTGAAGAACCCTCCTCTCTTCCAAATCAGTCTCTTATACTTCCGAGTATCAAGGGAGATCACTCAAAACTGTTAAAGGGGGAATAACTCACAATCAACACTTAAGATCTGGTATTTTGTTTACTTTTTTTCAAGGGTCAGATTTTGCTGCAACACCCTGTATATATTTATGAAAGCTGCCGGCTAACATTGAGTAGATTAAGTAGGGGTTGCCCTCTGTTAAAGGAAGAAGATGATAATAAAATTCTGCCTAAGAATATTATTATTAGAATCACCACATTCTAAGTAAACATGCACCTATTGTTCCACTTACATTAGATGAGCTTAGCCCCTGTGATGGGTGCGTTAGCTCGCTCCCCACTCCCAGCACAGAGGGGCGATGACCTGGAACGAGTGGGTAGTAGATGTGAGTCAGACTCTTCAATATAGCGCAACAGAGCCACTGACCATAAACATTGCACTGGATCTGGAGACTGAAATCCCTAACTCCCCCTCAAAAATGTAACTAGCCCTTTTCTTGGATGTAAAACTCTCCATTTTCCTTGATTCTTGTTAAATTGAAAATTCCACATCTGAAGATTCCATGGTGCAGGTTAACTAAATCATTACCTCTGACTGACATGGTGTTTTGGGTTATTTTAATTCTAAGTTTATTTTTCTTTTACGAACTTTTCAGCATTATCCCCGCCCCCTAAAAAAAAATGTGTCGCCATATCAAAACTTTTTGGTTAACTACCTTAAAAAGTTGAGATTACCCAGGAAATGGGGGGATCATTTTAGGTAAATTTCACATGTGGGAAATTGGTGGCACGGTGTTGGCTCCCAGGTTGGGAATTCATCTCGATTTCAGATTTTTTCTTATCATTGGCTATTCACATCTCTTATCAACTCTTATTCTCGAGTGGCTTTTGTGTAGTTAAAAATATATAGATATATTTTAATGTACTAACGGGTCACTGCTGATCAAGACCCAAAATCCACTCGAGGATAAGGGTCAATGAGTTTGTCAGGTGGACGGGAGGACAACACCGTGAGGATTGGTAATGATCGTTGAAACTGGGAAGAATTTGATTATTTAAGAGGACGGCTCAACCAGAATTTGTTAACATTGGACTTGCAAACGCTCATGTTGTAGCCAACTGAGAAGCACACCCATGGTATTGTGTTTCACAGACGTGTAGTTCTTGGAAAGAAACTTTGCTCATGGGCATTCTGTTTAGTTTTAGGTACACAGTAGGATATAGGAAAATTATTTACAGTGATTGTAGGTAGACGAGTTTTAGTTGAAAATGTTTTACATATATGTTTTTGGTTTGTTATGTTTTGCGGCATATCAACCTCTTATGGGTCATTTAATGCCGAAACATTAGTTGTAGTATGGTGAAAGGTTTTTATGCTTCAAATTCTTCATATGTTCAAGTATTTATTCATGGAGTTTGGTTTGGTTGTTTTATGGCATATCAACCTTTTTCGGGTTATTTAATACCGAATCCGGTCACTTTGATAAAAGTTTTTAGGCTTCAAGTACTTTATATTTTCAAATATTTATTCATGGTGTCTGGTTTAGTTGGGTTTTTTTAACGGCATATCAGTCCTTTTCAGGTTATTTAATGTCGAATCCGGTCATCAAGTTCTTTATATGTTCAAGTATTTATTCATCGAGTTTAGTTGAGTGAAAACGGAGGGAGAAGGGGGAGGGAGGGAAATTGTTGTTTTTTGTTTTGGATTTTGCAGAACATGATTGAGTTTTGCAAAGAGAAAAAACAATAAAACATCAATCTTTGGTGCATTTTGGGTCAGGAAGCAGATATCTTCAGACAGCCTGATCTGGTAGCAGTACATATATATGTGTGTATGTATACATACGTGCTGTGATGTATATTGTGTCATATTTCATTATTTTGTAGGTGAACACTTAATGATTGGTTAAGTTCTTTAACAATCCCACCCCCTTCAACTGGCAGTTGAACAAAGTAGCTTGTCGTTTCAAATACTCTATATTCAACAATAGAAAATGTGCCTCAAGAAAAACACAGTTACCTTTATGTGCTCTAGCATCCAAAAATAAATGTATTCCTACCAAATTGCTTTTTTAAGCTTATTTTTTTTATAAATCAAATATAGCAATGCGTTATTATTTCTATCAGAATATCAAACGATCTGAACAGACATCATTTATAGATATACTAGCAGACCCGACCCGACCCGACGTTGCCCGGGATTGAATGAGGATCACTACTATATACTTTTTCACTATGCTCATAACACCATATTACTTTCTTTTTTACAGCCCCATCCTCCTGTTTCGCCTCATAATATCGTCGGAAGAAGCAGAAATGTTGGAAAACTCTATGAATTAATGTTTTATACATATGGTTTAAATTTAATAAAAATCGAATATATGTATTTGAAGTTTTAAGTCTTAGAGCTGGGGGGCGCGTAAATATTTGGTAGATAAGGGGTAACATAGTCATTTGGGACCACTTCCTAGATAATTTTATACATATGATATAAATATTATCAAAATAGAATATATTTGAAGTTTTAAAGGAGGTTCAGCCTCCATAGCTTCTTTAAGTTAGAACACTTAAAAATTCGGGACCTTTTCCATTATTTACCCGAGAAAAATTTATACATATGATTTAAAGTTCATAAAAATAGAATATATTTGAAGTTTTAAAGGAGTTATATAATCGGGGAGAGGAACACTTCCATTGTCTTCCCAGATAAATTTTACATAAGAATACACATTTAGATTTTATGTAGATTCTCTAACCTTCCTTTTTATAGGGAACACATAAACATCATGCACACATACACACCGACATTGAGTTTTATATATAGAGATAGATTTTCTCAACTCGCTCAGCTAGTGAAATCCTTTAACCAAGAATCTAAATCTGAATGACAAGAAAAACAAAGAGGTACTGCCCTGAGGAATAAATAATCAAAAACTAAATTTGTGTGAGTTTACCTTTGAGCTTCGACGTTTATTTTTTGGTTACATCAACATTTTGGGCTTCGGCAGTTTTGAAGAAGACAATTTTATTCCTGAACTAATGAAAGAAACTCAAAATTGCTCGGAAGATTGGAACAATTTATTATTATAATTCTTTGTTTCTTAATGTATTTTTGTTTGGTTTCGAGTTTTGAAGTATTGGGTTGGCTAAAAAGTTCGTTCGTTTTTTTAGGAAGGAGGAACCTAAACATCAAGTTTAGAAACATAACCGAGTTGATGCAATTCATTTTCCATGCTCGATTTGGAAATCTTTAGAATGTCTGCGATTTGTCTGGTTGTCAAACGGCAATCTTGTTCAATTACGGCTTTCACTTGATCACTGTTGATCATCTTTGGCCGGCCAGAGCTAGGAGCATCTCTCACCGAAAAAATTCCTTTTTAGAATCGAGCAAACCATTTCTGGCACACCCGTTCTGTAATAGCATTTTCCCCATACACATGACATATCTTTATGCAGGCTTCTGTAGCTTTTTTTCCTTTTTTGTGGTAAAAAGAAAGCATCAACTGTCGGTAGTGCTTTGCTTGCTACATTATTTCAAAGCCTGAAATACAAGTAAAAATGTAAGAACTCCTCTACTCGGAGGCTTATTACTCACTGACGTCAACATACTCGCAACACCAAATGCAGGATTTGAAGAATAGGAATATAAAACGATCTTTAGTAGGTCGGAAAGATGACACTCAAAAAAACGAACGAACATTTTGGCCAACCTAATATTTTAAAATGTTTTAGTTCAATTTTTTTTTTTTTTTTTTTACTTATGGGCCACCACTTATCAAGGCGAAATGCCACTCGAGCATATGACTTAATGAGATGGAATGATCGTCAGTCGAAAGATGAGGAACACTATGAGAGTACTAAAATCAACTAATGCAATGAATTAAGCTTGGTTGCTTATGACGAGTATTTGTTGACATTGAGTTTGAAGATGAGTATGTTATAATCTGCAGGGAAGCACTCCGAGGATACTAAGTTCCACAGATGGAAAGCCCGTGCAAAGAAGCTCTATCCATGGAAATTCTGCCTTACATTAGGCACACTCAGAAAGAAAAGATTTTTTTTTTTCAGTTGTAGTAGAGAGATGTGTTCTTGTTGCAAAGGTAGAGGATTGTGTCTATAGTCAGGTTTTTTTTTGAGCAGTGAAATGATCCAACCATTTTTTTCAGCAACAGGCTGGATAGACGACTTCCATTTTCTTTCCTACACCGAATAAATTTTTTTTTTGTTCTCATATGTATATATAACAATAATCTATATATTACTAAAACTCTAAGGATCTTGTTTTCTTGCTTGCTTGTCACCGTGCACGCTTCACATGTACATTAATGTTTTAGATTGTAGGAGGGAACGAAAATAACGTAAATAAAGGCTGAATAATAAGAGAAATAGTGGAGTAAGTTTATTGCTTAATGGCTGAGGCGCTCCAACCGGGGAATGCCGACAGTGCTGCCCAGGCAATATTTAATAAGCCAGAGTGCTTTTTTTAAAGGCGCTGGCTTGACTCTCCCCACCTTTCGGCCTTGTGCCACATCTTCCTGTGGTGGGAAGTAAGTAAATACAATCGACCCATTATTTATTTGGTGTCAGGTAGTTTCGATTGTTGCATACCAGTCGAGGTCCTGATCTTGACAATCTGTCCGGCAGAAATTGGGACACTTCCGTGGCCTTTTATCTGTTGGGCTCACCAATTCGTCTTGGGTAGTCCTAGGAAGTCCGCCTTCCCAGGCCTTATCTCCCCTCTTTGGGGTGGAGTAAGTTTATTGCTTACTGTCTGAGGCACCCTGACCGAGGAATGCCAATGGAGCTGCCCAGGCAATTTTTAACAGGCCAAAGTGCTTCTTCTTTAGGGGCGCTGGCTTGACCCTCCCCACTTTCCGGCCTTGTGCCACATCATCTTATGGTGGGAAGGAAGTAAACACCAGCGAATCGTGGCAGTTATTTGCAACGCGTTCACATTCTCTGACATACCAGTCGAGGTCCTAATCTTGACAATTAGTCGGGCAGAAACTGAGCTATTTCGGTCGCCTTTTATCTGTTGGGCTGAGGTATTCGTCCTGGTTAGGCTAAAGTGCTCCTTCTTTTAGGGGCACTGGCTTGACTCTCCCCATCTTCCGACTATGTGTCATATCTTCTTGCAGTGGGAAGGAAGTAAATACCGAAAATTGTGGCAGTTATAGTTCCAAGCTCATGACGCATACTCTTGTTAATACACTTTTGTCAATTATACCAGTGTTTTACTTGATTATTACCGGTCTGCAAGGCCACCACAGAGATTTTATTCAAAAAACTTATGTACACATAAAAATATTTATTGTTATATCGATTTTCAAAGTTTCAGTGTCCATTGTTAATTGTTTGCAAAAAGTAATGGTCAAGAAATATCATGAAAAATGTTATCTATTTATTTATATCAAGTAAGCATAGCATCGCATTAACTTATCAGTATTTTATTCTGACTAACCATTTTTCCTTTTTTCCTTTCCAACATGCTTTTTGTAATAAAAAAATGTCTTTGGCTTCAGTTTGTTTGATAAAATAAATAATTCCGGTGAAGAAGATTGTTACGATAGCGACAATTTAAAATAATGACTCAAATAATATAAATGTAAAATATGATTTATACACCCTATATTTATTAGGATATTGCCGAGCTTTCTTTTTTAATTTTTTATTAACTTCTGCTCTTTTTAATTCAAAATATCGGGTAAATATAGTTATACATAAATATTTATGTTCAAAACAACTTTTATGGTAGATATTGTTATACATAAATATTTATTTTCAAAACAACTTTTATGGTAGAGATTGTTATACATAAATATTTATTTTCAAAACATTTTTATGGTAGATATTGTTATACATAAATATTTATTTTCAAAACAACTTTTATGGTAAACATTGTTATACATAAATATTTATGTTCAAAACAACTTTTATGGTAATGATTGTTATACATAAATATTTATGTTCAAAATAACTTTTATGGTAGAGATTGTTATACATAAATATTTATTTTCAAAATAACTTTTATGGTAGAGATTGTTATACATAAATATTTATGTTCAAAATAACTTTTATGGTAGAGATTCTTATACATAAATATTTATGTTCAAAACAACTTTTATGGTAGAGATTGTTATACATAAATATTTATGTTCAAAACAACTTTTATGGTAGAGATTGTTATACATAAATATTTATTTTCAAAATAACTTTTATGGTAGAGATTGTTATACATAAATATTTATTTTCAAAATAACTTTTATGGTAGAGATTGTTATACATAAATATTTATGTTCAAAACAACTTTTATGGTAGAGATTGTTATACATAAATATTTATTTTCAAAATAACTTTTATGGTAGAGATTGTTATACATAAATATTTATTTTCAAAATAACTTTTATGGTAAACAGTGTTATACATAAATATTTATTTTCAAAATAACTTTTATGGTAGAGATTGTTATACATAAATATTTATTTTCAAAATAACTTTTATGGTAGAGATTGTTATACATAAATATTTGATGTTCAAAACAACTTTTATGGTAGAGATTGTTATACATAAATATTTATTTTCAAAATAACTTTTATGGTAGAGATTGTTATACATAAATATTTATTTTCAAAATAACTTTTATGGTAGAGATTGTTATACATAAATATTTATTTTCAAAATAACTTTTATAGTAGAGATTCTTATACATAAATATTTATGTTCAAAACAACTTTTATGGTAGAGATTGTTATACATAAATATTTATTTTCAAAATAACTTTCATGGTAGAGATTGTTATACATAAATATTTATTTTCAAAATAACTTTCATGGTAGAGATTGTTATACATAAATATTTATGTTCAAAACAACTTTTATGGTAGAGATTGTTATACATAAATATTTATTTTCAAAATAACTTTTATGGTAGAGATTGTTATACATAAATATTTATTTTCAAAATAACTTTTATGGTAGAGATTGTTATACATAAATATTTATTTTCAAAATAACTTTTATGGTAAACATTGTTATACATAAATATTTATGTTCAAAACAAGTTTTATGGTAAACAGTGTTATACATAAATATTTATTTTCAAAATAACTTTTATGGTAGAGATTGTTATACATAAATATTTATCTTCAAAATAACTTTTATGGTAGAGATTGTTATACATAAATATTTATTTTCAAAATAACTTTCATGGTAGAGATTGTTATACATAAATATTTATTTTCAAAATAACTTTTATGGTAGAGATTGTTATACATAAATATTTAATTTCCAAAACAACTTTTATAGTAGAGATTGTTATACATAAATATTTATTTTCCAAAATAACTTTTATGGCAGAGATTGTTATACATAAATATTTATTTTCAAAACAACTTTTATGGTAAACAGTGTTATACATAAATATTTATTTTCAAAATAACTTTTATGGTAGAGATTGTTATACATAAATATTTATTTTCAAAATAACTTTTATGGTAGAGATTGTTATACATAAATATTTATTTTCAAAATAACTTTTATGGTAGAGATTGTTATACATAAATATTTATTTTCAAAATAACTTTTATGGTAGAGATTGTTATACATAAATATTTATGTTCAAAACAACTTTTATGGTAATGATTGTTATACATGAATATTTATGTTCAAAATAACTTTTATGGTAGAGATTGTTATACATAAATATTTAATTTCCAAAACAACTTTTATAGTAGAGATTGTTATACATAAATATTTATTTTCCAAAATAACTTTTATGGTAGAGATTGTTATACATAAATATTTATTTTCAAAATAGCTTTTATGTTAGAGATACTTCTACATAAATATTTATTTTTAAAATAACTTTTATGGTAAACAGTGTTATACATAAATATTTATGTTCAAAATAACTTTTATGGTAGAGATTGTTATACATAAATATTTAATTTCCAAAACAACTTTTATAGTAGAGATTGTTATACATAAATATTTATTTTCAAAATAACTTTTATGGTAGAGATTATTATACATAAATATTTATTTTCAAAATAACGTTTATGGTAAAGATTGTTATACATAAATATTTATTTTCAAAATAACTTTTATGGTAGAGATTGTTATACATAAAAATTTATTTTCAAAATAACTTTTATGGTAGAGATTGTTATACATAAATATTTATTTTCAAAACAACTTTTATGGTAAACAGTGTTATACATAAATATTTATTTTCAAAATAACTTTTATGGTAGAGATTGTTATACATAAATATTTATTTTCAAAATAACTTTTATGGTAGAGATTGTTATACATAAATATTTATTTTCCAAAATAACTTTTATGGTAGAGATTGTTATACATAAATATTTATTTTCAAAATAACTTTTATGGTAGAGATTGTTATACATAAATATTTATTTTCCAAAATAACTTTTATGGTAGAGATTGTTATACATAAATATTTATTTTCAAAATAACTTTTATGGTAGAGATTGTTATACATAAATATTTATTTTCAAAATAACTTTTATGGTAGAGATTGTTATACATAAATATTTATTTTCCAAAATAACTTTTATGGTAGAGATTGTTATACATAAATATTTATTTTCAAAATAACTTTTATGGTAGAGATTGTTATACATAAATATTTATTTTCAAAATAACTTTTATGGTAGAGATTGTTATACATAAATATTTATTTTCAAAATAACTTTTATGGTAGAGATTGTTATACATAAATATTTATTTTCCAAAATAACTTTTATGGTAGAGATTGTTATACATAAATATTTATTTTCAAAATAACTTTTATGGTAGAGATTTTTATACATAAATATTTATGTTCAAAATAACTTTTATGGTAGATATTGTTATACATAAATATTTATTTTCAAAACAACTTTTATGGTAAACAGTGTTATACATAAATATTTATTTTCAAAATAACTTTTATGGTAGAGATTGTTATACATAAATATTTATTTTAAAAATAACTTTTATGGTAGAGATTGTTATACATAAATATTTATTTTCAAAATAACTTTTATGGTAGAGATTGTTATACATAAATATTTATTTTCAAAATAACTTTTATGGTAGAGATTGTTATACATAAATATTTATTTTCAAAATAACTTTTATGGTAGAGATTGTTATACATAAATATTTATTTTCCAAAATAACTTTTATGGTAGAGATTGTTATACATAAATATTTATTTTCAAAATAACTTTTATGGTAGAGATTGTTATACATAAATATTTATGTTCAAAACAACTTTTATGGTAGAGATTGTTATACATAAATATTTATTTTCAAAATAACTTTTATGGTAGAGATTGTTATACATAAATATTTATTTTCCAAAATAACTTTTATGGTAGAGATTGTTATACATAAATATTTATTTTCAAAATAACTTTTATCGTAGAGATTGTTATACATAAATATTTATTTTTAAAATAACTTTTATTGTAGAGATTGTTATGCATAAAAATTTATTTTCAAAACGTTTATGGTAGAGACTTTTTTACATAAATATTTATTTAAAAAACAACTTTTATGGTAGAGATAGTTCTACATAAATATTTATTTTAAAAAAACTTTTATGTTAGAGATGCTTCTACATAAATATTTATTTTCAAAACAACTTTTATGGTAGAGATTGTTATACATAAATATTTAGTTTAAAAATAAATTTTACGATCATTTAATAATTTAAATTATAGGAAAAGCTCACTGAATTTAATAGTTAAATTTTTATCCTTTCAACAATTATTGAGCGAAAGATAGTAGACTTCTACTATCCTCACCCTTGGTATAATATGTTTAAAGTCATCAAGTACACCTAAAATACAAAATACACAAATTTTGCTTTTAATAAATTCTGGTTTGTAACAATTCTATTTCAGGGCGAAATTTTGTTTTCTTGATATCTTTTAAGTTATTTTTAGCGTGGATCCTGGCTTAGATAGGTTATAGACGATGTTTATGTCTTTAGAAATCTTCCAAAACCCATGTTGACAATGTCCTAGGAGGCATTGTGCGTATGCGGTCTGTGTTAGTGTGCAGATAAGCGTGTGACAGAGTAATCGGCAGTGTAACATAGTGTGTGTGTTTTCTTGCCTTTGTTTTGTCAGTATGTGAATGAGTTGAGTAATCATTTGACTCCCCTTGCCTCGAAGGGTAAAGGGAGAAAGCGTAATGTTGTGCCGAGTTCTGTCTTGTTTCTGGCTCTGTTGGAAGCTCTCGTTTTCTGTCTCGATTTTTGGTTGTAGAATCCATGTTTTTATTAGAAATTGGTATTTTTACACCGGCATTATTTTCGTTGGTATTAAAAAGGCCACTTTCGCACCTTTATGTGAAATAATCTTTTTTTTATTTGACGAACGGCAGATGTAGCATGAAGCTACTGATTTGACTGTCTCCCATTTCCACTCGATACAGAAACGAATGAATGAAAAAGAAAGAGTAAGTTAAAGGGAACGGTGAAAGAAAGAGAGTTGCTTATGCAAGCTCGTAAGTTTCTACGTTAGTTCGCATCGCATTTCAACTTCCTCACAACTTTCTTTTGTTGTCAAAAAATCGAAGTTAATTAGAAATAAATAGACTTCATTGAGTAATGCATTGATAGCAGCCAAATGAAAGCTATACGAATATGGAGGTGTCTTGCAGGGCTATATCAGTGCTCCCTTAAGTCTATTATTACAATTAGTATCGGACATATTGAATGAATGAGAAATTCAGGAATACATAAAAAAACATGTAAAAAATGTCAGCTGCGAGTTTTATGTTGCTCGCTTTGAAAAGCATTAAATTGACAGGCTGCATTCTCCATTTATACACACATTATATATATATATATATATATATGATTCTTTTATTCCTATATAATTTTATATGCTAACTACCATGTAGCAGAATGGTTCTTGGGTGTAATGTTTAAATAGTATTATTATTATTATTATTAGTATTAGTATTATTATTAGTAGTAGTAGTACTATTATTATTATTAGTAGTAGTAGTATTAGTATTATTATTATTAGTAGTAGTATTATTATTATTAGTAGTAGTAGTATTATTATTATTATTATTATTATTATTATTATTAGTAGTAGTAGTAGTATTATTATTAGTAGTAGTAGTCGTAGTATTTGATATACAAATTACCATACCACACTGTAGTCTTAAGAGTAATGTTTTATTATTATTATTATTATTTTCATGTATTTACTTACTTATATATATATATATATATATATATATATATATATATATATATTAGTAAAATTAAACTAAATTGTTTCGACATTTGGTTATTGGGGAAGTGGTCATTTGATCAGTAACACTGGAGAGCCATGATTTTTAAAACTGCTCTGTTTTTAAATATCCGAAACAGTTACATGGTAAACAGCTGATGATCCCCGTTTAATATATAACAATTCAAGTTTAGGTCCCCTGCTTTTTGTTTCACTGTTATATATTTGAATCTCCGTTTGTATTCGTAAATTTTCCAGTGGTAAGTCGGCTTATGCAAGTGCTAAGTCTGCGATATTTTGGATTTAGTTAGTAGCCTGGCAATTTAAAATTACTCAAAGCTTCTTTAGACTATATATATATATATATATATATATATATATATATATATATAAGAAATATTGAAATGATGAAAAAAAGTGAAGTTATATGCTTTACTAGTTTATTATAATCATCAGGTGTTTAAACAAGGAATATTACTTTTGATTCATTGATTTTTAAAGAATTACTCTGATCCTCAGAAAGAAAAACAATAAGTTGTTAATTATTGGTAAGTATTAATTTGAAAATTTGCAACAAAATTTTAAGATATGCTTAAAGCAAAAATAGTTTTAAAACTTTAGCCTTTTGAATTGTTCCTGAATTTTATTGGAATCAATCACTTCCCACTACATAATACAATATTCAAATTGGATTTTGTAACAACTGCATTAATACAATGACTTTCTGCCTATTATTGTGACTTTCTTTGAACTATTTTTGCTTTAAGTATGTCTTAAAATTTTGTTAAGAAAAATTTCCATCTATAAAAAAACATTTGAATTTATTATTTGTTAATAATTGTTTGTATCTTTGTAATATAGTTAAATTTGGTTAATAATGAATAATTAAACTATTTGTTAATGACTATTTGCCAAAAAATAATTTTAAAAATTTCCATTTCTAAAAAAACAGTTTGATTTTATTATGCATTAATAATTAATAATGAAACAATTTGTTGAAAACAAGTTGTTATTTGCAAAGAAAACCAAATGGGCAAAGTATAATGGAGGATTTTTCTTTTTCGCTAGTCTAGTAACTCTCACTCCATTCCTTTAGTCCTCACATTCCATGAGTAATATTTCTGACAAAGAGGGAAAAATTGCTGTTTTCTTGGCTAGCTGTTGTTTTGAGTGGGTGGTATGCAGAGATTTTCAATCCTCTCATACTATTCATCATCATTTACCTGCCAATTTATCCATCTCAGTAACCTTTACACTCGAGTGGTTTTTGGCTTTGATAAATGGTATCTAAGTATAAGTAGAAACAAAAAAGAGTTGACCCATTTGTAGGTCATTGCCACATTCATGCCACACGAATAATAGAATTAACTAGATGGCCCAGAACCTGTTGGCTCAAAATTGGTACATTGTAAACAAGAACATAAATCAATCGTGAGACTGGATACCGCTGCCTGACAACGTAAAGATGGGTCAAAGTCTTATCTAGGCCTTACTTCTCCACATTTTATGAAGTATTCCCTAAAATGTTGATCACTCAAAAACTGTTTATCTGATCCGGCTGAGATTGTGCATCGGGGTTATTGCTACCAGAGAGCATCAGATCCATACATCAAATTTAGAAAAATCCGAAGTTGACAATCCGTGAAAATTTCCGCCATGACCAAACTTTTTCAGCTCAAGATAATATAAGATGCGGGACATCATTGGCTACAATATAGACCACGTAGTGAGTCTCTACAATAAAAAGAACTGATGTTATCTTGACCTTGGACTTTGACTTAGATATCCGAAAATTACATCAGTTCTAAGTTAGACCATGATCGATATTTTGACCAAGTTTGGTCTAACGACGTGGACGCTAAGCTGTACATTAAAAATAGTGACAAACTCAACCGTAAACATAACCTCCTTGGCGTAAGTAATTATAGATAAATTAGAAAGAAAAATAAATGGTTAGACAGGCTTACAATATTTTAAGCAACAGTAACAGAATCAATAAACAAAGTCTCTGCCAGTTGAAAGTTTGGTGCTTGTGGACTGTAAGGCCGAAAAAAAAAAGTTTAATCTTTAATTTTAGGAGAGTCAAATAAGGGGGAGAGAACTCTAGTTTTAAGTTTCAACCACGCTTTATCTTAACACTTGCAAGATATTTTATATTTAACCAGAGATAATGCCAAACTAATGGACTTCTTGCAAGCGCACAGATTAAGTTCAGGTGCGGAAGTCTGTGGCCATGACATGCGACTTGTGCCAACATTAAAATCAACTGATGGGTTTATGTGGCATTGCCCATGTGGTTAGTGTGCAAGGAAAATGTCCATTAGGAGTAATAGTATATTTGCAAAATCCAAACTGCCCATCAGAGAGATAATTTATATATATTTTGGCACGCGGCAGAGCGACGTTAATTTACCTAGTGTAAAACTCTCATTTGTTTCAAAACCTTTATTTCCCTTGTTTCATGTTTTTTTCCCCTTCCATTTACATATTTTTCTATTTTTTCTTCTTCTTCTGTGATAATTTATTTTTCAAAATCATTTTATTTTTCATTGGTGCCGAATGCGTTGTGATTGTTTTATTCCTAAATTATCCTTTTACGTACACATTTTTTAAAACTTTATTTTAGAATAATTACAATAGTAAAATCCATTTTTAAGATACATTGTGGTTGAAACTCGAAACTAGAGTTCTCTCCCCCTTATTTGACTCTCCTAAAATTAAAGATAATTTTTTTTCGGCCCTACAATCTACAAGCATCGAAAGTTTAAATAATGTCTAATCAAAAGCTTTTCCAAAATGTCTTGCATCTTTATTTACATGAAAGAGGGATAACTTTGTCGTCCCTACACCCTGTATTTGCAAAACAGTTTGGAAACTAAATTAAAACTTTGGCGACAGATAACCCAAAAGTACCACAAAAACTATTATTATAGATTTGGAATTCAAATCTGAAAAGAAAGAAAAAAGCATTAGAAATGCAATTGCCTCTTTGAGAGGAATTTTCTTTTTATTTGTGTTGTTGCCTTCAATGTTAAAGCAACTTAAGAGGCAGTCAAAAATGAATCTTAGAGGGTAGAAGTATCGAGAGAGTACTTTGCAAAAATCATGTACACCCCTAATAACCTATAATACTACCCGAGGGCTGAAATTTGAAGCTAGCCTTTCATTAAACAGCCAATCTCTGTTGAAAAGATTTAATAACCAAATTTCAGCAACAACAACAAAAAAATAATCTAATTATTTTACTTCTTTTTTTTCCCTGCAATTCAGATCTGAAAACAATGAATATTCCAGAAGAGCCAAAGGCAATTTTTGATAATTAGAAAATGGTTGGCATTCTGGAATTAATGATGGAAACAAAACCAAAAGTGTCTTCTAATTTTCCATCTTAGTTTCGTATTTCAGTCAATCTTTCATGTGGCCTTAAAAATCTAAGATATCTCATCTTGACACTTAATCTGTTTATCTGATTATTCATAATGAGTTTTGCTATTAACTATCTAAAGTTCTACGCTTTGTCTGTTTGTCTGTCTGTCCACAAACTCAGCTTAGAGTTTTTCAGATAAACCCCCATAACGATATATATTCTGAAACTACATTACCAACAGTACTTGAATAAGTACATTTTACCTTGACCCCTTGCAGACACAAACTCTGAAATTACTGAACTCATTCTGAATCATCATCATTTAATATCCGTTTTACATCCTGGCATGTGTTAGACGGCTTTATTCTCATATCATTTCTTTGGCTAGATTTCACTTCCATACATCATACTGCATAGGCATTCCTGATAGACTTTTTTCCTTGGTCAACGCTCTGCTGGTTAATCTCTGACCAGATCTTTATTTATCCCTCAGGTCCATTTTTATCATTTCCTCCCATATTTTCTTTGGACTTCCTTTGTGAATTATTTTGTAACCTCAAGTGTTCTACATCTACTAACACAAGATCTCTCATCCATTCTTTCAACATGGCCATACCATTGAAGTCGCGTCTTCTGCACACATCTCCTTATACTGTCCAAATTTAATCTTCCTCTGAGGTCATCAGAACGAAGCCCGTCTTTAAGACTTACATTACACATCTATTGTATCATTCTAATATGATTTCTCTCCATGCAACGCATGTCCTCAACCCTCACTGGCCAGGTTGTACTTCGATACATCATCACATTACGTACACATGCCTTGGTTCAGCTGGTTAGCAATGGCAGAATCTCCCTGAACTTATTTTATCCACTGTTACTCTTGCAAACACACTAGCACCTGCTCCTCCCTGTGCTCAAATGGTTTCACGAAGGTAACGAAACTTCTGAACAACCTAAATAACATTGCTATCCAAATATACTTTCTCCAAGTCTGTCTCCATAGTCTTACTTTACTTGTACATAAACTGGTTATCATCTCTAAATTGTAATTCCACTGATCTTCTTGTGTATCTAATGCTTACTAGATTCACAAAAGATAGGGTTGCTTCCGACTACTATCAGACCATGTATGGAGTACTGTTGCCATATTTAAGCTGGTGCATCTCTGTCCAATTTAAGGGTTCTTGATAAAATGCAGAAACATATCTGTAATTTGATTAGCCCCATCCTTCTTCTCTGCACCCTCTCCCTCACAGAAGTGTTGTTGCTATCTTTTCTATAAATACTATTATGGCATGTGTTCTTCAGAATTGTCTGATCTATTCCCTGCTTCTTTTTTTCCAGCTCGTTTGACTCGTTGGTTTAGTGGTCTTCATCAATTTGCTGTTTTGATACCTCATTGTAATACAGCTTTATATTCCAGTAGCTTCTTTGAAGAACTGCAGGCTTGTTGAACTCCCTTCCTGCTGACTGATTTCCTACTACCTACAGGCTTGGTCTTTTCAAAACTAAGGTCAATACGTATCTCCTGTCTTTGCAGTAATCATCTTTTGTTCTTGTTAACTCCTTACATCAAGTGGCTACATGCCTTGTCAAGAGCGATTGCCATAAAAATCTCCATCAGTGTTAAGTAATATATCTATTTTTTATTCCTCTTTGGGAATCATTTTTTTTAACCAACAAGTACCGCAATAAATGGAGTTTCCACAGATCCCTCTTCACAGACACAACAAGAGAACTGTCCTCTTTTAACATGAGACAAAAACTAATGTTGATAGTGTGTCATCATTTTTTTCAGTTTGAACAATTTCTCGTAATTTTATTCTGGTTGACTGATGTGGGAGTTATCATATTTCCCTTTAATTTGCTGTGACAATATGGTGGATATAGATGTAGGATCCGAAAATTAGACGAATTTTTATTTTACTTTGGTTGTTTTGGCCAATACTTTTTCTCTACTTGATTAATTCATGTGTGTTGCTAGATTATTTTCAATTTCAACATTGCAAATGCAGCTACCATTAACGTCTGAGTTGAATTCCTAATAAATCGTCTCGGCTTTTCAGTTCGACCTGCATATTCTTGAAAAGTGGTCATATTTGTTGCAATTGCCGCATTTTTTTAACCACTTGAGAGAGTCGCCTTTACTGCACGGATGGGACCATTTACCATCACAATTAAATCACAGACGATACTGAGAACTTTGGTCGAATTGGTTTGTATTTAACCTAACATACAGTTTGCACTCAAGTTGCAGAGTTGAAGGTTTTGAAAGAAGCCAGAGTCTGACTCGTAAGAATACTTGGTTTATAACTGATAATTTCATGTATGTTGTTAGATTAGTTTCAATTTGAACATTGTAAATATAGCTGCTATTAGCGTCTGAGTTTACTTTCTCAACAACTGTCTGGGTTTTGGAGTTCGAATAACTTAGGAAAAAGGTATAATCAGCACAGCTTGATAGTGTGCATGCCTTGCTCGCTAAACCAACAATGCATTTCACAACTCCCATTCAAAAGTGGTGTCTATTGCTGAGAGACAACTTCAAAGAGAAACTTTTACTTTAATGATTCAAACATTTATAGCTTTGGGTTGTACTTTAAGACTGTTAGGATGTGCGTACGGCATAAAAGATCAGAGCGACTGCCCAATTACAGAGGATTTTTTTAATCTTTCTGAATTATTCCCTCAGTTTCAGACTATCTGTTCTTGAGCGAGAAAATCTACTGACAGCAATCGGAACTATGTGCGAGATGGAAATTGGCCTCCGTCAACACAAGTGTCGATCTCCAATTAGTCGCTTTTCCCCAATCTGCCTTCCTGCGCTTTCTTCTTCCTCAAATAAAAGTCAAGTTTCATGATTGCCAGTTGGACATCATAAAGAAGACCAGGCTGAAATGACAGATAATTACTCAAATCAGTCAAAACTCTGGACTTTATTGGATAGCCCCCATTAGAGTGGAAGCAGAATATCACTACACACGCAGAACTACTTTGCGCGGAATGATTACAAAATCGAAACATAGTATGAATGAAACCTGTTGTTTCAAGACTGTTAGGATGAAACTTCACACATGCACAGATATATATTCCAGAGAGAGCTGTTTCGCCATATCACGGCTTTTCAATGTGGCGAGATGTTTCAAGTTGAGTTCTGAAACCCGACCATTTGGTCAGCAGTCGGAATCTTATCCTTACATGATTACGCTAGCAGTAAAGGAATTTATAGTGCTTACGTTTGATTACATTCGCACTACCGACTACCTAAAGAGCTTAATTATTTTTAGAAAACAAAATGGCAACCGTCAATTCCCCTACTAGAGAGCTATATATATGTATATATATATACTCGAAGAATACTCGTCCCAGCACAAATAAAATGAATTCTTTGAACTAAACAGTTTTGCACCACTTCTATGTCCTCTTACGAAGATTAAAATCAAGATGTTTATGCTACTAAACCTCATGTCTGGAATCCTTATTCCAATTCTAATCAAAATCCATTACATGATTTTGATTCTAGAAAATGTCTAAAATTTAACGTTAAGCATTAAATTTTAGACATTAAAGGGGTTTTAAGAAGAAATTGAAATTCAGAGAATCTTGCTTGATTGATATCTAATGATTATGGCTCAAATTTAATGCAAATCTGAAATATTTGAATTTTCAAAAATGGGAGGTTGTGCCCATATTATGCCCCCTAAAATCCTTTAAATACTGTAAAGTAACTGAAAATTGGTGAATATTCATTAATTGATGTCTAATACCTATTGTTAAAATTTCACAAAAATTGGAGGTATTTGGATTTTCACAAAGAACTTCTACTCTCTCTTTGCCCCTTTAAATAAAACAAAATTAAACTTAATGTGACCCACATTACCCATTGCTGTATTTGAAAATTCATGATGTTCGGTTAATTAGTTTAGGAGTGAATCCTATACATAGAAATATATAAACATATACGCATACTTTACTTTGTAGTGATAAAGTGTTCTTTTTGGCTAAAACTGATGAATTTCTTCTCGTTTGACTTATAGACAACAGCATAAAAACAAGTAATTTATAGGTGTTAGTACATATTTTAATATTTCAGATAGTTCTCTGTCCTTTATGTTATGGTGCCGTACCTGTACGAAGAACAAATGGACTCGTCCATCCATAAGAAAATGCGAGAAGCATTCCAACTCACTGTCTACTTCCTCCCCAGTTTTATACTGGCAGTCCAGAATACCACTTCTTGTATATATATTCTTTTTCTTCAATAATATATCTTTGTTCCTGTAACCCTGTGTTTCCGTGTCTTTATTTCGGCCTCTAACAGGGTCACAACACTTTATTAAAATAAATTGATTGAATATGAAACTTTTATGAAAACCTGGACATTTTTGACTTTGTACAATGCTCGTTTCAAATGTTCTTGGGAAACGCTTCTCTGTCTTGGTGTTTATATCGTCTCTGTGTGAAACTCTACGTTCGAACAGCATATATATACATACAACCATACATATATATATATATATATATATATATATATATATATACATACATACATACATACATATAACCATACATACATATATATACATACATATAACCATACATACATATATATATATATACATACATATAACAATTCATATATATATACATACAACAATTCATATATATACATACATACAACCATACATATATATATACATACATATAACAATTCATATATATACATACAACCATACATACATACATATATATATACAACCATACATACATATATATATATATACAACCATACATACATATATATATATATATACAACTATACATACATATATATATATATATATATACAACCATACATACATATACACATACATATATACATATAACCATACATACATATACACATACATATATACATATAACCATACATACATACACACATACATATAACCATACATACATATACACATACATATAACCATACATACACATATATCTATATACACATAACAATACCTACATATACACATACATATATATATATACATACACACATACATACATATATACTTAAACATATATATATATACACATATATATATACACACACATATATACATATATATATACACACACATATATACATATATATATACACATATATATACACATACATATATATATATATATATACATACATTGCTGATTCTGATTTAGCCATTTGCCTATGGTCATCTGGTTTAGCTATCTGCCTATTCTGCTTAGACTATTTGTTTATTCTGATTTGGCTATTTGCCTATTCTGATTTAGTTATGTTCCTATTCTAGTTTGGCTATTTGTCTATTCTGATTGGTCTATTTGCCTATTTTGATTTGGCTATTTTTCTATGCTCATTTGGCTATTTTGCTATTCTTATTTAGCTATTTCTCTATTTTGATTCGGCTGTGTATTCCCATTTGGCTATTTGCTTATTCTGATTTGGTCTATTCTGATATATGTGTATTTATATGCACATATTTGCCTATTCTTGTTTGGCGACTCTTTGCCTATGGTCATCTGCCTATTCTGATTTAGCTATTTGCCTATGGTCATCTGGCCATTTGCCTATTCTAATTTTTCTTATTGTTACCTAGCTTTTTGCCTATGGTCATCTGGCATATTTTGATTAAGCTAGTTGACTATTCTTATTTAGCTTTTTGTCTATCCTTATTTGGCTATTTGCCTATTCTAATTTTGCAAGTTGCATAGGGTTATCTGGCTATTTGCCTATTCTGATTGAGCTATTTGTCTATGGTAATCTGCATATTTGCCTATTCTGATTTAGATTTTTGCTTATGGTAATCTGGCTATTTGCCGATTTTCCTATTCTGCTTTAGCTATTTTCCTATGGTAATCTACTATTTGCCTATGGTAATCTGCTATTTGCCTATGGTAATCTGCTATTTGATTTTTTTGATTTAGATATTTGCTACTTGCCTATTTTTATAGGCAATATTGCCTATTCTGGTTTAGCTATTTGGCTATTCTGATTTGGCAATTTGCCTATTCTGATTTGACAATGTGCCTATTCTGATTTGCCGATTTGCCTATTCTGATTTGGCAATTTGGCTTTTCTGATTTGACTATTCTGATTTGGCTATTTGTCTATTCTGATTTGGCAATTTGCCTATTCTGATATAGCAATTTGGGTATTCTGATTTAGCTATTTGCCTATTTTGATTTTGATGCTATTTCTTTTTTTGGCTATGGTCATCTGGCTATTGCTTATTCTGGTTAAGCCTCTTCAAGCTTATTTCTGATTTAGCTATTTCACTATATTTATTTTTCTCATGGCTTTTTGCCTATTTTGATTTGGCAAGTTACCTATGGTCATCATGCAAATAGCCTATTTTGATTTAGCTATTTGCCTATTGCCATCTTGCTATTTGCTTATGGTCATCCGATTTGACAAGTTGCCTATGGTTATCATGCTATTTGCCTAATCTGATTTAGCTATTTTCCGTTTCTAATTTAGCTGGTTGCCTTTTCTAATTTGGCTATTTGCATATTCTTATTTAGCATTTTGCCTATTCTTATTTAGCTAGTTGCCTATTCTAATTTGGCAATTTGCCTATGGTCATCTGGCTATTGCTTATTCTGGTTTAGCTATTTGCCTCTTCATTATTTGTTTTTTTGCTTATTCTGATTTGGCTGTTATTTTTTAGGTTATTCTGATATATATGTACATGTATTTGGCTATTTTCCTACTCTGATTATGCTATTTGCCTATTCTGATTTTCCTATGGTCATCTGCCTATTTACTTATTCTGATTTTACTATAGTCATCTAGCTTTTGCCTATTCTGATTTGGCTAGTTTCCTTTTTCTTATTTAGCTATTTGCTTATTCTGATTTGGCTATTTTACTATACTCGCCTATTTTGATTTTTCTTATTTGGCTTTTTGCCTATTCTGATTTGGCTATTTGCATATTTCTTTTAGCAATTTGCTTATAGTAATCTAGTTGGGTATTCTGATTTGCCAATTTGCCATTTTCATATGGTCATGTGACTATTCTGGCTTAGCTATTTGCCTATTCTGCTTTGACTATTTGCCTATTCTGATTTGTCAATTTGCCTATTCTGATTTGGCTTATTTTGATTTAGCTATTTGCCATGGTCATCTGGCAATTTGCCTATTCTAATGCTATTTTCCTATTCTGATTTAGCTATTTTCATATGGTACATAACCATTCTGATTTGGAAATTGGCTGTTCGGATTTAGCTATTTGCCTATTCTTATTTAGCTATTTTCCTATTCTGATTTTACTATTTGTCTATTCTGATTTAGCAATTTACCTATTCTGATTTAGCAATTTGCCTATTTGTCTATTCTAATTTGGCAATCTACTGTTCGGATTAAGCTATTTGCATATTCTGATTTGGCAATTGGCTATTCTGATTTAGCTATTTGCCTATACTGATTTGGCTATTTGCCTATTCTAGTTAAGCTATTAGCATATTCTGATTTGGCTATTTGTCTATTCTGATTTAGCTATTTGCATATTCTGATTTGTCATTTGGCTATTCTTATTTGGCAAATAGCCTATACTGATTTGGCTATTTGTCCATTCCGATTTGTCATTTGGCTATTCTGATTTGGCTATTTGTCCATTCCGATTTGTCATTTGGCTATTCTGATTTGCATATACTGATTTGGCTATTTGAATATTCTGATTTGGCAATTGGCTATTCTGATTCAGCTATTTGCCTATACTGATTTGGCTATTTGCCTATTCTGATTTAGCTATTTGAATATTCTGATTTGGCAATTAACTATTCTGATTTAGCTATTTTGCTATGGTAATCTGGCATTTGCTTATTATGATTTGTAATTATGCCTATACTGATTTAGCTATTTGCCTATTTGTCTATTCTGATTTAGCAATCTACTGTTCGGATTAAGCTATTTGCATATTGTGATTTAGCTATTTTCCTATACTGATTTTGCCTATTTGCCTATGCTAGTTTAGCTATTTGCATATTCTGATTTGGCAATTTGTCGATTCTGATTTAGCAATTGGCTATTCTGATTTGGCTATTTGTCTATTCTGATTTAGCTATTTGCATATTCTGATTTTGCAATTGGCTGTTCGGAGTTAGCTTTTTACCTATTCTGATTTGGCAATTTACCTATTCTGATTCAGCTTTTTGCCTATTCTGATTTAGCTAGTTGCCTATCCTGATGTTGCATTTTGCCTATAGCTGATTCTGGTTTAGCTATTTGCCTCTTCATTTTTATTTGTTTTTTTGCTCATTCTGATTTAGCTATTAGTTTATTAGTTTTTAGGTTATTTTGATAGCATAATCACAGTAAGAAAAATAGCCAAATACATGTACATATATGTACATCATGTAGATTATTTAACTATATGCCTATGGTCATCTCGCTTTTTGCCTATTCTGATTTGGCTAGTTTTCTTTTTCTAATTTAGCTATTTGCTTATTCTGATTTGGCTATTTTACTATACTTGCCTATTTTGATTTTTCTTATGGCTAGTTGGCTATTTGCATATTCTTAATTAGCTATTTGCCTATAGCAATCTAGTTGGGTATTCTAACTTGGCAATTTGCCAATTCTAATTTGGCAATTTGCCATTTTCATATGATCATGTGCCTATTCTGATTTGCATATTCTAAGCTTTTTGCTTATTCTGATTTGACTATTTGTCTATTCTTATTTAGCTATTTGCCTATTCTGATTTGGCAATTGGCTGTTCGGATTTAGCTATTCTGATTTAGCTATTTGTCAATTCTGATTTGGCAATTTACTAATTCTGATTTAGCAATTTAAATAAATAATCTATTCAGATTTAGCTATTTGCCTATTCTGATTTGCTAATTTAGCTATTTGTCTATTCTGATTAAGCTATTTACATATTCTATGGTAATCTGGCATTTGCCTATAATGATTTGTCAATGTGCCTATTGTGATTTAGCTATTAGTCCATTCTTATTTGGCAATTTGCCTATTCTGATTTAGCTATTTGCCTATTGTGATTTGGCAATTTACCTATTCTGATTTGACAATGTTCCTAATCTGATTTTATTTGCTTATTTTAATTTAGCTATTTGCTGGGTAATCTGGCAATTTGCCTATTCTAATTATGCTATTTTCCTATTCTGATTATGCCATTTTATTATGGTCATGTGCCTATTCTGATTTAGCTATTTGTGTATTCTGATTTGGCTATTTGTCTATTCTTATTTGGCTATTTGCATATTCTGATTTGGCAATATGTCTATTCTGATTTGGCAATGTGCCTATTCTGATTTAGCTATTTGCCTATTCTGATTCGGCTATTTATCTATTCTTATTTGGCTATTTGCATATTCTGATTTGGCAATTTGTCTATTCTGATTTGGCAATTTGGCTATGGTAATCTGGCATTTGCCTGTTATGATTTTGCAATTTGCCTATTCTGATTTAGCTATTTGCCTATTCTTATTTCGCAATTTACCTATTCTTATGTAACTATTTGCCTATTCTTATTTGACAATTTGCCTATGGTCATCTGGCTATAGCTTATTCTGGTTTAGCTATTTGCCTCTTCATGCTTATTCTGATTTGTCTTTGGCAAGTTTCCTATGTCATCATGTTTAAAAAATTTACGTATAATCCTATGCTTTGTCCGACATGTTCTCCTATAACCCTTAGCACATCTCAAAATATTAGCTGGATTTTGTCAAATATTATCTTAGGTTCTTACAGTTAAAGTGACATCCCCACCCATATTGACGAGATCCTTTGACGCCCACCCCTATCTTTTGACCACTCATTGGCAGAATAGAACGTTTATGAAAGAATGTACATTTTCATTATGGAGTGCTGAAAAAGAGCCGCTCCTTTTTTATAGGAGTTTGATCTTTAGCGGCTCCTTTTTGAAAATGGGGAGCGTGAAAGGAGCCAGCTCCAATTTTGTATATTAGAGCAGGAGCAGGAGCAGCTCCACAAGTAGTAGAGTGCGTAAAGCCCTACTTTGGAGTTACTTGCGTCCAGGGTTAAAATTGTGGGTGAGATTAATTCATATATAATTTTTGTAAAAAGTAGATATTCTATGGCCAGGATTTGCTTAAATGCTGCAGTTAAAAATAAGCTCAATAATTAATAGGTTATATTAATCAGAGCTTTTATATATTAATTGGGTAGATTTAAAAAAAAATCACAACATTAATTATAATTTTAAATATTAAAATCCAGCTGCGAAAATAAATATTCAACACCGTCCATTTATGTGTACACGCGTTTCTAAAAAAAACTTTTATTAGCAAAATTACATTTAAGTAAAGTTTTAAAATATATACGGATTTTCTTCATCAGCATACTACATTTACTGTTGAGTGTCTTCTAAAGGCCTCTACCTACATATACATACTGTCTAGTCTCTCTAGTTCCTAAACAGCAACTATCTAACCAAATCATCTAGTATTCACTATTTAGTCACATGACCAAAGTTAACCAATCATGCACCATCACACGATTTACAGACATATCACTCATACTCACCGACCTTCCACTCTCACCCTCCACAAACAGATTACTGCCAATCCAATGTGCTGCATATGTGCTTCTTACCTTTGAAGTTACAAAGGACGACTTGTCGGGGTGAGATTTTTCTTTTAACTAGAAAAATATGCTGGAGATCTTGTGGCGTGGAGAAGTCTTTGAAATCTAGAATTGGACAGATGATTTGAATATTGTAGACTTTTGATCAAGTTCCAATCGTTTTATCATGAACAAGAAAAAATAATTACTGGTTAAATAATGGTATTTTCCATTCCCGCTATTTTTGCTGGGATGGGGGGGTATAAATGATCCATGAAAGATGACATTTCAAAGAAGTGAATGCATTTCTCAGTCAGTTCATTTGCACCGGGCTTACAGGAACAATGAAAGAGAAAGAAGTGTGCGAGAGATATAAATATACTAGAAGAATACCCGTCTCAGGGTGCATAAAATGAATTCCAAAACAAAACAGTTTTGCAGAAATTATATGTCCCCTTACGAAGATTAAAATCAAGATATAATGATCCTAAACCTTATGTCTAGAATCCTTAATCTAATTTTGATCAAAATCCATTACATGATTTTGATTCTAGAAATATCTAAAATTTAAGGCATAAGCTTAAGGAGTCTTAAGAAAGAAAATGAAATTTAGGGAATCTTGCTTAATTGGTGTCTAATGACTATAGATAAAATTTAATGCAAATCTGATATATTTGAATTTTCAAATTAGAAGTTGTGCTTATATTAGGGCCCCTAAAAATCCTTAAAAAACTTCAAAGAAATTGAAATTTGGGCAATATTTATTAATTGATGTCTAATACCTATTATTAAAATTCCACAAAAATCAGAGGTACCTTAATTTTCACAAAGGGCTTCCACTCACTTTTTACGCACTTTCCATCAAACTAAAACTAAATATAGCCTACATTCAGACCCCTTATGCCTAGAAGTTGTGTTCAAAAATTCATAATTAATTAGGTTAGGAATGAATACTGTACATACAAATATATTATATATATATATATATATATATATATATCAATGTATTTTTATGTAATTATTTTTATTGGTGATTGCAGCGTTCGTTGGTTTTTTGCTTACTATTATTTTGATTGTTTCACTTCCTGAGTGATAAAGATGCAGAAAATGGCATTATTAGTCGCCCTTAACTTTATAGGACGTATTTTTCGTTAATATATATTTTTTTAATTTCATACGTACATAAAAGTAATCCATGAACACGTGTTTCTGGCTCACAATAGTAGTAAGCAAAAAAACAACGAACGCTGCAATCACCAATAAAAATAATTACATAAAAATAGATCAAATATTTAGGTGATAAAAATCGTACATATTTCTAGACAGGGCCAATGGTAAGACGCTGGACTAGAGACATCAATATCGAAGGTTCGATCGGTGTCTAAGTTAGCCATGGCTTACTTTTATGTACGTATAAAATTAATAAATTATATATATATTAATATATATACAACAAATAAATATACTTACTTACTTTATACAAATAGAGATAAATCATAACTTGACTAGAATTAATTAAATTATGATTTGGGTAAAACATCACTTTAAAAATTATCCTGAACCATAATGAATTAAATAACTGCTAAAAATATAAAATTAGTTCATTGTTCCTCGTCTTTTGGCTGACAGTAATTCGATCTCATTAACCTTTTATCCTCGAGTAGCTCTTGGCTTTGAGAAATGGCGACCCAGCACTAAAAAAGGAAAAAGAGCAAATTAAGGTGATTATACAGATTTCTTCCTTTTCATCGCCTTTTCTTATACGAGACTAAACTAACATCTGCTATATTTAGCAAGCATTTGTTTGTTACGCTTTCACTTTCCAATCTGTATATAAACCATTATAAAATCGCTGGGAACCCACATTCATAAAATCTTTATCTGTAAGCTACATAGTCTAGTTGACTTCCGTTTTGAGGTAACCTCTGACCCTTAGGTGTCACTTAAACTTCAAACACGAACCTCATTATGTTATACTATGTAAGTCATATATCCACGTTCAGTATCGTTTGTTGACAAAACTACTCAGATGCCGATGTTAATTTATAAAAAACGTTTAATCAAAAAATCATAGAGGTTACATGTGTGAGTAAGAGAGAGAAAGACAGACAGATATATAGACGGATAGCTCGTCTTGCTACACCTAGTTATATCATGCATGCCCGCCCGCCCGCCCGCCCGCCCGCCCTCATTAGGGACGGTACCTGGACATGATCTTTATGCTGGAAATGTCGCCAGAAAAGTAACAGAAAATCTCTGTCTGGAAATCACATAGTTTCATCGACTTCTGTTCTGGGGTACCCTCTGACCCTTAAGTGTCATTCAAACTTTTCCATTAAAACACGGCCCTTGTTTGGTATTTCAAGTGCGGCGAGTGTTCCAGACTACAGGTTGATCAAAACCAGACAATGTCTCATGCCTGCTCCGCAGGCCATTCGATCCAAAGGGTTGATACCAGTCATGTTGCAAGCAGTCATGTCACTTTGCATGCAAGCCAGGTCTTCCTTAGTCTACCATGAACCCTCGTACCTGGGTATCCATGTATGTGATTAAGTTTATGGCACGTTGTACATTACCAAACCACCTGAGATGCCGAGTGTGTAAAGCACCCAAAATCCCACCAATAACAAGCTTCTGATAGAGCACGGTTGAAAGAATTATTTTCTCTAATTTTCTGCTGCACATCCACCTTATCAGTACACGCCTATTATGCCGAAGCAGTTGCAAATCAAAAGCGGGTTTTGGCCAATGTCTGACTGCCATGCAAGATTTCAGAGTTAACACAGGCCAAAAGATCTTGCCCTGAGTTCTGAAAGAAATGTGTCTAGATGCAAGGATTAGTAGCTTCCTGAACCTTCCCCAAAAACCATAGCGAACAGTGATAACACTTTCCCAACCACCACCAGCATTCGACATGTCGCCCATGTAGTGGAAAGTAGTTGCAACAATAAATAAGATGCCATCTATATCCACAAGTGCCACCATTGATTGGGAAGGCAGCAACCTGAGATCTGCGACAAACATAATCTGAATCAAGCACCTGCCTCCCACCAAGACCACTATACCTCCAATGGATCCATAGTTTGCACTGCGAGCATTTAATGGAGTTTACACTTACACCTATGCAACGTTGTAGTATGTTTATATCCGGATCGTAGCCTTATTCTTTTTAACTATAAAATTATTGAACATAAATGAAAACGGAAATGGTACAGTATTAAAAAAAAGTTGGATGAAACGTTATTATTATTAAACACTAGTTGTACCTCTCCAGCAATTACCAGGATGTAATGGAGTCATTTTAATTTTTTAGTTTAATTTGTTTGCGCATGAGGTAGATAATTACTATTATATTACTCAATCTTAAATATGCGTTATCGCTCTTGCTGAATTTTTATTTTTAGGTGATTATATAAAAATGTTTTATATCAGCAGACGTCTGAAGAGGACTAAGTAAGTTTTTAAAAATAAATTGTAGCTAAGTAAATTATTATATTGCTAATAACATGGGTACAACAATAACAGATGAAAATTGGCTAGTCAGGAGCAAAGTTTGATTTGTCAGCTTAATTACTATTTTGACTTTGAAATATAACTTTATCTGTTAGATTATTAAAATATTTAAATTAAAATTAACTTATTGAATTAATTTTTTTAAATTTAAACGTGATTAATTATTTACATTCAATTTTCTATTTAATAACATAATGTAGGACTAGTATTTTACTAATATAGATAAAAAAATGTAAAATCATACAAAACAGAAAGAAAAGATGTTATTTATATTGTTTGCATGCTTCAGACTTTTATCCTTATTATGGGTGTTATGTTCACAACACTTCGGCTGTTGTGTGCCTCTTCAACATTTCTTTGGAATTGGTAATGGAGAACTGGAATATCTGCAATCACCACTGATGCTTAGTGTAGTGTCATCTTTTCTAATATTCATTACGTTAATGACACCACACTAATTGACGCTATCTTTGATAAGTCGAAGCTTCAAGCCTCTTGCGAATAATGGAGGATCAACATGAACCCAAGCAAATGCAATATCTTTTCCTGTAATGGAGATAATATCTTAACAAACAACAAAACAGTTGGAAAATCGAAGATTCTGGCTCAATGGTTCCAGCATCCCCATCTGACATTAGCAAGAGAATAGGAATAGCAACTTATGCATTTTGACGTCTAAAAGAAAAGATATTGAGCAGAAAGCACATATCAACGCCTCTGAAGTTAAGACTTTACACTACATTGATAGTTCCTATTGACGTATGGGCAGGTGAAACATGAACTATGACATGGTCTTTGAAATTAAATGTTTAATAACTATCTTTGGGGTAATTTTGTCGGATAGACGCAGAAATGCAGATACCAGAAAGAAGCTTAATATTAACAGATCCATCAATAACGTTATTTAAAAAAAAAAAGAAAATGAATATGGTTCGGACATGTTTCCCGGCTACCAGATATCGGCTATGAAGATGAAGAGGATGACCATCAAAGAGATGGGTCGACAAGATAAGCATTTGGACTGGTATATCAAAGCTTGCCACGTTTGTTTATATCTACAACACAATCTCTTTTCGTCTTAGAGACCGAAGAGTTCCACTTCCTATCAGCTCAGCCTATATAGTCAAAACTCGAATCAAGGGAGATCACTCTTATCTCTAAAATGGTCCAAGAGAGATAACTAGAGATAATTTTTAATCTACATGGTATCTCTACATTCTTCTAGAGAGAGCTCTGGAGCAAGTGCGTCTTTAACTACTAATAGAGTTTTGTTAGAAGAAATGATAGTGTTTTATATGGATGCTGTGCTTAAAAGAAGGACGGTTAACACTTATATATAAAAACATAATGATCTATCTTTATTGTCTGGTTGCAGCGAACAAGTAGCGAGTGCACAGCAGTTAATGGAAATTGATTGGGGAGCAGGTGCTATCGTGATTGTAAAAATTAGCACTGGATGAAATAAGTTCAGGGAACTTCTGCAATTACTAACCAGCAGAGTGTTATCCCTGTTGATCAAAGGAAGAGTCTATCAGGAATGTTTACACGGTGTGATGATGTATGGAAGTGAAACCTGACCAGTGAGGGTTGAGGACATGCGTTGTATGGAGATAAATGATATGAGAATGATATGATGGATGTGTAATGTAAGTCTTAAAGACAGACTAAGTTCTGATAACCTCAAAGAAAGATTAAATCGTGACAGTATAGGAAGATATGTGCAGAAGAGTAGACTTCCATGGTATGGCCACATTGGATGAAAGTTCTTGGGTTAGAAGATGTAGAACAGTTGAGGTAGCAGGTCCAGTTCACAAGGGAAGGTCAGGGAAAATATGGGAGAATGTGATAAAAAATAACCTGAGGAAAAGAGGGATAAATGAAGTCCTGGCCAAAGAAAGGTTAGTTTGAAAGTCAATTTCTTAAAGACGTCCAACACATGCCAGCATTTAAAATGAACGTTAAACTGATGATGATGATGATAATTATGGCCCGTCGATTTCTCAGTCCCAATTCGAGACAGTTAATATAACATTTTTGAACAATCATGCATCCTCAACTGCCATGACTTTTCTGGGGTTTTGCCTAAGCATTCAATGTAGCCATTTCCTCCTTCCAGTATGCGACTTCCAGCTGTATGTTGTTTATTTAGGTTAATGAATGTATTTTCTCTAGTGTGTCCACAGGGAACTTTACAATTATCTTTGCATCAACAGCCGGATGTTATTCTTCCGGCCAGGTGTTATCTCTGAACTACCTGCATAGGAGAGTAGAAACTGGACCTTGGGTTTACTTTCATCAGCCTCGTATCTTTCGCTTCCCTTATTTTGTCCTTTACTCCTCACATTCCATGAGCGATGTTTCTGACAAAAGGGGAAGAATTGCTGTTTTCTGGGTCGGAATCTATCCATCTAACACTAGTATTACTCCTAGAAAAATATTGGGAGTACTACTTTTACAATTCTTTTTATATACAGAAAGAAATAGTTCTTACCAGAATAAATAGAAAGTCTAATCTATATACTATTAAAAAGTTATAGTGTTTTGGGAAGTTTTTCTGTTCATACTCAAACAGAAACTAGTGATTGGTTGATGAAAAAGGAATAGGCAGAGTACATATTATAAAGGCAGTAGTGTTTATGATGTCAATACCCGAGTTCGAATCTCACCTAAGTCTAAAGAATGTTTTTAACTGCATAAGTGTTTTATAAATTTATAAGAAATTAACATAACCTAATAACATAAAAAAATCGTTACATACATATTTTTATCTTAACTAAGTGACCTGATTTTATGATAATCTGCAAAGAATTACCCTCCTGTAAGTCTTTAGTCTGACCCCTATTACAGTAGCCTCTAACGCTTCAGTGCCTTGTTTGGGGTCAAGAAATGTTTAAAAATAAATAAGGCATAAAGGGCATTCGGCATTAGTTCAAAATTATTTTCCCTTAACAACATAATTTCTAATGTTTCTTTGCCAATAAAAACAATACGTAAATACATTCATCATAGTTACTTACTCTCTCATACAAATACTAAGTAGCATATTTTTTAATGAAATTTCACAAATATTTTTCTCTGTGCTAACTATAAAGCAGTAAAAGCTAAATAAAGAGGGAAACTGATATATCTAGGTACCAACACCGTTTAAGGAACCGGTATAAACCTGTTCAAATAATATTTTTTTAAATGTACGTTTGAATAAATAACTGCTAAGTATTAAAGATTTTTACTTCCATTTGTTTTATTTTCATAAATAATGTGTACATTTTAAGAGAAAGACATTAAAACAATAAATAAATTACCAATATTTTCATATGGATTCAAAAATATTTATATCCACAGGATACACGCGTTTCATAGTTTTTTTTTAGGTAAATGTCGAGTGAAAAATGAAAATAAAATGTTCTTTTTTTTTTTTTAATGAAAATTGCTACAGACAAGACATGAAGCCATTTGATGTAAGGAGCCAAAATAAATAGGCTATTCATCAAATGAAATCAAATTATTGGCAAAAATAGCTAAGTGCAACAAGCCATGCAAAATACTGAACATGTTTAGATCTATATACAGTCTGAATGTTTGTCCAAGGACACTTTAAATCTGGATATGGTAGGCATCGTCCCGACCTCTTCTGGCAGGCTGTTCCACAGTGCATAAACACTAACAGAACATGACGTCATTCTTCTGCTGAGACGAAAGTAACGATGGTGCATCTTTTGGTGCGTACCCTCGGAGACCGCGACTTAGTGGTGAAAACTCATCTAAAGATAGATTTTATTCCTGTTGATGAAGTTCTACACTCAAAGCTAGTTCCATCTGTTAGTTTGTTGCTAGCATAAATCTAGTCATGGACACATGTCTGTTTGTCTAAACCATTTTTTTCTCTGGCACATAACAACACCTAGCAAGGGAGATCACTCTAAAAACTTACCCCAAAGGAATACAACGCCTATATCTTAATGCAAGAAAGATAACTTAACACCCACACATTCTCCTTTGCTAAAGTGAAAACAGATTTAGTCTTTGGAGCCTCTCTTTGGAGGTAAGTGTGGTGAGTCTTGTCACCATCCTGGTTGTCAACTGTTAAACACTACAAGTGTACTAAATCGTTTTGAAGGTAAGGATTTGTTACTTGGTTGGAATACTCAAGATTGTACTATAATTATATATAAGGACAGGAAGGGTCTGCCGTTAAGTTGAGAAAGAATTCATGTATCTATCAAGGAAAATTCATAAGCTTTATGCTTCTGTTTTTTTTTTAATGAGGATTGATAATCTGTATTATTTGAATTATTCGGACTACTGTCCTCACCTTGAGCGTTATCCTCACAATATTTCGGCCGATGTAACCTTTGACCTTTTTTTTAGGTGTATCTCGTCGAACAAATATATATATATGTATATTTTTTTATAATATCCGAAAGTTTTCCAAATTGCAAGCTCAATGAAGTTGCATTACAAGCTTCAGAGCATATATATATTTATATATATATATATATATATATATATATATATATATATATATAAATTATACGTGCATTCCAATGACCAAAGGAGCAGTCAATCCATACCTTTCATCTGTTCATTCATTTTCTTAGTGTTCATATTTCGTCGAACGACCACAACCATAGTTTTCTTCAGTTCTTCCAATCTTTTTATCCTCATATATCAGCAGATACCATTATTTTTCCTTGTCTCACAGACAAACAAAATTCTCTTAATATGTTTCTTTTTTCTTTTTCTTTTTTTAAAAGTTAATGCTTTCTATCCATCTTTACGCATGTTTCGCCACAGAGTCAAGAGAAAATAGTCTTTCGTTTCAGCTATGCAGCTCATCAGAAAAAAAATCGATTTGGTAGCAATAGGAAAGTGCAATCCAAATACATAGGAAAAGACGATAGAAAAAGTTCAAAATGAGCTCCCGACAAAGGCAAAAGGAGGTCCAAGCACATGAAAAAAAAGTCACTTGAAAAATGGGGACAAAATCAATCCCCCACCCCCCAAGAAAAAACTTATCTGCAAAACTTGAAACGATATGTCAAACCGACTTTAACAATCGAATAAGTTTAATTGTTTTATAAAGTTATATATTATCATGATAAAATACTTTCTTTCAGTCTTGGGAAACCAAGGATATCTCACTTTTATTTTTTATTTTCTTATCTTTCTGTTTTTGCTGGAAATGGGGCATCCTACCGGATGCCAGACATTCACCGGCTATTTCAGACACTCCAGCCTAGAGATCTGTTTTTCAGATTCTAACCGTCCCTTTAAGTACAGTTGTTTGTATTTCTCTTGCACTCGGTTCACCGGATATATTCGCCAGATAGCTCTTGAAATTCTTCTTTATTAGTCCTGTTGCTCCTATAATTACTGGTATGATGGAGATTTTTTTAAGATTCCAGTTTCTTTTCATGTCGTACATAAGACCTTGGTATTTCGTAATCTTTTCCCTTTCTGCTCTGTTCAATCCTGCATCATTAGGGACACTGACTTCGACTAGGGTTGCTACTTTCTCCCTTTTGTCCCATATTACGATGTCAGGTTTAACACTTCCTGTAAGGTTGCCTGTATGATGAGTGAAGCAAGGGTTAAAAAACTACAACTCTACCTCCTCTGAACAGGAATTGCTTGAGTCAAATGACAAGAAGTCTAGAATCACTGGAAATAATGCAGATATAATCAAAGGAAGACTGGCACCCTTGGCTTTTTGATTAGGAGTAAAGTGAGGTACCTGTACTGATACTACACTTAATCTTTTCCGTCTTCGGAGAATAAAGAAATCCTTCTAGACTGAGTCAATTTTATTTCTGTCCCAATCCAGAGAACCTCTTTTTGGGGAGCTGGATTTTCTCCACATTAAAAACCGACCTTGTGTCTAACTCTGCCGTCGTGGGGAGGCAAGTAAATATAGACTGGTATTATTTCATCATTTCTTTCTCCTAGGCTAGTTGCACAACTAAAACTTGAGGGCCTAGTTTGTTTGCAGGTAGCCAAGCGGCCATGGCTTGATTTAGTTGGCAAGAAGTATGTGCAGCAGTTAATAACAACGTGTATTGACTGACATAGGTTACTGTGGCAAGTCTCTCACTGGAGACTTTGGGTTCTCACTTAAATAACAGATACAGAACAGGCGATCACCTCCAAGGTAAATCTCTTTCCGATTGATTGATGTCCGGTATAGGCAACCAATCAAGATTAAGTATTTTGATAGAACTGACCAATCAATATTAAGTATTTCAACCAATGAACATCGAATATTTTATGTAGATTGCTTGTTTTTGTTGTTGCTACTACTTCTGTAACAAAGGTTCCACAGATTTCTTTTAGTATGTGGTTTAGCCTGTTTGCACCCAATAAGCAAGTGCCTGCAGAACATTTTTTATAAAATATCCTATTTTTTCATCACCGGTTATGAATGTGTCAGATGTATTCACAAGAGAGTAGAGAAGTGAAAATTTCCACCTGCGCTTTGTGATTGCTTTCTGTCAAATATTGGAGAACCCACGTTCAATATTTAGGCACATTTCCAAGATGTTGTAAATGTCAGTTAACTATGGGATGACTTGAACTCAGACTCTGTGCTAAGTCTTCAGCTATAACAGTATTATTTAGACCAATTTCTGACAGAATGAGCCAAGATCAAATTCAGCATGGTGACCTTCATACGATGCATCACTTAAGCTAAAATAACTTTTCCTAGGGGTGGGGCTAAAGAGAGAGAAGAAAAGAAAAAGTACTGGAAATCTGAGGGGACTTGTTGTCACTCAGACTCCAAAAAACGCCACCTTTTTTTACCACTGGTAATACCTCATCTAAGATTCTTAGTGGGTAAATAATGATATTAATAATCATAATAATAACAGCAATAATTATAATAATAATAATAACAAAAACAACAACAATAATAATTCTCATAAAATACCCTCCTCCACCCCAAAAAACAAACAATGCGATGACACTAACCTCAACTGATGCCACACAACGTTGTCGTGAAGGGTCAATGAGGATGGAAAGACCGAGGAAGGAGAACACTAACCAGACCTCCACTGGAAGAATGCGGAGAACACTGGGACCTTGGGGAGACTTATTGACACCCAAATCCCAAAGAAGGCCATCGTCGTTGCTACCGAGAAATCAATGGTAAGCAGCTGTTGCGATAACGCAAACTCATCTGCAATAGTTATCGAAAGAGGTAGAGAGTACTGGAAATCTGGGGAGACTTGTTGTCACTCAGACTCAAGGGAACATCACCGGTTATTATGAGTGAATAATCAGTGATGCTGACCTGTGTGAGAACTCCTAGTTAGTACTGAATAATAATAATAATAATAATAATAATAATAATAATAATAATAATAATAATAATAATAATAATAATATAACCATAACACTGGTAGCATGGAAGTGGCTGCAATTTGTGTGAGAAGATGACAAGATCTCGGAGTGTCCTTTATCAAACCCTAACTCTAACCTTTCTTGGATAGAGGTGCATTGTGTGTTGTATTTTAACCTGTTCACCCTGTCGAAGTCAATGCCTGCAGCGCTTTACGTTTTCATGTAATATCCGTTTTTCATCAGCATTTACTAATCTGTCTGATAACGATTGCAGACGGGTGCATTCACAAGAGAGCAGAGAAATGAAAATGTCCACTTGTGCTTGCTTTCAGTCAGTCCAGCTTCTGTGATAAGTCTTCAGCTATGATAGTATCTCAGAAAATCAGGCCAAGATTGAATTCAACATGGCGACCTTTGTATGGTACACGTCTTAAGATGAAATCACTTTTCCTAGGAATGAGGCTGTTGGGGGAGGGGGCGGTAGGAAACGCGAAAGCAGAACACCCTCCTTTCTTTTCTCTTTTCTTTGTCTTCTTCTCTCTCGTTTTTCTCCCCCCCCCACACCCCTCCCGCCATTTCTCTTTTGAAAACCAAAAATCATATAACATGATCTGTAACTGTCACTAAATGGACCCTTTAGTGAGTTATACAGGGTGGGCAAAAATAAGGGTCCTATTTTTAAAAATTCATAACTTTTTTATTTATTGATTTAAAAAATTTTTTTTTTTAGAATAAGTAAAGGACCCCTTCCGAAGCAAGCATGAGCCGTATTAGCCCTAAGGAACGTACCCTCATTTAGAAAACATTATTTTTGCTTAAAAAACTCAAAACAGTGTAAAAAACAATACTTTAGTTTTTGTAAGTTTTAAGAAGTGTTTTTCGGCTAAAATTTGTTTTGTTTATTTCAAAAAATCTCGGAAGGGTCAGTCTACACACACATAAAGTTTGGTGAGTTTAACTTTTATTTTGTGGAAGTTATTCAAATTCAAGTTATTCAAATTTAAAGATAGGACCTTTATTTTGGCCCACCCTGTATAGTGTTATTATTATTATATACAATTTTTGTTGTCCAATTAACAAAAAAGGTAGTTATTGGAACAGTTTCGATAACTTCATAATTAATCCCCTTTTTATTTTGTGCTGCCCTTTTTTATTCACCCCGAGACTAATCTCTCAACCCGGAAATGGGAGAGGGACGATTCACTACATATCGGCTAGAAGGGCACAACAGTAATTAGCTTTCCTTCCTTTGAGCATTTACTCTATTGTCGATTTCTTTCTTGTGTTTAGTTTTTTTTATTGAAATGTATTATATTGTTTCCTTACTGAATGTTATCCATCATTTACTTTGTAGTTTTTAAGGTGTTTTTTGGAATAAAATTGATAACATCAGTCTGAAGCGTCAACCCCTTTTTTGGCATGGCCGACGTGCAGCTACATGACCCCCTTTTCGTCTTCGCGTTCCCCTGTCTTTCATGTATATCGTTTGTGTAAACTTTTCAGATGGCATTTCTTTTCCTCCATTTCTGATGAAGTCTTTTGTACATTAAAGACGAAATATAAAATCTTAACATACGAGTTGATTTGATTGTATTGTTTTGTCAGTCAAAGAGAAAAAGTCTACTTGGTGAACACTTCCGGTTTTGAAATTGGAAATTGACAAGCGGTGTTTATTAAAAAAAATAGTCTCTCATAATTTTATGCCGCTTAGATCTTTGGCGGCATTTTTAATTTTACTTGTTTGTAAACATTTTCTTTAAGAAAGTTAACCAAATTTCTTTTACCACTAACCGAGTTGCAAGGTCGTAAAACCACACATAATCACCTAAAAAAGTAGAACGCCCCCCCCCCCAAACAAAAGTTTGATTTGATTATTTGTAATAAAAATAATTTCCAATTATGAAAAACAGTTAATAATAAAAAAAAAATGGTGAAAAAATCAAACCTAAAATATAATGGGTAACTGTTTTTTGATAAACACCGCTTGTCAATTTACGATTTTAAAACCGGAAGCCGTCACCAAGTATAATTTTTCAGTTCAAGTGTTTGATCTTCCTGCTTTTAAAATGTACTTCTTTCTCATATATATATATATACTAACTTCTTTGTAAAATCGACCAATACCAAGGTAGGCCAACTTTTCCTCAAATTACTCGACAAACACTTCCCACCCACAAATGAATTACACAAACTTTTTAACAGAAATTCTGTTAAGGTCAGCTATTCCACTGCCCCTTCAATAAGAAAAATTATCTCTGCAGAACCCAAAACAATTACAAACGCAGGCTGCTCATGCCAAGACAAAAACAACTGCCTCCTGGAGGGAAATTGCAAAATCGATTCAATCATATATGAAGCAACCGTCACAGTCCAGAATACCAGTAATGCAGAAAAATATATTGGGATGACGAAGGGAAACTTCAAACAAAGGCTATACGCACACAGAAACTCCTTCAGATACAAAAACAAGGCTAATACGGCACTCGTGACCCGAATATGGCAGCTTAAAGAAGAAAATACACCCTTCACCATCAAATGGAAAATAATTGAGAGAAAACCATCCTTCTCTCCAGCCATAAACAGATGTCCTCTATGTGACGCTGAAAAATACCACATTTCAAAAGCCATCATCGATCCGAATACAGCCTGTTTAAATATCCGCGATGAAATATTTAGGGGGTGTATCCACAAGAGACAAGCATTACTTATAAACTGGTCTGACCGATTCACATAATGTCTAACTACCCCCCTCTACTAATATAAACACAATAAAAACGAACAAACACCTCATCAACCTATATCCACATAAATTTCAAGAGCAAAAACTTCGACCTTCACAAAAATACAAAAATATTTAATTTATTTATCAGTCACTAGATTACTCTACAAATCCATTTAAACAAACTATATCCACATAAATTCCAAGAGCCAAAATTTCGACTTTCACAAAAATACAAAAATGCAAAAATATTTAATTTATTTATCAGCCACTAGATTAATCTACAAATCCATTTTAACAAACTCAAACATTTCATATTTCCAACTAAGTTACCTCCCTTAGATCCGAATTTCTTCATTAAAATCACTCCAATCTGGGTAAAAGATTTTTAACACGTTAACGGTTTTTCCTTTTAGAACGCATACCTTCAAAAATATAACGGCTAATGATACAAACTCATAATTTGGCTCACGGGAATTTCAGAGAAACCCTTTCATTATTTTTGTTTTTAATTTTTAATTTTATTTATTTTTTTATTATTATTATTATTATTTTTTTAATTCTTTTAAATTTTTTAATTTATTTTTAATTTATTTTTATTCATTATGTTTTCATTCTTTCTTTCTCTCTTTTTTTATTCTCTATATTTTTTTCTTCTTCTTTTTTATTCTCCCTCTCTTTTTTATTCTTAGTATTGAAATGTTTTTATATATATTTTTTTATATATATTTTTTTATATATATTTTCATATATTTTTTATTTTTTATTCCCTTTAATCTTGAATACCCTCGTGTTTTAAATCTCAACGGTCTTATTACACTAAATTTAAATTTAAACAAACACACACAACACACTGAGCAAATAACGCGTCCCAACGAGAGTGTCATGTGACCTCACATTTCCAAAACAGATGACAACAGAAGCTGAAGAGAGCCGGATGGGTAAGACCTTCCGTGCTTGAAACCGACGGTACGAATGTTGTACTAATGTTTCTGTACCAGAATAAATAAATATATATATATATATATATATATATTATGGTCGCTAGAAAAGCAGAAAATTTGAGATTGCAAATGTTATTGCTTAAATTTTATTGCGTCTGGCTTATTCACTTCTTCGATTTGCACGGACGATATTTTCAGCATATGTGAGTGTATTATAATGTTAGTTTTTGAAAAACTTTATGAAAGTTATTCCATGTAAAAAATAAATTACCGTTTAACAAATTGCCCACTTTTCTAGCGACCACTCTGTATATTGGAGAGTTCCACTGTTGTTTTATAGTCAAATCTTTTTGAAAATCATTGGATGAATATTAATCTGCAACATGAAACTGGTACTACCAGATCAGGCTGTTTGAAAATACCGGCGTCCTGACTTAAAATGCACCAAACATTGATGTTATTGTTTTTTTTCCTTTACCTTTGCAACACTCAATAACGTTCTGCAAAGCTAAAAGCAAAACCAACATTTTTTTTCCTCTACAAAACAACTAAACTAAATGCTATGAATGAATATTTGGAGATCTAAAGAACATTAAGCATAATACTTTTACCAAAATGACATGATTCGGCATTAAATAACCCGAAAAGGGTTGATGTGCCGTAAAACAAAACAACTAAACCAAACACCATAAATAATTATTTGAAGATACAAAGTACTTAAAGCAGAAACACATTTACCAAAATGACCTGATTCGGCATTAAATAACCCGAAAAGGGTTGATGTGCCGTAAAACAAAACAACTAAACCAAACACCATAAATAATTATTTGAAGATATAAACTTGAAGCAGAAACACATTTACCAAAATGACCTGATTCGGCATTAAATAACCCGAAAAGGGTTGATGTGCCGTAAAACAAAACAACTAAACCAAACACCATAAATAATTATTTGAAGATATAAACTTGAAGCAGAAACACATTTACCAAAATGACCTGATTCGGCATTAAATAACCCGAAAAGGGTTGATGTGCCGTAAAACAAAACAACTAAACCAAACACCATAAATAATTATTTGAAGATATAAACTTGAAGCAGAAACACATTTACCAAAATGACCTGATTCGGCATTAAATAACCCAAAATGGGTTGCCGTAAAACAAAACAACCAAGCCAAACATCATAAATAAATAATTTTCCGTTGGTCACAATTATTTTAAACATAATAAATACATTACGGAATGCTTTAAACCATTACATTCAATGCTGTTTTAATATAAAAAATTCCGCTCGGCACAATTTCAAAACACCTAATTATTGATGTAAAACATTACATTCGATGTTCTTTTAATAAAAAATTCCGCTCGGCACAATTTCAAAACATCTAACTATTGCTTTAAAACATTGTATTCGATGTTGCTCTTATATAAATAGAGCATTTGTCCGTTTGTCAGTCACAATCTTTTTAAACATAATAAATATACTGTGGAATGTGTCTCTTTTTGAAATATCAGCGATCTGAAGTACTTTTAGAAGTGGAGAATATTGTATTAATAGTAAAAAATAATCTAGTCCAAACCAAATATCGATATGTCGATGGATTTCTATTTGGGACCGAATTTAGAAAATTCAAGAAGATATTTTTTTGTTATAATGAGCAGGAATGTTTTTTTTATTAACTCTGGTGCAGTGACGTGTAGAGCTGGGAGCGACATGGTGATGGCCCAGGGCATCCACATTTCTCATAATATTTATCAGTACTAGAACATATATTTGAGTCTTTGGGGCATACAATAACGGAGTTGATCCCGAGCATCACCAGCGCATCACTATAAATCTGCACGCCACTGCTTTGGGATTCAATGTGCCATGTGTAATCGTGCCATATGCCATTGTTGGCGCATGTAGCATAGGTTGGCCACTCATGCCTTAAAACAATATTCAGCTTAACTAGAATAAGTATTTTCTGAAGTGAAGTAAAATATATTCGTTCCAATAACATAGTGGAAGGAAAAAACGAAAAAATAGGCTAGTCCAAATCAAGTATCGATATATCAGACGAATTGCTATTTGGGCCTGACTTTGAAAACATTTTGTACATTACGAAATATTTCTGATTCTTTTATGGATTCGTTACCATTATTGTGAACTTGTGAAGAGTATTTGTTTTAATATAACTATTGGTAATCATTCATTGATGTCTTTTTGTGCTGAATATGTTTTCACTGGCTTTGCTATATTACGTCTTACTGATAGGCATGAATACCCCGTGTCGTCGCCGTCGTCTTTGTGAACCCATGTTCTTTCAGTTTATTGATAAAACTCACACCGACACCTGTAGTTTAGTTTTTTAAAACAAGATTTATTTAAAGAGACAGAAACAGAAAGCAGGTTGACTTCGTATTCGTGTGTGTGTGTGTGAGAGAGAGAGAAAGAGAGAGATATATACAGAGCCGGATAGCTTATATCTCTACATCAGTTGCCCAACGCGTGCTGTCCCCCCTCTTCCTTCGTGGGGAGAGCCGTCCGACACGTCTGCTCTGATTGAAATCTCTCTAGCTAAGAGAATGAGAGAGGTCTCACCGGTAGTAAAGAGACCCCCTCAACTTCCGCCGGAGATGACCTCTGACTTTTAAGACCCTTTCACTGAAAACACGGCTTCCATTATCGAACAGCTTTACCTTACTCTGATCTTGTTCCTGGTCTTGCTACTATTGTATTGTATTTCATTGTATTGATTGTAACTATGTCAGATTCTTCAAACTCAACAGAAATCGCTCTTTATGTTCCTGTTGATAATGCAGTTAATGGTTTGTCGGCAATCGTTAATCTTGATAAGGTACCTTGAAAGTTATACCTACAGAAAAGCATAATGAATGAACAGATATCAAATTCTAGCTTTCATTCTTATTATTACTCTTGCTACTATTGTATTGTATTGCATTAATAGAGTGTAACAACGTTGGCTTCCTAAAATTTTAAAGGTTATCGATCCAGACATGTCCAACATAATAGACATTACTTCAATGGCAGTGTACTGAGACGGACATAATAAGAGACCAGTATACTGTTGGTAAAAGTTTTAATTACAAACGAATACTACTACAATAACAAAAATAGTTGGGAGAATAGGCAATTAAATAGTCTTCATACCTAACGACAGAAAGACTGCGTGACGATTTCATTAGTGGGTGTGTTAGGTAAGAATATAATTTACAATAGGCGTCAATTCTAGCTATGAAATATCGTAGGTACAATTTCTTAGATACAAGAGAATTTTGAAAAGTACATAAAATTAAGAGGGTGATGTAATTTACTTGCTTTTGGGTGTTTTGTTTTTCGGCATATCAACCCTTTTCGGAATATTTAATGCTGAATCCTGTCATTTTGGTAATTTTTGTTATGCTTCAAGTTCTTAATATGTTCAAATATTTATTCATGCACACTAGGATGAATGCACTTTGGTCTACAGCAGTCCTGTCGGCATTCCCCGGTTGGGGCATCTCAGGCGATTAGCAATAAACTAACTCCTTCTCAGAGAGAAGGTGAAGCCTATGAAGCTGGACCTACTAGGACTGAACAAAACCATACCTCAAATCGACAGCAACAAAGTCACTGTTGGACTGATTGTCAATGACGTATCCCCGACTGGTACAAACACTTACTCAGCTGTGGCAGTAGCAAATCATTTGTAATTTTATTAAAACACTAGCTGTCCCGACACAACCTTGCCCGGGAGTGTCTTTATTTTCATTTCCGTTTTGCTTGAAATATTCTTTTTAACTCTGCCTTTTTAAAATAAATTATTTATTATTTAAATAGTATTTTTAAATAATATCAGGAGAGCATCAGTAATTTTATTAAAACATTATTTGGCAAAAGAGGAAGCAAAAATAATTTCCCTGTATGCTGACTTTGACATCCTTATCAAAATTGGCGAGTAGAATTATTGCTAATCGAATTATCTGAGCCAGAACTGTAGCCATCTTGTAAAAAAACATCAAGGGAGATAATTAGTGACAGTTTCCTAATTGCGATGGTGCTAAGAAGGCTTCCATCTGATGTTACACCATTTGCAACAGTTTTTGCGCAAAAAAGATCAGACGTTAACGTTTAGCAAAGTTGAAGTAGCTTTACAACGTTTTCAAGAGACCGTTAAAAAAAATAATCACTCAAAATGATGATGCAAAAATAAGTGAAAAAACTCTAAAAAAAAAAAAATAATGCTTGGAATTTATTAAATGGCTGAATAAAAAACAGATTTGGTTCGGTTTGTCTGTTTCATGTGATTTACTTATTTACGTCATCCTCTTACTCTCCTTCTCCTATATACGGCATCATCACGTAGAAACACCAGTTCTCGTTAGATCACCAAAGTTAAGCAACGTGTACCCTTGTCAGTACCAGAAAAGAGTCGCCAAACTAATAGGTCCCTCACTGTCCCATCGCCGCAATGTTGCATCCTCGTGCTTGTTTTACAAATACTTCAATGGATTATGCTCCGATGAATTGGCTACTCTGGTGCCCCCTCGACATAAATTCACCAGACCAACTCGACAATCAGCTAAATCCCATCCATTCAGTGTGGAGGTCCACAGATGCCAGAGAGCTGTCTACTCCAATAGCTTCTTTCCTCGTGCTGCCGGCCTTTGGAACTCCATCTCTACCCCCTGTTTCCCCAACGGTACTGACATGCAGAAATTTAAAACTAATGTAGACATATATCTCGCTGCGCAGCTCCCAATTTAGGTTGACCCCCTCCCCAAACCTTCTCCCTTTTTTTCTCAGTAGCCCCTTACGTCTACAGTGGCGGCCTGCCTTGTTTGAGGTGAACTGTGTTAAAAAAAAAGAAAGAAAAAAGATAGGTGACCATTTGGGAATACAAGGCGCTGTATGTAGGAGGACGTTGACACCTCCCTGCAAGAACTGTAAAAACCTAACGTCGTCTTCTCCCCTGACCGAAATATACATGCGACTCGAGACCGCTTGTGAATTTAATATTCTCATGAAACTTCTTCCTTCTGTTCAACCCGCTTTTTCTCCTCCTCCTATCCTGCTGTTTTTGCTTTTACTAATACTACTACTACTAATGCTACTACTACTACGACTCAGTCTATTTTCTCTCCTCCCACCACTTTTCGTATTATTCATCCTTCCTCCGACTTTCATAACATTCAGTGTGGGTGCCTGTGTCAGTCGTGAACAGGGGAAGAGTAGTTGGGCGAGTATGAAAGGAGAGGATAAAAGAACACGGGAGAGAAGAATAAAATACGTTGGGGAGAATTAAAGCACATGGGAAACGCAATAAATTTGTTCTGTGTCGAATTTAGTCAGTTTTTGTTCTACGGTGATCTCATCTCTGATATCACAGCTTGCATCGAAAGATCCTCGTACAACTAAAACTGACTACGTTCTTTTATTCTCCCCATGTGCTTTTATTCTGTTCACGTGCTTTTATTCTTCTCATCATCGCCTCATTTTCTCTTTTGATACTCAACTCACCATTCCTCCCCTCAAAATGCACTGTACAAACAAGTAACCAGACAAGATTATCAGATTATAGAAGTGAAAGTTGAAAAAAAAAAAAAACGCGCATACACGAAAAAAAAACCACAAAAGCCCTACTCCCGAAGTGTATTAACAATTCTCCAAGACACGACGACCCCAACTCTCGAAAAGTCCGACGCTAGAATTGTAATTAACACTTCTATAAAACACGACTCTTGTCAATCGAGTAAGCTGACACAAAACGCCAATTGAATTTCGTTCTCTTTTTCTCTCGCTGAACACTCGACCTGGTCTCAACTCGTCACGTTAATTGTATCGTCACACACCGGGAGGAAAGTTTTTATTCTTTTTATTTCAATGAGAATTCGCCAATGCAAAACAATGCTCATTTGCATAAGTGAACTATTGTCCTCACATAGAAATAACAATCGGAATGCTCTGGGTTCAATTCCCAATGATGGCTGCTACACATAGTTTTTGTATGATACATATTTTAAACGAGCTGTATTCAGATATTGTTTGATCTGTCGAATTTAAGTGATGTGATTCTTTATTTTTTAAATGGGGTTATGGATCTGTTCTGGTTTTGCACAGTGTTTTTATTTGTGAAATAAATAAGTATATGTATTGGTCACTGAAATCGGACTTCTGTTATATTTCTGCTGTGCTTAAAAGAATACGATACACTGATATACGAAAATATCATTATGTATCTGAGTAATAACCTTGCATAGTGTAACCCTATTTTAAGGATACAACACATAGATGGATAAATACTTACGAATACAGAAACTATATATGTTAGATATTGAAAGGTGCCATATCGACGAGACGCCCAAAAAGGTGGTGGTGGGAGGAGAAAACGGAAGTTACGTCAGTCTATTCGTGGCCGACTCGATCTCTTTCGCTCCAGACTCTCGGCCGAAACACAGATGTGAGAAACAACCGCTGCTGCGAGCAAGGCAGGCCGGGGGAGGGGGAGCACAGCGGGCCTATAATGACTAAATAAATCTCTCCAAGTAATTCCTTTGATCTGTCTGTCTGTCCCTCTATCACTCTCTCTTTCTATCACTCTCTACTAGTGACTACACACGTATTCAGTTTTTCGGTCTTGTCTGTTAAAATAAAACTGATTAAAAAAAGCATTTGCCTGGATTTTCTATTCTTTCGAGTTTAAGAGTGCAAGCATTAACTATAACTACGAAACACAAAGTGAACCAGCCAGCAAGACGAAACCCGGGTGCACCCAGCCCTCTGAGGTAAACAGAAATGCAGCATATAAAGTGAGCACGGCATTCACTGTTATCTTGCTTCAAAGATTAATAATGTCTTACTAATGTATGTCTATCCATTCATTATACTCACTATTGCAATAAACTTTTCTTCTCTCATTCTACTAACACAGAGAACTATATATAGTGAACACTGCATTCACTGCTATCTTGCTTCAGAGATTAATAATGTCTTACTAATGTCTGTCTATATATTCATTATACTCTCTATTGCAATAAACTTTTCTTCTCTCATTCTACTAACACAGAGAACTATATATAGTGAACACTGCATTCACTGCTATCTTGCTTTAGAGATTAATAATGTCTTACTAATGTCTGTCTATATATTCATTATACTCTCTATTGCAATAAACTTTTCTTCTCTCATTCTACTAACACAGAGAACTATATATAGTGAACACTGCATTCACTGCTATCTTGCTTTAGAGATTAATAATGTCTTACTAATGTCTGTCTATATATTCATTATACTCACTATTGCAATAAACTTTTCTTCTCTCATTCTACTAACACAGAGAACTATATATAGTGAACACTGCATTCCCTGCTATCTTGCTTTAGAGATTAATAATGTCTTACTAATGTTTGTCTATCCATTCATTATACTCACTATTGCAATAAACTTTTCGTCACTCATTCTACTAACACAGAGAACTATATATAGTGAACACTGCATTCACTGCTATCTTGCTTTAGAGATTGATAATGTCTTACTAATGTCTGTCTATATATTCATTATACTCACTATTGCAATAAACCTTTATTTCTTCTTTAAACCAATGTGTTTGTTGTTCTTTCTACTTGATAACAAACCTTTTTTTATTGTACACCTTATACAACGAAATACAAAGCACGAAAGAAACTAAAATAATGTTTTGGTGCTTGTACAGAGAAGCATCCGTATTAAATTATTAATACCACAAAAAAACAGTATCATATACTTATGCACCAGATTTAAATAAGTATCCTCACCAAAAAGTAGGGAAAATTATCGAGTAGAACTTTAATTAAAAGCAAAATCCATTTTTGTATATTTGCAAACGTAGACATTTCAATTAGTTTAAGTTTAGTTTAAAATTTACCGGAAGGGATAATCAGGGGAGGTAAGCGCGTTTGTCATAATTAATATAGCGTGCTGCAGATAGCGCTTACCTTCCCTGATTATGTCTCTTAAGATGGCTACCTTTGAACATGTCGATTGACTGTTTCCCGAAAAATGAATTTTGTTTTTTATTAAAGTTCTACTCGATTATTTTTCCTACTTTTTGGTGAGGATACTTATTTAAATCTGCTGCGTAAGTATATAATACTTTTTTTGTGTGGTATTGATAATTTAATACGGCCGCTTCTCCATCATGCACAGTTGTTTTTCATTCACTGTAAAGTTATACAGGGTGTCCATAAACTCTTTTTACAATTATTTTTTAAAAATTTGTTGCCTTCTCTTGAAGAGTAGCCATTTTATAAGGGTTCACTTAGCAGTTGTCTTTTCATTAAAAAATTATCTGAAATCCAAAATCTTATTATAAATAGAAACTGCAATAAACACAAGTAAAATATAAAAAAAATCCGGTCAAAATTTCTCATTAACTTTCTTTGCAATAATTTGTTTAATTTGGAGAGAGACTTTATCGACAGCTTGTATAATTTATCTAGCAAGGGGCTGTGTACAATTAATATAACTATATATCATTTAGAAATACAATTATTAATTAATAATAGGAACTAATTATATATTAAAACCGGTTTTGCTTTTAATCAGGAAAATTAAACGTACCATGTATTATGTTAACAGCGATTTCATTGTGTATATAATAACCATTGTAAATTAGTAATACAAATGTTCAAATAATGTCAGCTTGGTGTTGAATGGCTAATAGGGTTTCAATCTTTCAGATTAACAAAAGACTTTGAAAGTATGATGTAATATAATTTTGAATTTGACATAATTGTAATTCTAGACAGACACCACATCTTTAGTATAGTAAGTTTATTGATTTTTTTAGACGTTAAATTTTATATATATATATATATATATATATATAATATTTATAAATAAATATTAAATTATTTATACCTACAGACGCTAGCGTTTCAAGCTTATTGCTCTCATCAGTGCAGGGAAGTAACAATTTCAGACGGTCGGGAGGCGCGAACCCGGTACACAGAGTCAGCCATATCCACTCGGCCCACAGAAACTGTCACGTAATATAGGGAAATTAAGATCTATATGTACCTAGAAGCGGGCACAGATAGAAGACTAGTCGAGAGTGTTCGACGAACGTATCGGAACTTTGCATTAGAGATTTTTGACAATCTATTTTTAACTTCCCCGAGAGTGTTCAACTTTAATTTCTTAAAGGGGCTTAGTATAATATTTATAAATAAATATTAAATTATTTATATATATATATATATATATATATATATATATATATATATATGAAGAGCTCGAATGCAAAACGCGATAAACGCCATTTTAAAAATTACGAAACTATAATTACAAAAAACGTTGGATTTCAACACTCGACCACACCCCAAAATCATGTTTGAAATAATATGATACCGGTATCATTTCGTTTTGTTTTCAATTAAAAAAAGCATTTAGTCAAAGGCTAGATTTGATATATTCGTCATTTTATTGTTTCATGTCTCAATTTAAACGAATATGATTTATCGCGTTTTGCATTCGAACTCTTCATATATATATATATATATATATATATATTTCTATGTTGAGGGCGACTAGTAGTGCAGTTTTTCTGCATCTTAATCACTTAGGAAGTGAAACAATTGAAATAATAAGTAAGCTAATAACATCTAACGCTGCAATCACCTATAAAAATTATTACATAGAAATACATCGTATATTTGGGTGATAAAAATCGCACATATTTCTACACAGAGCGTCTTGGTACAGTGGTAGAACGCTGGACATCAACATCGAGGGTTCGATCTCTGTGTAAGTTAGTCATGCTGATGACGGCTGTGAACAAGAAACACGTGTCCACGGATTACTTTTATGTGCGTATTGAATAAAATTATATATATATATATATATATATATATATATATATATTGAACTACACAGAATTGCTGCTGATAACGGACTGGCCTAAATCGCAGTTTTCATTTTTTGCTTGTTCTCATCCACAGCCATGCCGAAACTTGGAAAATTTCTGGCAATTCAAAATTAATAACTGTATGATTTTTCTCCATTTTTCTTCATCCTGAGGAAGTCTATAATAAAGACGAAACGTTGATGAATACATAAATAGTATAGTTTTTTTGGCTTTCCTTTTTCATTATATATATATATATATATATATATATATATGAATATATATATATATATATATATATATATAACTGTGTGGTTATATATGTCGTATTCGAAAACTTGAGGTCTGAGGTTCGAACTGTGCGGTAAGCATATCAGTTATAGATCCGCACTGATGAGCTTTTAAAGGACGAAACAAGCTTGCCTGTGGGTATAAGTAATATTTAATTATTAAAAATTATAATTAATAAGTCGCTTTGAAAGGGAGACACTTTGTTTGAGATAAATTAATTGTATCGCCTTAGCAGTAATGCAACGATTATCTCCCCTTTGTTGAATCAAATTATTACTCAATAATAGCGATCAATTATATATTAAAACCAGTTTTCTTTATCAGGTAAATTAAACGTACCATGTATTATGTTAACAGCGATTTCATTGTGTATATAATAACCATTGAAACTTAGTAATACAAATGTTCAAATAATGTCAGCTTGGTTTTGAAGGGCTAATAAGGTTTCAATTTTTCAGATTAACGAAAGTCTTTAAAATAAAATGAAATTCAACAATGCAAACAAAAATAATAAAAACGAAATCACACTTAAACTATTCCTGCCTTTTCATTGGCTGAGCTTGTAGAACTTTTGCAAGGTGCAAATTCTTTCTATGTAATCAAATGCTATGAGAAAATCAATGCCTTGTCTATGACACAATCGCTAGTGTCACGCAGCTTTTATCAAATTTCTTTTATTGGTCTGATCCAATCAATCAATATTTGCTCCACCATTTGATCGATTAACTTCTTCCAGATTAGAATAGTTGTGGATGTTGTAGTTGCCAATGGCATCGTGAAAAGCACGAGCCTTGCACTGAAGAAAATAAAATCTTGTTTCATTGAGACGCTGACGATTTCGAAGAGTAAAAATTTGGTTCAATTAATCAGCATAACTACAAAATTGACGTTTCATCAAAGATACCACAAAATACACCTTGCAATTACAATTCTATCATCTGTTAAAAATGTAGAACTTCCTTTTATGTATTTATTTACCAGACAGTTTAAAGGCTTCAAAATCAATTTCGAACACAACGTTTGATCATGAGATCACACTGATTTACAAAGAAATTGAGGCAAGCACAAAAATACCCGTTTTTACCTAATTTGGGGATGTTGAATTCAAATTTGAAATCCGTTTTTACTCATCACCTCTAGTTTTTTTAGATATGCATAGTATGCATTTTGTGCATATACGGTACATAAAGGCGTATATCCATTCAGGGCTCATTTTAATATTGTGAGACTTATGTTTTTTTTTTTAGTTATTATGCACTGAATGTAAGTGATAGTATTACATTATATAAATATAGTTATATATCAAGACGGATTTTGGCAGTTAAGAAGTTGCTAAAGTCTTACGAGGATATGGGGTGCCGAATGTTACTCAAGATTTATTTTCTCCATTCCCACCTCAACCTCTTCCCGCCATATCTTGGAGCAGTGAGTGATAAGCATAGAGAAAAATTCTACCAAGACATTACGAAGATGGAGAGCAACTATCAAGGCAAATGAAACCCTGGCATGATGGGAGACTTCTGCTGGATGCTCTTGCGTGACATCCCGGAGGCAAAATACACCAGATCTTCTAAGAAAACACACTTTTGACTGTCTGTGGTACTATGAATTGTGTAATTGCGTCATCCAAGTATATTCATTCAATCAGTGTTCTTTATCTATCCTGTTTTATCTGTTATAAGCTGCTGCAACTCTTGAAATATGCACTTTATTCTCTGTTTATACTAAAATAAGACTATTTAAAAGCCAGAAATCTAGAAGTGGTACAGCAAAACTATTTATAAATTTGAATTCAGCGTACCCACATTAGCAAAAAACACCTATCTCCATTCTTGCCTCAGACCCAAATTTTTTTTTTTGTAAACCAATGTTATAAATTGAACAACATCAGCATCATCGTCGGTTTAACGCCCGTTTTACATGTAGTAATTGACTTCCAAACTAATCTATCTCTGGCCAGGTTTTTATTACTCCCTCTTTCGTTCAAGTTCATCCTTATAACTCTCTCCCGTTTTTTCCTTGGTTTTCCCAGCGAACTGAACCTGCTACCTAAACTGTTCTACAGCTACTAACCCAAGAATCAATTCTTTCAATGGAGCCATATAATTGAAGTCTAGTATTAGTTTAAAAAGAAATAGAATTATAAGTCTAGTATTATTTACCTCCTCTTCAGGAGCTTAGGCACAAGGCCAGTTTTATCTTACTCCCACAAGGTAAGATGTGACCCAAGGTCGGGAAAGTGGGACTTTAAAAGCCAGCACCCGAGAAGGTGATCACTCTGGCCATTAAAAATTGCCTGGGCAGCCCCGTCGGCATTCCCCGGTAGGGACGCCTCAGGCGATTAACAATAAACTAACCCCTTCTCAAAGGGTGAGAAGGCAAAGCCTTGGAGGGTGGACCTCCTAGAACTGCACAGGACAAACCCATAGTCCAGCGGAATCAAGACCCGAAGGCCAAGATGATACCAGTCTATAGGGTGTAGTATTCATCGGAACAGATACTACACTTTGATCCTGGCAAAAAGGCTGAGAAGTTATTTATCTACCTCCCACAAGGTAAGATGTGACACAAGGTCAGGAAAGTTGGATTAGATAAGCCAGCGTACGAGAGGTGAGCACTCTGGCCATTTAAAAATTGCCTGGGCAGCCCCATCGGCATTCCCCGGTAGAGGCGCCTCAGACAGTAAGCAATAAACTTACTCCTCCCCAAAGAGGGGAGGCGAAGCCTAGGAGGGTGAACCTCCTAGAACTGCACAGGACAGACCCATAGACCGGCATAAATCAAGACCCGAAGGCCAAGAAAATACCAGTCCATGGGGTGCAGTATCCATCGGAACAGATACTACACTTTGATCTTAGCTAAAAGACCGAGAACGAACAGAATAATTAGTCTAGTATTTGATAAAAAGTCAAAGAAACACTTTGTGAGATCCACCAATATTTTGTTTCAAAATGGACCCATGGCGGAACGGATGATTTGCTAAGTATTATTCAGTTCTGGCAGTTGAAGGTTCAATCACAAGTACAGGCGGTACTAAGAATATAAGTCAGAATTACTTCAAACTTCTACGGGATCATGACTAGCAGAATGAGAGCTATCTCTCTTCGTGAATTAAATAAAGGGTTCTGTTTGAAATTTCTTACAGGTTCCAGAGTTTAACAAAAAGGTAGATGGTTACATCGGCCGAAACGTTGTGAGAATAACATTGAAGATAAAAACAATAGTCTGAATAATCTAAATAATACAAACTATCAATCCTCATTTCAAAAATTTCTAAATAAACACATGGCTGAACAGATAAAGTGCGAAATAATAATCAGTTCTAAGTGATAGTCTTCTGGTCGTTGAAGGTTCAATCCTCAGTACAGACGATACTAAGAATATAATTAACAATTACTTATAACTTTAACCCGATCATGGCTGGCGGAACGGGATCAATCTACCTTTCTAAATTAAATAAAGTGTTCAGTTCAAAATTCCATACAGATTTCCGAGTTCGGCAACATGCACCTGAAAAAAGGTTGGAGGTTACATCGGCTGAAAGGTTGTGCGAATAATATTCAAGATGAGAACAGTAGTCTGAATAATTCTAATAATCCAAATTACCAATCCTTATCTAAAAAATTTGAAACAAACAATATTATAGTATGCTACACTTTTTTTAAAAATATCATAAACAAGTAATATGGTGCAATATCTTGACCAGAGTTAGGTAATCAAAACAGATATTTAAATTTAGGGTTTTTTTCATAGTTTATATTAAAACAGAATTCGACAGATAACCTTTCTCAATGTGATGCAGAGAGCACGGATATTTATTAAAATTTGGCAAAATTATTAATTTTAGTTTTAAAATTTATTTATTCATTAAATACTTCTTCCGACACCATTTTATATTTCATGTCATGTTGATAACAATTTCAAATTTACAAAAAATAGTTATTGAATAAAGCATTCAGTTCGCAATCCGTACAGGTTTCCGAGTTAGACATAAAGATTATGTACAGAGAACTATATGTAGTGAACACTATATTCACTGCTATCTTGCTTCGGATATTAGTAATGTCTTACTAATCTCTATCTATCCATTCATTGTACTCTCTACTGTAAAAAACGTTTCTTTCTTCATGATACTATCGTGTTGGTTGTTCTTTTCACTTGAGTGACAACCTCGTATATTGTAACCTTTTTCAAGGATATAACAATTACCAATTTCGAAACGATGCACCTGAGGTGACATCGACTGAAATGGTGTAAAAATAGCGGTACTTATTCAGAATACGACCCAATCTCTGGCAGCTTCCGGGCAGGTTACGTAAGCAGCCGGAAAAAGCCAACATGCAGACTGCCAGACGATAAATTCAAAACAGAATTTTCGTCACCATTATATGAAACACTTTTTTTCTTTCCTTTCAAGAAAAGTTTCAAATAAATAATTTTTTTGAGACGAAGAAAATAAAACTAAACAACTCGTCAATTTTTTTTATAAAACGAACATAAGTAAACAACTGATATTGATAAAAATTTTTTTGTCAAAAAAGTTTCAAATAAATAATCTTTATTTTTTGCCGAAGGAAATAAAACTAGTCAAAAATCTTTTTTTTCTTTTTTTTTGATAAAAGATATCTTTCTTGAAAGAAAGCGATGACTCCTTCAGGTGATTGAATCTGATCGGTTGACCTAGCGTGTTGAAATTCATTTTCGTTTTTTTTTTTTTTAATTTTTGTTGATTTAATCAATTTCATGATTTTTGGAAACTTGTCAGCTTCTGACAGCTGATTGGCTAATCTCTTCAGCATCTTTCGGCTGCTTACATAACCTGCCCAAAAGCTGTTGACGCGACGTTGCTGGAGATTGGGTCGTATTCTGGATAAGTACCAAAATAGCAACCAAGATGAGAATAGTAGTTCGAATAATCCAAATAATGAATGGTTATTACAAGGGCTTTACCCGCTCCACTAGTTTGGGAGCGCCCCCGCCCCCACGCTCATAAACAAATGGAGTCGCTTCTTTCCCCCACTCCATCTGCACCTTAAAATAACCTGTTGAAAAATTCAATACATTTCCATTATTAGTGCCTATTTACTTGCCTCCCCACTGATGGATAAACAGTGAGCTCTTGGCAGCAGAAAAAAGGAGGATGCTCCTTTCTGTAAAGCCCTGGATATTACTTACAATGGAGAACGATGGAGAACGATGAATACACCTGTTGACGCTTTGACTGTTTTATTGAAACTGTAAATTTTGTTACTACTATGATAAGGAGTGGGAGGAAGTAGTGAGTGTTAGTAAGAGATACTATTTGTACGTGAGTGTATAACAGCCAGTAATAAAGTTAGAGAATAAAAAGTCCAACTTTTGGTTAAGAATGAACTTCAGGCAATCAAAGATATTCAAGCCTGCCACCACCATCATCATCATAACCATGAACAACAACAACAAAAACAACCGGTTTATTAGTTGAATCAGGCCACAATTAATCCTCTGATGAGGGTGGGGCCTGATTGTCTAGTCATATCAAGGGAGGTGCGATCGTGCTCTATCCCTTAATAGACTTCAAAAACGACCTATGCTAGAAATCTCATTTCTTTGATCAGTCATAACTCAAAAACCAATAAACCAAATTAGTTAAAACTTTGCACAAAATTTTCATTTGATAGGTTCTATAAGTGTGTAGAATTTCAGCATCATTAATCAAGGCAACCCAGAGATCCAGAAAGGTCAGGAGTGATTTTGTGTTATCCGTGTGTATGTACGTACGTGTGTGCCACCCTGGATCTCATCAACTATTTGATGGATTCAGCTGATTTTTGGCAGAGGTAGAGGTTCTAGGGTCTAGTTGATGGCATTTTAATTTCAGTCTACCATATACCTTAGTTTTCCAGAAAATTCCAAAAAACCTTATGAGAAGGCATTGTATTGAGGCATAGCCTTTACAAAAGTAGTGACATTCCATGAAAAATGCCAGTATACTGAAATCATATGCCCTTAATAGGGTTAAGATGAACATTCATATACACTAAATGTACAAAAGCAAGGAAATTCCCAAATTTTTACACTTTTGTCATTAAGGGTATGACTACATATCAACCAAACCATTTCATTATCACATCACTACAGTATAAATCTCTATGCATGAGTGGATGAAGTGTGTGAGGTGCGCTGAAGAAAAATTCCTACAAGTAAAATAAATAGCCCTGTTGTGCTCACATACCCTTAATGACAATAAAAGTGTAAAAATTTGGGAATTTCCTTGCTTTTGTACATTTAGTGTATATGAATTTTCATCTTAACCCTATTAAGGGCATATGATTTCAGTATACTGGCATTTATCATGGAATTTTAACTAGACATAGTTTTTAAGACAGTTATATCTCTGGATACTTATCCTTCACCAACTTGAACACATTTGGCAGTCCAACATCTCCACCGTGTCCATGATGTGTTTTCCATTTGAGCAATGCACCAATTTCACATATTACCCGTGAATTACCAGAAACAATATAACTAATAAAACAGAACATTTTAATCACAGTAAGTTCCATCCATCCATCCATCCATCCATATCCCATAACGCCAAGAAACATTGTTGGGGAGTCATGCAGATATTCTATCTGTCATAACTTTTCAGTGGGCATGATAGAACCTGGTGGAGCCCATGTCCTCTCCAGGCTACATACAGCACCTGGTATTCCTAAATGTTCACCCATTTAATACTGGTCAGGCTCAACAACGCTTAACTCTGGTGATCTAATGGGAACCGGTGTGTCAACGTGGTTATGCCGTATATTAAAATGGATACCGACCCCAATTGACAGACTGGGCACGCCAAGTTCAACATTCAGTTTATTTCATAGGATCACTTCCACTATGGATGTTCGCAACCATCACGTGATCTCTTGTGTAAATATCTGATTCTGGAAAGAATTTGGGGAACCAATGCCAACAACAGAATCCAGCGGATCAGAAGTCGTATCATGCTGATTAATAAGAATTTAGGTTTTTTACCTAAAATACATTTAATTTCAATTTTCGTTTGAAAACGGGCCATGTCTTATTATTACAATCCATCCATTCATCCATATCACATAACGTTAAAGGAAGACGTCGGGGAGTCAAGCAGATACTCTATCTGTCCTAACTTTTCAGTGGGCATGATAGAACCTGGTGGAGCCCATGTCCTCTCCAGGCTACATACAGCACCTAGTATTCCTAAATGTTCACCCATTTAGTACTGGTCAGGCTCAACATCGCTTAACTCTGGTGATCTAATGGGAACCGGTGTGTCAACGTGGTTATGCCGTATATTAAAATGGATACCGACCCCAATTGACAGACTGGGCACGCCAAGTTCAACATTCAGTTTATTTCATAGGATCACTTCCACTATGGATGTTCGCAACCATCACGTGGTCTCTTGTGTAAATATCTGATTCTGGAAAGAATTTGGGGAACCAATGCCAACAACAGAATCCAGCGGATCAGAAGTCGTATCATGCTGATTCATAAGAATTTAGGCTTTTTTACCTAAAATACATTTAATTTCAATTTTAGTTTGAAAACGGGCCATGTCTTATTATTACAATCCATCCATTCATCCATATCACATAACGTTAAAGGAAGACGTCGGGGAGTCAAGCAGATACTCTATCTGTCCTAACTTTTCAGTGGGCATGATAGAACCTGGTGGAGCCCATGTCCTCTCCAGGCTACATACACCACCTGGTATTCCTAAATGTTCACCCATTTAGTACTGGTCAGGCTCAACATCGCTTAACTCTGGTGATCTAATGGGAACCGGTGTGTCAACGTGGTTATGCCGTATATTAAAATGGATACCGACCCCAATTGACAGACTGGGCACGCCAAGTTCAACATTCAGTTTATTTCATAGGATCACTTCCACTATGGATGTTCGCAACCATCACGTGATCTCTTGTGTAAATATCTGATTCTGGAAAGAATTTGGGGAACCAATGCCAACAACAGAATCCAGCGGATCAGAAGTCGTATCATGCTGATTAATAAGAATTTAGGTTTTTTTACCTAAAATACATTTAATTTCAATTTTAGTTTGAAAACGGGCCATGTTTTATTATTACAATCCATTCATTCATCCATATCACATAACGTTAAAGGAAGACGTCGGGGAGTCAAGCAGATACTCTATCTGTCCTAACTTTTCAGTTGGCATGATAGAACCTGGTGGAGCCCATGTCCTCTCTAGGCTAAATACAGCACCTGGTATTGCCAAATTTTCACCCATTTAGTACTGCGCAGGCTCAACATCGCTTAACTTCAGTGATCAAACAGGAACCGGTGTGTCAACATGATCATGCAGTAAGTTAATCAAAGAAAAACATTTAACTTATTCTGTTATGATTCTTACATCTCATGCAGTAAATGTTAATTGGCTAACAGTATTTATGAGCGCCAATTGCCATTGGGTTATTTTTTGTGTACATTTTTTTAAAAACATATTTCACCCTAAACAAGGCAGGCTGCCACTGTAGACGTAAAGAGTTACTGAGAATTAGGGTGTAGGTTTTGGGTGTCATCTTAAGTTGGGAGCTGTGTAGCGAGATGTCTGTTTACATTAGTTTTAAACCTCTGCATGTCAGTACAATCGGGGAAATAGGGAGGAAGTTTCGGAGGCCGGCAGCACGAGGAAAGGAGCTATTGGAGTAGAAGGCTCTCCGGCATCTGGGGACCTCCACAGTGAATGGATGGGATCTTGCTGATTGTCGAGTTGGTCGAGTGTATTTACGTCAAGGGGGCACCAGAGCAGCCAGTTCATCGGAGCACAATCCACTAAAGTATTTGTAAAACAAGCAAAAGGATACAATATTGCGGCGATGGGACAGAGACTAGAGCATTGTGGATAGTGAGGGACCTATTAAGTTGGCGACTCTTTTTTGGACCTTGTCTAAGAGGGAGAAACTAGTGAATGATGCACCAGCCCAGATGTGGCAACAATACTACATGTAATCTGCACATGATACTACACAGTGGTTTGGGATTAAGAATTTTATCTAAATGAATAAATGCGAAAGTTTTTTTTTCATTTATCACTCCTGTATTATAATCAAAATGAGTTACTATTATCAATGATACAACATAAAAGGGGGAATGTGAGGGAGAGTGTGGTTGTCTTGGCTTGCTATGAGCGAGGCAAAAGCGAGAAGAGAAAGGGCGAATGGGAGAGCGTGTTGTTATTTTGCTCGCTCTCTCTTTGCCTACTTTCTCTCGCCCTCTTTTTGCAGTTTTTAAATTTTACATAAGAAATTTTTAGTTGATGCCTAATTTATAATTTTTTACAACAAACTTATTTTTTTATGTTTACAAAGACCTTTTTGCTATTTTAATCGACAAATGAAAACAAAAGTTTAGTAGCACTGTGATTTGTCCAGATTACGAAAAAAAAAATAGAGATTCATATTTTGGTATGATTGTAGATTAAAATCCTCTGCTAAATCTCCACCACCACCACCCCGCAAAAAAATTGTCTACCTTTTTCAACTTGATGGAAAGCAGAAAAAAAACAAAGAAACAATTATTTTATCAAATTATTTTATAAAAAAAAATGTTTTTATCAAAATTATTTTATAAAAAAAAATGTTTTTTTACTCACAGAATTCCATAATTTTAATAAAATTTGATAAATTAGTAGATTAACATCTTCAACTAAATTATCCCACCCCCACCCTTAAAAATGAGATTCTTCTATTTAGGGTCTAGATTGTTAGTGCAGTTAATATGTTTTTAACACTAACCCTAAGTTTGACTGAACTGCCCTGAAACTTGCCCCAAAAATTGAATTTATATACGAAAAATTTTCCCCACTTTAAAAGTGAGGAAAATTTTTCGTATATAAATTCAATTTTTGGGGCAAGTTTCAGGGCAGTTCAGTCAAACTTAGGGTTAGTGTTAAAAACATATTAACTGCACTAACAATCTAGACCCTAAATAGAAGAATCTCATTTTTAAGGGTGGGGGTGGGATAATTTAGTTGAAGATGTTAATCTACTAATTTACCAAATTTTATTAAAATTATGGAATTCTGTGAGTAAAAAAACATTTTTTTTTAATTAACGCCCTCTCTCCTCCCAATTAATTGCTACCCGGTGGGTGTGTGGGGGATGGGTGGGTGGGTAAGTTTTACTAGTTTATACATAAAATTGACCCTGAAAAAGCGACTATTCGACAGTTATCCTTTTTTTGTAATCTGTGCATAAGAGTAGACTTTGATGGTATGGTCATGTTGAAAGAATGGATGAGAGTTCTTGGGTTAGTATATGTAGAACAGTTAAGGTAGCAGGGTCAGTTCACAGGGGAAGGCTGAAACAGACATAGGGGAAAGCGATAAAAATGGACCTGAGGGAAAGAGGGATAAATAAAGACCTAGCCAGAGATAGATTAGTTTGAAAGTCAATTTTTTAAACCGTCCAAGACATGCCAGCAATTCAAATGGAAGAGGAGGAGGATGAGGATGAGGATGAGGATGATGATCCAAAGGTATTTAATAACTCAAACAGCCAATATACAAATATAAAATGGTTTACTACTGTAAGTGAACAATACAATAGGTAGTTACAGGTTGGGTAACTGGCTTGTAATGTATATGGGTAATGGCCGGGTTGTACTCATACTAGTATTGTACTCCTCAAGGCTATCATCATTGTCATTGATATGCTACTCGGGATAGTTCATTGTATAAAGAAAGGGTGTGTCAATACTTTTTCTATAACACCTCTGTATTAAAGAAAGATACAGAAACAGTACTAAAATTATCCGTTTTCTTTTTTCCTGGATTTATTTAATCATAGAAACCTCGACACATTTTCAAAGACAAGTCGCTGTAACTCTTTCTGTTCCTTGGCCTTTTGTAATCTGAACAGTGTAGGGAGATGTGTGCAGAAGAGTAGACGTTGATGGTATGGCCACGTTGAAAGAATAGGCGAGATGAAAGTTGCTGCGATGATAAGGAATGGGAGGTTGTAGATCCAGAGGAAGTAGCGAGTGTTAGTAATGGGTACAACTTCTTTTCTTTTTTTTTTTTGCAAAATGAAAATTAACAAAGATTTTGGTGCACCAAGTTCACAGAAACGTTAAATATTACATGAGAAAACGTTTCTGTTGACTGTCTTTCTGATATACCATTTCACCTTTTAACCTGTCCACTGGAAATACAATTGGTACCCATCACTAAAAAAAGGAAAACAACCTTCCCTCTTTTACGTCTCTTCCTCCTCCTCCTCCTCCAATAATAATACCTCTCACTTATTCTTATATTGTATTTCTCTTATTATTCCCAAGTTTCTTTCAGCCATGACAATGATCACACAACACAGGACATTCTGGACATCGAACAATGATTGGCTGCGTCTATGTATACAGCACAGCTGTACAGACAAAAGGTACTGTATCCGTGTCTCTATCTCTCTCTTACTTTCTCGTTATCCCATGTCTCTGTTATCACATAGCAGAAGCAAAGAAGTCTGGCTCGATAACATAAACAATGAAACAGTGACTGATTGAGTATACAAGTGTTGTCCAGGTGTAAACGAATTAGTGTCGTAGCTCTTTCGGTCAAAGTATCTACTTCCAAGTCTTCTGTTATTATGCCTGGAAACGTAAGGTAATTTATAAGCTTTAAGGTGTTTAATCATTTACGATGACACGGGTTTTGCCATTACTCACAGACGACTTATTTTTACTTACAATAATGTTTTAGCTATCTTCTATTATATGAAAGACAGTTGTCTGTTTGTGTGTGTGTGTGTGTCCACCTAAAAGTAAGAAACTACACAAGACACACCAACAAAGCTGATATATTCTATTTCAGCATTGCTTCAGAGATAATATAGGACGTTCTTTTTTTTTTGTAATATTCATTCTCTTAGTGGTCACCTGAAACAAAATTAATCAGAGGTAGTCGACATTTAGAACGAGTTTCTTTTTTCTCCCGTCGACCTTTGGTCTGAAACGCAAACTAAAATACACTTTATTGACCTTCGGGCTAGAATCAAAGTGAAATATCTGTTCCATCCTCTGTTGGAGGATGGAAAAGTTTTCTTGACTTGGGAGGGAGAGAGGTGGAAAGAGAGAGATGGGAGGGGATAGGGGAGAGAGGAGAAAAGACGTGGAGAGAGGATGCAGGGTAGTAGGGGGAGAGAGTGGGAGAAAAGAAAGTAAGATATAGAGAGAAGAGAGGAAAGAAAGGAAGGGGACTGAAATAGATAGATAAAGATGGGGGATAGAGAGCGATAGCAGTTTTGAAAAAAATATGTTATACACACATTTTACCTCTTCTATTTTGTTGTCCATACCCGCGGACAACGCCGGGTAGCCATGTTAGTCGAATATATCAAAATGAGTCTCTTTCTCGTTTTATTTCATCGATATTTTTCTTTCTACAAAATCAATGTTTGATTCTGGTTCGCCAGTTATTTTAGAGGATCGTTGCAGCACGTAGTTAATAACAATTCAATTTAATTCCTTCCAGAAAATACTTTGACTGCATCAGAATTATTTTCATACAGAGTTATGTTCTCATTGTTGGAAAAAATAAATTAAAAAACCTTGCCTAGTTTTAAAAAAAAGACAAAAATACAAATTGGAAGTAAAAACACTCCCGGGCAACATCGGCTAGATGCAGCTAGTAATTAATATAACAATAAACAAGTTAGTTATAGCAAGTTGACTGGTACAGGCGTAACATGATTAAGAAGTGGCCATATTCGAAAAATGCAATGTGAATTCCTCAAATTTTCAATTAGATGGAAAAATAAATAAATATATAATCATAATATCTAACCAAGGAAGATAATTTTACCCACTCCCTTTATTTATATTTTTTTCCTTTTTATATAAATGGAGGATCCGTTTGCCATGGTAATTTAACGTAAATAGGGCGGCATAATCCCGTAGAAACATCGGTTCTTGTTAGATTACTGAAGTTAAGCAATGCCTATGAACGTAGATAAGATGAGATCATTTAAAACATTTCTCGCAAAGTGAAAGTCGTTGATGATATGCTACTTTTTGACACTAGTATAGGAGATGCCTTCTACCATACATTTAAGTACCTATCACTTTGTGCAAAAACGGAATTGTCCTTAACAAAACTAAATGCTAATTTTGCCAGGATCTGGTTCAGTTTAGAGACCTTCAAATAAAATTATCAGAAGTAGCCACTTCAGAAAATTTGCTCAATGCAATTACCAACTTCCCTATCCTAAAGAATATAACTGATGCAAGGGCTTGGTTTAGATAAGTCAACCAGGCATTGTTTACACATCAACTATTGGAGGACTTTATGCCGGTAAGCGTCAATTTGATTCTATAATTGTCTTAAACTTCTTGCACACACTCGTTATAATATACGGTCGTTACAAAAATAATCATCGATTTCAGAAAAATACATGCGTTCATGTAAATGTTTTCACCTTTCCAATACTTTGTAAATGACTTGAAACTGTTGCAGTGCTGACGGCAAGTGTCTGAGACATTTCTTTGAGATTTTGACGCAGATTTTGCTCAACAAGTGTTTGCAATTATTCATTGTAAAGATTACACGGCCGTCCTTTATCTTCTTCATCTTCAAGGCTCTCATCTCCACTATAGAATTTCTGGAACCACCTTCGTACTGTCTGGTCGCTTGTGGACTCCTCTCCCCATGCCCTATTGATATTGGCAGAAGTTTTGGAGGCATTGTGCTCAAGTTGAACTCATTCAACATAAGAAGGTGAAGGTTATCTTTTGGCATCTTCATCATTAAGGGTCTTCTATACTTTAAAAATACTTTCTATCCGAAAATAAGTTACAAATTATTATTGAGAACACATTAATTATTATATATGTTAAAATTTACCATAAATAAACTGCAGGTGATGTGTTAAAATGACTTTTTAAACCCCAGCGCTTCAGGCAGCCATTATTTTTGTAACGACCTAATATATTGTAAAAATATATTAGGTTTGATTGATCTTTTTTTAATGGAAATTTCTCCAGACAAGGCATGAAGCCACCTGATGTAAGAAGCGAATAAGAACGAAATATGATTATTGCAAAGACAGGAGATACCGATTGTCCTTAGTCTTGAAAAGACCAAAGTTATAGGTAGGCGAAAACAGTCAGCAGAAAGGGAGTTCCACAAGCCTGCAGTTCTTGGAAAGAAGCTACTGGAATAGGAAGCTGTATTAAAATGAGGTATCAAAACAGTGAATTGATGGAGACACCTAGACCAACGAGTCAAACGAGCTGGAACAATAGAAGGAAATGAGGAATAGATCACATAATTCTGAAGAACACATGCCATAATAGTACTTATAGAAAAAACTGAGACTAGCAACATCGCATCTGTGAGAGAGAGGGTGCAGAAAAAAGGGTGTGGATAATCAAATTCCAGATACGTTTCTGCACCTTATCAAGAACCCTCAAATGAGACAGAGATTCACCAGCCCAAATATGACAACAGTACTCCATACTTACGTGTCTTTCTATGAAAACAGAGATAGACACAAGGTCTGTTTTTAATGTGTGAAAAACCCAGCTCTCCAAAAAAAGACACTTAAATGGGACAGAGATTCATCAGCGAAATATGACAACAGTACTCCATACATGGTCTGATAGTAGATCTAATAAAAACAAATCCCATTATTGTTTACTCTTTTACTGACGTTAAAAATGGTGCATTAAAAATGTGTGGACGTATATTGCACCTAGAAATACACTTAAAGGCTGTTAAAAATGATCCACCCAATCAGAAAAAGGCTGAGTCATTTAAAGTGTCATGAGATTATACACGTTATTGACGAACAGAAAAGAAAATGACTCTAAAGTGTGTATTTGGAGGGGATTGTTTTGTCTGTTATAAAATAAATGATTTGAGAGAGAGGGGAGACTATTTAGAATTTATTTAGGATGAAATTAATGAGTTCGGCTTGTTTAAAGTTAAAGGAATGGTTATGCAACATGTGAGAGAATAGTGCATTTAGAGAATTGTGATTTTTATGTCTCTTTTATGTTGTTTATCCTACATTTTGAAACTCAATGCGAAAATGCTAGATAAACATAAAATACGTATGTTTGTTTGTCATGATACCATCCTTCCAGGCTAGCAAAAATATGCGACCGGAGGGAAAATATTTTTGCTAGTGATGATAATGTAAACATTGGAAGTACTGTCAAATTTAAGTTCTATCATCGAATCAGGATTCAAATCAGTCGAACTGTGTCTTTGTTGCTGTTGTGTTCAGTCCTAAGAGATCTATCCTCCCAGGCTTTATATTATCACTGTGAACGGGTTAGTTTATTGGTAATCGCCTGAGGCGCCCTACCGGGGAATGCAGACGGGCGCTGCTCAGGCATGATTTTTAGGCCAGAGTGTGCTTATCCTAGTGAACTGGCTTCTCACCTGAACTTGTGTCTAACCTCATGGCAAGGAGGTAAATAATAGGTTGTATCATAGAATTAAATAGCCATTTTGATGTTAAAAAGTGGGGAAATAAAAAAAACATTCGCATTTCTTCATTGCAAATATATAATTTCAGGTACTTTTTAAACGATTCTGCTTTACTTCTATTCCATAAAAGTTGTCTTCCCTTGATAGATATTCAAAAATACTTGTCTGAAAGAAAAAAAAATCAACCACAATTATATGCATTATGTCTGTTACAATATATATATATATGATGAACTCTCCCGTCGGTTTCGACGTATGAGGTTCCGTCAACCCTGTTTATTGAACCCTGTGTTCGAGTCGCAAATGACTCTTCAGTCCTACTAGTGATTTGCAGAGAAGTCCACAGATTGTGCAAGAGTGCAAATCGTTTGAGTATATGGCTGAAACAGCAGCAGATATTTTTTTTCTTTCCTTAGTTTCACAAAGTTTGACAATTTCGATGCTGCATTATTCCTGATGCCATTATAGCATGCCCTCCTCCATTCATCACGATCAATTGATGTGTTCTCAAAGGAAACATGGTTAATATTCGTGGCTATGAGGTTACTTTTTAGTTTGTCTTTGTATCCAAGCAACGGTCGACCCAAGTTTCGATGACTACCGTCTAGTTGACCATACAGGAGCATTTTTAGAATTCTGTTGTCTTTCATACGTATCACGTGACCGGACCAACGTAATTGTGATCTCATGAGAAAAGACTCAATACCATCAATACTACACATAGAATTATTAAAAGGAAAAAAACTATACACACATTAAGGTTGTATACATTATAAATTATTTCGACCCTTTAATTAGGTCTCCTCAGACGTATAAACAACCACATTGTTTTTTTGACGTGGTTGTTTATACGTCTGAGGAGACCTAATTAAAGGGTCGAAATAATTTATAATGTATACGACCTTAATGTGTGTATACTTTTTTTTCCTTTTACTAATTCTGTTTTGCTCTGTTAAAGGTACATTGAGCTCTTTTATTCGGATTCCCAACGCAATATTAAAATCTACACACACTAATATATATATATATATATATATATATAGTTAGATGTGTGCATTTCTTTATATATTCCTATGTATAGGATTCTGTGTAGGCTGAATCATTTGGAGTGACTTGAGATTTTACTGATTATTGTGGAAACAGTTCTCCTCTATATTCGTAGACGGCTGTTGTTAACCCAGAGGCCACGTTGCAGATTATTCACAGATGCAGATGCACGGGCAACCAGGAGCCGACGGTTAGCGGTGCAGACACTCCTTAGATTTCTAACGTACTCGCGCTTGCCATAGAGTCTCTGCAGATGCAAGCCACCAAAAGCCGCCAGATTCCAAAGCAAATGTTACGTGGATTTCTGTTTGAAATATGGATTCTTATCACCAACCACAGATGTAAGAGGTGGGCCCAGCGTGTGCCGTCCCACAGACAAAACCTACAAGACAGCAAATACTTCATAAGGTTTACGTGCAAACTGAGACGCTTGGAGTCACACATTAACGATTTAGAGTATGCGTAAGGACCAGGCAAGACCACCTATATACACTGATTGATATCTACTAGTCACCATCCTCGGGTGTCTTCGATCTCTCTGTACAAGGGTTTGTTAATATCACCTGACATGAGGATATTTCACCCTACAAGTAAACTGATAAATTATTCAAAATAACATAGTATTCAAAGCCCAAATAAGATCCCTTCGACACGACTATACACTGACTCATACGAGGAATGGTGCACATTCTGATAGTGATGTTTCCTCAAGTAACAGTACTTAGCTGGATACTCCACCAAACTAGATGAATTCTTGTCCTGGAATCCGGTAAAGTGAAGAGACCACAAGAAAGATATAACATAACATATTTAACTGGTCAATTGGGGAGAGGAAAATAATTGTTCTTCACTTCTTTACTAACTGAACGTTTTACAGGTAAAGGGGAACTTTAATTGAATACTCGGATATCTATGTATCTCATGTAGAGATCAAGTGTTTGCCCTAGGGACGGAGCCCCTTGATTTCTGAGACTTTACACTGAAGTAAAATTTTTTAAAAAATGGCGAAAAAGACATGGATTGGAACGGTGAAGACAGACATGGTGCTGGTGGCTGCCCCCCCCCCCACCCATATCATTAGTGTTTGTTGCTGGACTCGTTAATGGTTGAAGTATGCTGAGAACTCAGCTGGCTAAGCCACCTCGGGTGAATGCCGTTACACGTAAACCCTATCAAGAAGAACGAGCGATCTTTATGTAAAAATTACGACACAACATTTTTCTATTCATTCAATATTATCTCATATATAAAGTAAAGTGAGATTTTCCCCCTATTTGTTTGTCCGGTATAGCTTTGTAAAATAATCTATGATTTTGCAAATACAATTTACTTTTTTGATTATTCAAACATTTTATCAGAATACTTAAAAGACACCAAAAAATATGTTCTGTATAAAAATTCTTACGAGACATTCTCCCTTTGAATAAGCCCTATTTGTAACGGCTGATCTCAAGCCGCCTTGGTCGAAAAACATGCATGGGTTTAAATATTCTTCCTTTTTATGTCCTACCGTTTATAAAAGCAAGTCGGTTCAACATCGCTCTAACTGCTCTAAAAAGTGTTAACATATATACGGAATTTGTCGGCTAGAAACAGCAATTCAGAAAAACAGTTAACCCAAAGACACTTTCTTCTCACCTAGTATATAAACACAGAAAATACAAAGGGCTCAAGAACTGTTACTTGGACGAAAACATCCACATCACAAGATAAGTTTTGCAAATACAAATTATTTGCAACACATCTTTTTTTATTTCCTTCTTTTCTCTCTTGCATATCATATCTAAAGTGTTTTAAGTTAAATGTTTGTTTTCTTTTTTCTGTTGCCATCATTATGTTTACTTTACTCCCATATATTTCTAAAGCTACTTAAAGCGAAATCCCCAAATCACACAAATTTTCTGTTAGATTTTGTTTCGAAGATTTGGCTGAATCTGGCACACACTCATAAAAAGATGTCCGACTGTAATGACCACCCCTTTCTCGATATACACACATTCCAGTTAATAATTAAAAAAAAAACAATATACCAAGATACGAAAATCAAAAAGATTAAAAGTTATTGAAGCCATTTACATTAAAACTAGACATTCCATAATTAATAATATTAATTATGGAACTAGTTACAATATTTCCATGTGTCTAGCGTAGTAATTGACAAAAACAAATTCTTAGCTGTTAAGCAATCATCTTTTTGAATTTTGCACGCGCTTTGCACGTAATTATTATAAAGCGAAAGGCATTATCAAAAGAAAGGAAAAATCGATACGAAAGTTATCATTTTTTATTGACAACAAAAGAAAAAGAGTTGGTAGAATATGAAAGTTCAGAGAGTCTTAGAAAGTTCCAAGTGAAGAAAAGTTGTTCTTTGCAAAGATAATATGAGTAGCCATGCACATTCAGGCTGGCACCATGTCTGTTTATGTGTGACAGTGTGTGCAAATGGGATCGGCATTATAGATGTGTGTGTATATTAGTGTGACTATTTTGTTAGTGAGAGAGCATGTGTGAACTGTGCACTTGAGTTCAGTTAGAAGTGTGTATATGCTGTCGCTATGTTTAGTAGTTCGAGTTTTGAATTGTGTCTGTCGAGACCTCTGACCTCCAAAAGACCAAGCCAGAATTGTGTTATGCGCACATGTGTTGTCCTTGAAAGAAAACGGGGAAAGAGGAAGGAAAGCACTGTGTCTAAGTTTTTATAGTATGCACAAATTTTCGGAAGTGAATATTTCTTGCTCTGTGATTGGTTGAAAGAAACTGATTTGAGCTTTTGTACAATTGGGAGTCGATACGTAAAAACAACATTCATTGCTGCTGCTGCTGCTGCTGCTGCTGCTGCTGCTGCTTCTAATGGTATCACTTAATGTAGACAAAGACTTCAGCTGGTCTCAAATAAAAATAACAGGGTGGGTCCGTTTAATGACATAATTAGCCCGAGAAGCTCAACTTTTGAAAGTTGTTAATGGGTAATGTACATATCAGTGTAGGAACTAGTGTTGGGACGATTATTGGAATCGGAAAAATCGGAACTTTTTAGGGGCATCAGAATCGGAAAAACTTATGCCTATTTCCCGATGCCAAAAATGATTCTTTTAGTTGTG
>OY744528.1:29631027-29913527 GCA_963556195.1 Sepiola atlantica
GGATTCCTTTCTTCTCTATTTAATACTTAAAGGTTTTAATCTATTAAAAACATATTCAAACATAAATATATGATCGTTATATAAAATACACACATGTGCACAAATTAATAGATACACAAGTACGTATATAAACAAACATATATATATATACATATATAAAAAATAAAATATGAAAAATAAAAAATAACCGGCACAAATATATACACAAATATCCATACACGGATATACACATATACACACATACATTCATTTTCAAGCATAAATATCTGGTCAATATATGAAGTACACACGTGTGCACAAATTAATAGATACACAAGTACATACATAAACACACACACACACACACATATATATATATATATCTAATATATAAAGTAGAGACGTTTTTCCCCTGTACCTTCTCGGAGTATAGGAAAATAGCCACATGCATCACAGGCTACTAAACTCACCACTATGCTACACTTATTCACTCGAGCATGTTTTAGTAAATTTGTTATTATTTTTTCTACATAACACTAAATATTACATTTGGCCCACCATCTACGTCTCTCCGAAAAACCAACTCCATATAGGTGGTAGCAAAAACATTTCCCTCTAACAATTCTGTACTGTCACTCTACTCATCGACACCGGGAACTAATAAGCACAGTTTAATTTTCACAAAACACCGGTTCTTATTTATTATTTGCCTGATATTAATTTAACACGCATACCAATAATCAAGCTTAGGTTAATTGGCCTATTTTCACATATATTTGTAACCCAAAACAGTGGCGCAATCGGTAAGAAGGTAGGTTTCATGATCGTCAGTTTTAGCGTTCGATTCCATTCTACTCAACTTTTTTTCTTTTTCTTTAAATTTAAAACATTCGCCAACACGGTAGAAGGGGAAGAAAAACAACAGGCCGTTGTTTTTTTTATTCAACGTCATGCAATAGATAGTACTTTCTCCCGTGCAACGCCGTACGACGGGTTCCGCTAGTATATATATATATATATATATATATGTTTATGAGTTTAAATGTCCTTTGGGAGACTGTCTCCGAAAACCAAGAAAGAAACATACATAAGTTTGACTACCACGACTTAGTCGAGAAGATTGACAATGCATTTGTCTGATACTAGCGCCATAGCTCAACACTTAACTAACGACCACTCCTGCCCCCGATTGGAATTCAGAAAGCTCTTAGTAGAAAATACAAAAATCTTAGAATATAGTACTAACAAACAAAAACTCCATATATTAGAAGCCCTATATATAAAAACAAAAAAAACCCTAATTAATAGAATGAACTTTAATATCAGTAATAATATTCTAAAATGTATATAGCTCTAAATATAGTTTCGTACTTAGTACATAATTCCCGCCAAAACCTTCTATAATACGAACACATGGTCTGTACCTGATTACACTCATTCCCCTGAAGATGGACCCGGATGGGTCTGAAAGTACTTGGGAGACAAATCCAAACTATGGCAAATTCATCAGCCGAATATTAAATAAATACTAGAAAATATATGGTCTTTCCGGTTGCATACTTTTACTATTTTAATAAAATGTTTTTGTTTTTTTTTCCCCAAAAAAAAAAATGAAAACTACCTCATCCTTTATTTTAATAAATAAAACACGGAATAATAAAAACATAGTTTTTAAACAAAATTTACCATTTACAGTGTAAATTGTAAAACAAAAAATCCTAAACTAACTTAGAATATTTCTAAAACTTTGAAGTTCATATTGTGCTTTTAAGAAAAAGATACAACACTGCAAGTGCAAGATACAAACTGCAAGTGCAAGATACAAAACTGCAAGTACAAGATACAAACTGCAAGTGCAAGATACAAACTGCAAGTACAAGATACAAACTGCAAGTGCACGTGCACAATTAGCTGATTGGCTCAGAGCAGCTACCCACGTGTCCAATGATCTGCATATTATCTTATTTTTATAAATGTGTTTTTGTTTTTTCAACTTTGAGGCACACATCGCCGGCTAGATGTCTTCAAATGTGTACTCACGACACCTTTTAATTTACTTTTTAATGTCTGTCAGTCTGCAGAATATAATAAGATACAGTAAAAATTAATTCGCAGAAAACAACTTGTTTATCATAACAACTAGAGATGAGGAGTCGGAGTCTGCAATGTTTGCAGGAGTCAGAGTCGTCATTCTTTTTGAACCAACTCCGTATTAACTTCCTTTCCACCACAGAAAAATGTGGTACAAGGTCAGAAGGTGGGGAAAACAAGCCAGAACCTCAGAATTGGGGCATTTTAAAATTGTCTGGGCAGCTCTGTTGGCATTCCCCAGTGAGGGCGCCTCGGGCAGTTAGCAATAAACTAACTCCTTTCCAAAGGGAAGGAATGGCCTGGGAGGGTTGACCTCCTCGGACTACCAAGGTTTTGTACCACAGCCCAACAGATAAAGGGCCACCGAGTTGGCTCAATCTCTGTTCGACTGATTCTCGACTGGTATATAGCAATATAAAGTCTATGATCGACTCCAGAGTCAGGTGTTGGATTTTTTTCCGCAGACTCCTCACTTCTTAGTTGGGAGTCATAGTCAGCAAATTTTGCCGGAGTCAGAATATTTTTTTTAACAATTACAGAGTGAGGAGTTGAATTTTTTTAGCAGATTCCTCACCTCTGAGTTGGGAGTCATAGTCAGCAAATTTTGCCGGAGTCATAATTTTTTTTTAACAATTACAGAGTGAGGAGTTGAATTTATTTAGCAGATTCCTCACCTCTGAGTTGGGAGTCATAGTCAGCAAATTTTGCCGGAGTCAGAATTTTTTTTTTAACAATTACAGAGTGAGGAGTTGAATTTTTTTAGCAGATTCCTCACCTCTGAGTTGGGAGTCGGAGTCAGCAATTTATGAAGGAGTCAGAATTGGATTTTTTAAAAACCAATTACAGAGTGGGGAATTTTTTCAGCCTCTGAGTCGGGAGGCAGCACTTTTTGAAGTAGTCATGTTTTGGAGTCAGAAGTATTAAAACTGACCCCATAGTTGGAAGTTTGTAGTCTTTTTTATTTAATTTTAATTCTGTCTGGATTTTCTTTAAATGAATCCTCTCTGGATTGAGACAGAATTAAAAATTGCCTCAGTCTTGAAAGATTTCTCCTTCACTGACCGGGCTCAGAAAAAATGAAGTTTAGTATCAGAGCAGGGTAATCACTATTTCCCGATGTGATAATGTTAAATTATCTGTTTTTTTAAAGATTATGACATGCTGAACGTATTGATTCAATCAATTGAATCAATTTAGTATTGCGTATGAAATCGGAAAAAAAACAGTTTTTACATTATTAAACAAGCCGACATACTGGCATATTTCCAATATGGCTGCGTGTTTTGCTAGCCAATACGTTCAACATGTCATAAACTTTTTTTTAAATTACAGTTTTTGAGCCTTTCGATAAAATTATCACGTCTGCAAACGACGTGATTACCCAGAGCATCTACTACACTTTGCTCGTAGCCAAAAGACACTGCATTCTTGTGTCATTTGCTTATTAAAATCCTAATTATCTTTTCTTCTTACTTAATTCATCCATTTCCGCTTTTAAGTGGTCACTCTGTTACCATGGATACGGCTATTATCTACCGTGGCAAAACAAGCCAGCGATAGTGTGTCATGCAATGCACTGATCACTTCACAAACCAATTTGTATTATCGGAGAACAAAATAAATAAAAATACAAACAATGGCGAGAAAAACGTAACAAGATTCTCATTATCAGAAAACTTTACATTTTTTTTTTTTTTTTAAAGAATCGTCTTTTACTTTCTCTCTTCAAGTCGAAACAAGCAAAAAAAATATGAGAGAGAGAGAAAAAAAAAAAGAAATGCGCGCGAAACGAAGTAAAGAAATCATTGTTACCATGGAGATAAGACAGTATGGACACGGTTTATCGCTCGTCCCATGTGGAAAAAACAAGATGGACAGATTCTGCAGTTGGACGAAGATAACAGTCCTATTTAGAAATGTTGTACTTGTAATGTCACGTCTAGCCTTTGCCCCTATTTACTTCCCTCTACACAAGGGCAGAGTTTGGCACAAGATCGGTTCTTAAAATCCAGGTCTCCCAAAAAGGGCACTCTGGATTGAGACAAAAATAGAAATTGCCTCAGTCTAGAAGGAATTTTTCTTTACTGAGCGAAGACAGGAAAGATGAAGTGTAGTATCAGAACAGATTTTTTTTCTTTTTACTAAAGAGTCACCACTTATCAAGGCCCAAAGGCCACTCGAGGATAAGGGTTAATGAGTGTCAGGTGGGCGGTGACACAACACCGTGATGATTGGTAATGATGGTGGAAGTTCTGCAGAATCTGATTATTTAAGAGGACGGCTTTACAAGAATTTGTTTACATTGGACTTGAAAACGACAATATTGTAGTCAGCTGAGAAGTAGCCCTGCAGTACTGAGTTCCACAGACAGTTAGTTCTAGCAAAGAAACTTTGCTCATGGAAGTTTTGTTTAGTTTTAGGCACAGGGATGGAGAGAAAGGGAAATTATTGACAGTGGTTGTAGGTAGACGAGTTTTTTGTTGTGAATGTTTTAAAGGGGGGAGCATAGATTAAAGCTCAGCCGAGCACCTATCATGAAAATAACAATAGAGTAGAGAAAGACTAGCAACGTCTTTTCTGTGAGAAAGAGGTACTACACTTTGCTCCTAGCCAAAAGGCCATGTGCGGGGGAAGGTAAGTACTTAAGGTCTCTAATTTGCCAAAAGTAAATGATAAATATTAATGTGTTCTTTATTTTGTCAAGTTGTATGGAAATTCAAAATATTAATTAAAAAAACAATTTATCATCACAACTGGAGATGGGGAGTCGGAGTCTGCAATTTTTTCAGGAGTCAGATTTTTTTTTGAATGGAACTCAGATGTGAGGTTATATGATTTTTTGTTAAATCTCTGAATATTAACTCTAAAACTCTAAAAAAATTGACTTTCATAGTTACAGACGGCCCAAATAGACAATCATGTTTCTCAATCTCTCCTGAACTCTAGCCCAGTCTAATAATATTAAACCTACAATAACAATGGAGATGTTAGAAGTATCAGCGACAGTGAATGTTGTTTTTATGTATCGACTCTCGGCTGGACAAAATCTCCAATCAGCAGTTTCTTTCAAACTATCAAAACGTAAGAAATAATCACTTCCAAATATTTTGCATAGTATAAAAACCCAAACACAATGTTGTTCTTCCTCTTTCCTATTTTTGTTCCACATGCAACAAACGTGTGCACGTCACAATCCAGCAATGCTTTGTGGGCCCGAAAGGCTCTCGACAAGTAGCATACACATAACGAGAGATGCACACAAACTTCTGTATGCCAGTGAAGCACACCCACACCACTCACAGTTACACAGTTCATACATATACTCTCTCACCAACAAAACAGACACGCTAATACACACACATGCCTATCCCATTTATACACAGGTAAGCACACACTGACAGCTCAAATGAACATGTGTACTCAATTTCTCTATACAGATAAAAAAATTCTTCCTTCACCAGAAGGTTCCTTGGGATTTTTTAACTCTCATTCATTACGAACTTTTTATTTTTCGTTGTCTTAACAAGTTGTCAATAAAAATTAATACTTTTATATGGATAGAGTTTAGCATTCCTTCTGTTGATATTGCCTTTCCGTCTACAGAGATATTTTCTTCTTTTGTGTGAATTAGGTGATTCTAGTGTTGCCATTAGTTTCCCCGATCTTTTTCTAGTTAGAAAATCTTTCTGGAAAGACATCGGGTCCTTACGGGAAGGACCACGAGAAGGTTGCCAACATCCCTAAGGTAAAGTGGTACTGTGGAACCGACTGGATTCGAACTTGGAACACCCAGGTCTTCAGTCCGTGTCGTTATCCACTTAACCACCGTCACCTCACTACAGAGATATAAGCATAGACTATAAAATATAGATTTAAATAAGTGATGCTAAAATTGCTTGTCTGGAAGGATTTCTATTCCACTGATATTACACTTTGATTTTAGCTAAAGCTACAGTGACATTGGAGGTATAAGCGTAGACTATAAAATATAGATTGAAATAAGTGATGCTAAGACAGACGTCCATAATTGCATGAGTGACAAGAAAAAGCCAGCAGCAGAATAAGGAACGAAGAGAAAACCAGTTTGAAAAAGAAACAAGCAAAAAAGACTATGACAAGACATTGACGGTATGTAGACTATTGTCAATCTTTGTTTAGTATTATTAGACTGGGTTACTGTTCAGGAGAGCTGGAGAAGGATTATAGGTGATTGATGCTTTGATTTTTTATAAATAAATATTTGCTAGAAAAATTGCTGTGAAGAATTAGAATATTTTATATTTTATTTTTACGTTTTTGTAGTGACCACGTGTTTATGTTTCTTTCCAAACAGGAGGTAGTCATTTTGTATCTTGTGCTATCATGGATAACACATGGTGGTCGGAAGCAAGATATCAAAAGTGGGTAATAAAAAAAAAACAAAAAAAACTGTCGGATATATATATATATATATATATATATATATATATATATATATAGAGAGAGAGAGAGAGAGAGAGAGAGAGAGAGAGAGAGAGAGAGAGAAAATATTGAAATAATGAAGCAAAAGTTACACACTTTACAAGTTTATTATAATCATCAGGTGTTTAAACAATGGATAAAATAAAATATGAGAATAACCAGTTTGCTAATCATTGAAAAGTATTAATTTAAAAATTTTACAACACAATTTTAAGTTATGTTTAAGGCAAAAATACTCCAAAAAATGTTTCAATAATAAGCAGAAATGTAAAAATACGGTTCACTCTACAAAAAGAGAAATCCCACCTACAGTAATTAAAAGTAAATTTTTAACTGTAAAAATTGCTAAAGTCCGACAGTTGAATGTGGCAGCAGAGAAGACCACCACTAGCAGACCCAGGTTCTTTTGGGAGGACGTGGTCAAACGTGACATCTCACAATACCCACAAGCGGTTGCAATGCAGACCTGGCTCAAGTCTGGACACCTTCAATCTCAATAGCATGGAGTCAGAACTAATGTAGCTTGGTCACTATCTTGCAAGAACTTTTCTAAGTCTTGAAAAAGGTTTCTCCTGACTTCGAAATTTTCTTGATGTTGCTTTTCAAGTCTTTCATTATCTTAATTATGCTGTTTTTTAAGTCTTTGCATATCTTGGAAACACTGCTTTTCGCATTGCTTTCAGAATTCCTATATTAATGCAGAGATGTTAATGTCATCGAAGAAACGATACAAACTGTGAGTCGATAAAAAAATGTAATTTTCTTGCGTTTGGTAAAAGTTATTTGTTGTAAATGTTCTTTTTCATCCCTTTTTTTCTTGTTAACTATACTGCACAATTGCCTTTAACTTTACTATGAATCTTGATTATGCTGTTTTTTTAAAAAAGTTTTTACATATCTTGGATACACTGTTTTTGTGTTGATTTCAGAATTCCTGTATTATCGCAGAGATGTTAAATGGTATCTGGAAATGTCGATGCTACTTTGACGGCTGATCTTTCAAGCGTGTTCATTAAAAATGGCAATGTTCAATCTGATTGGGACGACCGTTTTATTATCAACCTATATAAGGGAAAAGGGTGATGCATTGAAAAAGGGCACATACTGCACACTGAATCAGGTTATGTAGGTAGTGGAGAGAGTGACAGAGAAGTGCATTCACGAAGGGTACTGCAACCAAAGACATGCAGTTTGGCTTTATGGTTGAAGAAATTGCAGGGCAAATATTTCAGCACGAACAAAAAATTAGTCTTTGCTTGTGTTGATTATGAAAGGGCATTCGAGCTGTTCCTCGAGCTGTGCTTTCATAGGTAACGAGGGGACTCGATCTTGATCAGCTGGTTGTGCGCTGTGTCCAATCTAACAAGGCGGTTTATTAAATTTGGAACAGAGTTTTTTTCTTGCTGACATTTTATGATTTTTAACTTGGCGATTGTGCAGTATACTTAACAAGAAAAAAAAAGGGGTGGGAAAAAAAAACACAAATTTAAAACAAATAACTTATACCAAACACAAGAAAATTTAATCTTCTATCGACACTCGCATAGTTTTTGAGTTTTGGAACTTTTTTAAGTGTTAGTTTTTTGTTTTTTTTTAGATTTTGTATCGTTGCCTCGGTGTATAAAGTCCTTTAGGCATGTCGGCTGATCGTTTCATCATCATCGCCACCACCATCATCACTGTTAACCCAGGTTGCTCTTCCTCCATTGATACAAACCATGCCACCAATTGTTGATTAGTTTATAAAAAGGTTTATTCAAAAGGATAGAACCGAAACTTTGCATGCATGTGAAAGAAAGAAAGAAATAGAGATGTTTCAGAGCCGACACACAAACACGTTTTTCCTCGTTCAAGTCTTGTCAACTTAAGGGGGGGGGGCGGAAGAGACCCCCATCTAGAAATCACGTTGTCCGCGTAACTTTTGTTCGGTGGCCCCCCTCCCCTATCTAAGGCCTCCAAAGTTTTCCATTAACACGATTACTACTATGTAACAAAGTCGGGGATTGTTTGGCGCCGAACACACAAAGAAATCGCAGTTGCACATGCGCAGAAGCCATGTTATCCTCATTCCATGGATTTACAGTTCTAAATCTGACACGTCCTTGCTTCCCACAGATGCAAAAGCGTAGACGACCAAACGACAACGGATCCTGATGTTGACTCTTTTTGACTTTTAACTAAAAACAAAAAAGAAGCATTTGATCCGGACTGATAGGTTTAAAGCCAGTCACAAGGAAAATTATTGTACAGCAATATTTTCTGGTATCACTATTTACCTTCCTCCCAACGAGGGCAGAATTAGGCACAAGGTCCGATTTTTAATGTGGGAAAAAATCCAGCTCCCCAAAAAGGGTCACTTTGGATTGTGACAAAAATAAAAATTGATTCAGTCTAGAAGGATTTCTCTTTCATCGACCGACGGTAGAAAAATAAAGTGTAGTATCAGAACAGATACTACACTTTGCTCCTAACCAAAAGGTTATCAGGATTGATTATTTTATAGTCTTATTTCCGGGTTTTTTTAAATTTTTACATTGAAAATTGTAATTCACTCTCTGCTCCCTATTTCCCCTACTATACCCACATGCAGAAATTTAAATGTAACACGAACAAACATCTTGCTGCCCAACTTCCCACCCAGGTGTCCCCTATATATCTAGCTCTTATAACAGTAGCCCCTAATGCTTAAGTGGCGATGTGCCTTGTTTGTGGAGAACAAAAGTAAAGCACTTTAAATAAAAACAATATCTTTAGTATGAAGAAAATATTTTTTTTATTACATTAGTCAAGCAATGTTTAACTTGTTTCAACATTCGATAAAATAAGTATAAATTTCTTTGATGCCGTATTTTGTTTATTTTAGACACAATGAGGGTTTTATTTTACGGCATATCGACCTTTTTTAAGTCCATTAATGCCGACTTCAGTTATTTTGGTAAAAGCGTTTATGCTTTGTTCTTCAAATATTCTTATATATTTATAGACAATGACTATCTAAGTAGACCTAGTATAGAATTAAATACAATATGGGTACTAATTAGTATAGATAGTAAATTAGAACACGATTATACATATATATATATATATATATATGATTATTTTTATTTACACAGACATGTACAAAATCTGCGACACTGGCATGTCGATGTTATCGATCAACAGCTATTATAAACTGAGATCTCATCAGACAGAGTTAGAATCCGATCTTAACCTTAGATCATATTTTCAAATAGGATCTAAGGTTAAGATCGGATTCTAACTCTGCCTCATGAGATCTGTTTATAATAGCTGTTGATCGATAACATCGACATGCCAGTGTCGCAGATTTTGTACATGTCTGTGTAAATAAAAATAATCATATATAAAAGCTTTATTTGATAATGAACACTTTATTTGATATTCAACCCGGTTGAAATTCTTTGGATTACTACCCTGTGGATGTTTTACCTGGATTATTATTATATATATTAAAATAAACATAGTTTGAGTATCTGACAATTGTTTCAGAACCTCCTTGGTTTCTCTTCAAGGATATACTGAAGAGCAAAGATTAGATCCGCCATTACATAATCATAAAAAATCAAAAACAAACTAACAAATTACATTTAAAGTTATTCAGACAAGACAACCCTGACGTCTATCTCTTCAAGGCGGTATGACACTTAGGAAAGTCGGTCAACTCCAACTACTTCCATGTTTTCTTGGCCTTTTGGCTAAGATCAAAGTGTAGTATCTGTTCCGATGGATACTGCACACCTGTCCTGTGCAGTTCTAGGAGGTCCACCCTCCCAGGCTTTGCCTCCCCTCTTTGGGGAGGAGTAAGTTAATTGCTTACTGCTTGAGGCGCCCCTACCGGGGAATGCCGACGGGGCTGCCCAGGCAATTTTTGATGGTCAGAGTGCTCACCTCTCGAGCGCTGGCTTTTCAACCCCCACTTTCCGACCCGACCTTGGGTCACATCTTACTTGTGGGAGTAGGATAAAACTGGCCTTGTGCCTAACTCCTGGAGAGGAGTAAATAATACTTACCTGGCATGCTTCTTGGCCTTTTGGCTAAGATCAAAGTGTAGTATCTGTTCCGATGGATACTGCACACCTGTCCTGTGCAGTTCTAGGAGGTCCACCCTCCCAGGCTTTGCCTCCCCACTTTGGGGAGGAGTAAGTTTATTGCTTACTGTCTGAGGCGCCCCTACCGGGGAATGCCGACGGAGCTGCCCAGGCAATTTTAAATGGCCAGATTGCGCACCTCTCGAGCGCTGGCTTTTCAAACCCCACTTTCTCGACTCGATCTTGGGTCACATCTTACTTGTGGGAGTAAGATAAAACTGGCCTTGTGCCTAACTCCTGGGGAGGAGTAAATAAAACCTGGCACGCTAGGAAGTAAGTGTACTATCTGTTCCGATGGATACTACACCCTATAGACGGGTGTCGTCTTGTCCTTCGGGGCTTGATTCCACCTGTCTGTGGATTTGTCCTGTGCAATTCTAGGAGGTCCACCCTCCCAGGCTTCGCTTCCCATCTTTGGGGAGGAGTAAGTTTATTGCTTACTGCCTAAGGCGCTCCTACTGGGGAATGCCGACGGGGCTGCCCAGGCAATTTTTAATGGCCAGAGTGCTCACTTTCTCGGGCGCTGGCTTTTCAAACCCCACTTACTCGACCCGAGCTGTGGTCACATCTTACTTGTGGGAGTAAGATAAAACTGGCCTTGTGCCTAACTCCTGCAGAGGAGTAAATAAATATAGGCAGGACAGGCCCGAAGCGGCCCATCTCCCCTTACCTAAATACATGCACTCAGAATACCCCCACACACACCCACGCTTATGCACATACGGGCCTGTCTTGCCTATAGTTGGAGTTGACTGACTTTCCTAAGTGTCATACAGCCTTGAAGAGGGAGCCGTCAGGATGGCATCTTACGCAAAGGGTTGTCTCGTCTGAATAATTTTAAATTTAATTTGTTCGTTTGGTTTTTGATTTTTATAATTGTTTTGGCGGAGGAGGTTCTGAAACAATTATTGGATACTCAAATTATGTTTATTTTAATATAAAAAGCTCTAATATATATTGAGCACTTTTAAAAAGTATTGGTTTTGTTTATTTTGTTAATATTTGAACTTAATTAATTAATTCATATACATATATATATATATATATATATATAGTGTGTCTGAGTATGTTGAAAAGAAATCTGTAAAGTGTTCAATCGCAAAAATAATGAAAGCTAATATAAAAATTATTTATCTAAAAACTATATATTACATATTTCAGAGACGTACCATAGTTTCAGTCACATGGATTGACATTTTACAGTTGAGAAAAGGCCGTTAGAGTCCATTCAAATCATCAGCGACTCACGAAATGAAAACAAATCGAAGAATGTTACCGGTGATCGATTTGTTTTCATTTCGTGAGTCGCTGATGATTTGAATGGACTATAACGGCCTTTTCTCAACGGTTAAATGTCAATCAATGTCACTGAAACTATGGTACGTACGTCTCTGAAATGTGTAATAGTTTTTAGATAAATGATTTTTATATGTATATTATATAAATTTCATTAGTTTCACACAAAGATTGATGTAATAGCTCAATAGTGTATAATACAACTAGAGCTCTTAATTTAATATGATATAATCCTAGTTATATAACATAACATAATATAATAGAATATATATAATATATATAACATAATATATATAACATAATATATATATATATATATATATATAATATAATATATTATATCATATGATATAATCCTAGTTATTGAGAAAAACATCCCACATTTCATCCAAAATCACTTTTTTTACAAAGAATATCATGAACTTTTGAATGAAGAAAAGAACAGAGTCCAAGAAATGTTTCCTTTTGATTGGAGTGATAAAAAGAAAAGAAAAAAGAATATAGAAATTAAATATGTATAAAATAAAATGAACATTGGATGCATCTTGATTTTTCAGCCTGGATGTGGAGAGTTATACACCGACGAAGCCTCTTTGCAAATGTATGTTAAATTTTGTCTACAATAAAAATGTATATTTTCGAAATGGGCAGAAACGATTGTTCGTTAATAAACTTTTTTGGGATGAAATACCGACTGTTTTTTATGAATAACAAGGATGATATCATGTTCTTTTATACACAGCTTGCATCCTGATTTGTTTAAATCCCTTAAAACCGGATCACTTGCACATTTGATGGATTAATTCTTCTTGGATCTGCTACCTTTTGCACCCACTGCTGCATTTTTCGTGACGCATTCAACGGTAAACTTATTCCTATATTTTAAACCTTTTTTTGTTTAACATTTTCTGCATTTTTTCCTAAAATCTATCTATCATACTTGTATTTACATTTTTTCAAATTATGACTTTTGGTATTTCTTTTACCGACTTATCTATTTGTATTCCTCTGATGATAAGTATCCATTTTTTTGAAAAGCCATGGCTTAAGGAAGAAAAAATAAATATTCTTTAATTGAATACACCTTGTTTTGAACAACTGAAGACGTAATAGATTTTGTATTTTCACAACTTCTATTTTTTTTCTTTCATCTGTGTATGTTATGTTATGTAACATAAATGTAATGTGAATAAACATCTTGCTGCCCACCATCCACATACACATGGGGTGCATGCTGCATTAAATTTGGTATCTTTTAGAAACACCCTTCTCCACCCTGCCCCACTCTATTTACAAATATATATATATATATATGTATATATATTCAAAAGATACATAGGGATAAAAAACAATATATATGTATTCAACATTAATAACATAATACAAGCCAAATAAATTAATTCATATAAGTTATTTATCTACCTCCCACAGCAGTAAGATGTGACACAAGGTCGAAAAGTGGGATTTGAACAGCCAGCACCTGAGAATTTAAGCACTCTGGCCTACAAAAAATGCCTGGGTAGCCCCGTCGGCATTCCCGGTAGGGGCACCTCAGGCAGTAAGCAATAAACATACTCTTCCCCAAAGCCTGGGAGGGTGCAATCCTAGAACTGCACAGGACAAACCCACAGACCGGCGGAATCAAGGCCCGAAGGCCAAGACGATACCGGTCTTTAGGGTGTAGTATCCATCGGAACAGATACTACACTTTGCTCTTAGCCAAAAGAAACCATTCATAAGAAATGTTTTAATCTCACTGTCAGAGCGATAAATGGGTAAACATTGTAAAAAGAGAAGATCTATTATGGCTGACTTTTGTTGGATCATAAAGCGAAAGTGTTCTCAAGTTGAACACTCTCGAAAAGCAATTTTTTTACCTGAACTACTTGCACATGATTTAACTTACAGAAACAATATCGTTAGTATAAAAATAATGAATTGAACAAACCCACATTAGTCAAGCAATGTTTAACTTGCATAATTTTGGTTATTCGGCCTACATTTCTCATTTTGAGTGTTATCATCACAACGTTTCGGCCGCTGTAACCTTCGGCCTTCTTCGGACTCGGGAATATTTCTGCCGAACTCGGGAATTTGGAAGGAATTCCACGGGGGTAGCATGCTCTTGTTCCGTCAGCCATGACTGGGAGAAGTCTTCAGTAATTCGCAATTCTTTGTATCGCCCGCACCGAGGATTGAACCTTCAACCTTCAGATGACTATCACTTGGAACTGAGTTTAACTTAGTACTATAGCCAATGCGCCACTGGTCCTTCCGAACAGATTCTTAAGTTTGACATAAATATTCCTGAGTTCGAAGAGATACACCTGAAGAAGGCCGGAGGTTACAGCGGCTGAAACGTTGTGATGATAATAACACTCAAGATGAGAAATGTAGTCCGAATAACCAAAATTATACAAATTATCAATCCTCATCTAAAAAATTCAGAAATATAATAATTTATAACTTGTTTCAACATTCTATAAAATAATCATAAATCTTTATGATGCAGTATGATGTTTATTTTAGACACAGTGACGGTTTTCTTTTACGGCATATCAACCCTTTTTTATCTCCATTAATGCTGACTTCAGCACTAATTAATTATTCTTAAGTCTTATTTACTCTTTTTTCATTTCAGGTTGAAAATGATTCATATAAATATTGCTTGTTAAAGTCACCAGTAGTGATATTCGTCCTGATGAACATTTGAAAACTTGTACATTAATAGTAAACAAAAACACACATCTGAAGAAGAGAATTTTTCCCGAAATATTGTTATACGGACCCTAAATCGAGCGACATTGAAAGTAAATAAGATTTGTAATCATATAAAAAATAAGTAAATAATATTAAATGGGGAAAAAACAAAAAACTCATTTAACTTTTTTATGTCTTATTTTGCTTTCAATCAGATTATATCCGATGCATTGGAATCGCCCCAACTAAATGATCTATATATATATAAAAAAAAACTGTCCAATGCTCATCTTTTCGACTGCACTGAGGTGACATGTTGATCAAATTCCAGACATGGATGTGACTGATAATATTGCGGTAACAGCTGTCGCAAGCAAAATGCTGCAAGAAAGAGAACAATCGATTGAGTCATTTAAGACCGATTAAATGGCCGACGTTAAAGAACCAATTCTCTCGCCACTGTAGAAAATATCTTCTAACAACATTATTTTGCTATTTTCCACAACTAAGCAGAAAATATTTTCTACACAGATACATTTGTGGGGCATGTTGCACTAAATTTGGTATATTTTAGAAACACTCCTTCTCCCCGCCCTGTTTAGAATCATATGAAAAGGATATATATATATATATATATATATATATATATATATATATTATAGTGCATTCCAATGACCAAATGACCAATCAATCCATACCTTTCATCTGTTTATTAATTATCTTAGTCTTCCTATTTCGTCGAACGACCACAACCATAGTTTTCATCTGTTCTTCCAATCTTTTTACATCTTTTTACCCTCATATATCAGCGAATAACAATAATTTCTCTTTGTCTTACAGGCAAACAAAATTCTATTAATATGTTTATATTGTATTTTTTTTTCAAAAGTAATGCTTTGTATACATCCTACACACGTTTCGCAGCAGAGTTGAGAGAAAATACAGTTTTTCATCTCAGCTATGCAGTTCATCAGGGAAAAGTTTATGATTGTAAGAACAGAAGAAAACTATTGTTGTAGTCGTCGACGAAATATGAAGACTAAGAAAATGAATGAACAGATGATAGGCATGGATTGATTGTTCCTTTGCTCAGTGGAATGCACCTATAATATATATATATATATATATATATATATATATATATATATATGCTCTGAAGCTTGTAATGCAACTCCATTTAGCTTACAATTCGGAACATTTTCAGATATTATAAAAAATATACATTTTTTTGTAGAACCCACAAATATATATATATATATATATATATATATATATATATATATATACTTTTATTCACTTCAAACAATAACATTGCAACTGAGACATAAGGACTACTGTGATTAGGGGCTTGATTTAGGGGGGTGGGTTGTGCAGCAAGATGTTTGTTTGCATTACATTTACATTTCTGGATGTTGGTACAGTTGGTGGAGCAGGGAGGGAATTCCAAAGGCAAGCAATCTGAGGAAAGAAGCTATGAAAGTAGAACGTTTTCCGGCAGTAAAGGATTAGGATTTTTCTGTTAGTCAGGTTGGTCAGAGATATTTCCGTTGAGGGTACAAGTGCAGCAATTATATCGCTTACTAAGCTGGATACTCCACCAGACCAGATTAATTCTTGTCCTGGAATCCGACAAGACTAAGAAAAGACTACACAAAAGATAAAGTATAGCATAGATGGTTAATTGAGAAGGAAATTTGTATTCTCCACTACTTTATTAACTCACGCTTTGAAAGCTAAGGAGAATTTTAAATGAACACTCAGATATCTATGTATCTCATAGAGAAATCAAGTGTTCCCCCAAGAAACGGGCCCCTTGATTTCTGAGAACTTTCTGAAGTAAAATAAAAAAAAGAATAAACATGAACAAACAGAGTACTAAAAAACTTTAAAGGTTTTATTGATATAAAACTTGCGATGAATATAAGGTGAATGTCTCTGAAAGGAAAGAGGGTAGAGTTTTTTTATGACTGCAACAGTTACTTAAGTAGTTCTGACGTTAGATTAAGGGGTGTGTGAGTAAGAGTTTTTTCACTGTGTGTATTTTCTGTCACGAGTTTATGGTATAGGGTGACCTCAGAAAGAGTTAGTCACAAAAAAAATCTACCCATGGAATTTAACATATATAATTATCTCGCCAGATTTTTGAAGTCAGACCCAAATAGCAATCTGTCTGATATAGCGATACTCGATTCTAATGAGACTTTTTTTCTTTCTTCCTTCCACAATGTTTGTGGCACGAATATATTTTCTTTCATGTCAGTTTCTTTCTGAAAATACTAATTCCTAAAAAGAAAACTTTTAGAGTAGATATTTTTCCCATTACTCACTGAATAGTCTCATTCTTTATAGGAAAATAAATTGTATACATTAAAGGGAAGTAATCATGTTAGGACTTCTGATAAAATAAATATAATTACGCATCATTATTTGTTCTTTACTAATAAGTTTATAACATCAAGCACTAAACGAACTTTTTAAAGATTCCTGTTTCACAAAATTCAAGTTACTCAAATTACTTTCTAATTTTTCATCAACAAGTCAGTCATTTTTTTTACTTCCAGTCAACGCCTGATATGCACAACCAGTTGTTGTTAATAAAATTCACAATCCTTTCTAAAATCCAATCATGTTTGGTACAAATAAACATCAGTCTATGCCTGACTTGTCTACCAAGTTTCAGCCATGAATGTCCAACATTCTTTATTTTATGTTCAATGACAAGCTCAAAATATAAAATTTTGCATTGCAAGAACACCTGAATGGAACGTGCAGAATTGTAAATAATTCTGACACAGTCCTCATTTCGCACTGAATAAGTGGTCCAGTTTATAATTGTTCCATGGGCTCGGATTTGTGGACCTAAGATCAGACAATCCAATGGTTGTATTTATATCATGATGTGTTACAATAATATTGTGGGGTCTGTATTCGTGCCGGACATGCAAAACAGCAAATATAACATAGCACTTTATTTTAGAAATTAAAAATAGAATAAAAATGATTATATGAGGTTTAAGGTTGGAAGCATTACACAGGGTTGACATCACTTCCCTAACAACACCTGATAGCTCTGTTAGTAATTAATATTAATGACAGTCTGCTTTAAATAAAGTCTATCTCAGTATGTACATAGATAGTCATCACCATATTCTGTTTAACATCCATTTTACATGCTAGCATGTGTTGGAAGGCTTTTAGAAATTGACTTCCTAACTTACCTATCTCTACCCAGGTTTTTATTTATCCCTCTTTTTCTCAAGTTCATCCTTATCACCTCTTGGCATGTTTTTATTTGCCTTCCCCTCTGAACTTAACCTGCTACTTCAATTGTTCTATATCGACTAACCTAAGAATTTTCATTCATACTTTTAATGTGGTCATACCATTGAAGTCTTCTGCACACCCACCCTATACTGTCCAGATTGTGAGCGATACTGAGCGCGACTGTATGAAGTGATGGAGTCCCAGTGTGACTGCTGCCTGATGCTGGGTTCAGCTACTTAAAAACAGCATGTGAACACAATTGACTGTTGTCAGATTTGGGCTGGCGAATCTCTGCCCCATTTGAAGGTTCTTGAAAAGATGCAGAAACGTATCTGTAATTTGATTGGCCTTACCCTTTCTTCTTCTCTGCATCCTCTCTCTCACAGACGTGATGTTTCTAGTCTCAGTCTTTTCTATAAATACTATTATAGCATGTGTTCTTCAGAATTATGTGATCTATTCCTCACTTCTTTTGTTCCAGCTCGTTTGACTTATTGGTCTAGTGGTCTCCATTAATTCGCTGTTTTGATACCCCATTGTGATACAGCTTCCTATTCCAGTAGCTTCTTTCCAAGAACCGCAGGCTTGTGGAACTCTCTTCCTGCTGACTGTTTTCCTCCTACTTATAACCTTGGTCTTTTCAAGACTAAGGCCAATAGGCATCTCCTGTCTTTGCGATAATCATATTTTGTTCTTGTTAGCTCCTTACATCAAGTGGCTTCATTTTTTGTCTGGAGCGATTTCCATGAAAACAAAATTGTAGACATCTGACTCCAAAGAGATAGGGACAAAAATGGCCCTTAGATTCAGAAAACTGTGTTTCTTTTGATTGATATTTTTCGACACAGTGAGTACTCAACACACGAGTATTCAGCACATAATTTTGTGGCAATGCGCATAAGTGCATGCTCCAACTCTGGTGCGATCATGACAACTAGAGAACAAATCTTAATTTACTCAATTCCACTTTTAATCAGTTTGGAAGAACAGAGATAAGGCACTATTGGACGGCTGTTGTCATAACAACAACAGAGAGAGGGCTCATCGAGTGCCACTGAACAAAATGAGATCTAAAAATCATAACAGTACTCAATGATATTGAAATAAGGGAATATTCTTCAATAAAATATGTTGATTTTATTATATCATAAGAATAACAATAAGTAAATAAGAAACCCAAGACAGGAATTGAAAGGAATAGGAATTGTATTAATAATACTTAATTACAATAAGTTGGTCGCCATTACCGGCTCTAGGCAGACGTGCTAAGTGGTTCTTGTTGGTAAGAGAAAAGGTGTCGACTTCATAGTGACCTGACAAATCCATCCTGTCACTATGGATGAATCTGGATCAGTCCACAACAGATTTATTTTCGGTTATAGACAGACATTAAATCTCCATTATAATGAGATGATGTTCTCTTAAAAGAAAAGGTTAATCTTAAAGTATTTGGTCCTGTGTTGTGATCATCGAGCTGCTAGTTAAATTTGTGGAAAATCTGTCATTCTGAAAAGGAAAAACACAATCGAGCCAGACAAGTATTTACAATTGGGAAGCCAAAAAATGGAATCAAGCGGAATGGCATAATATATGGCTTTTAGCATGAATTTATAGTTAAATAAAGAAAAAACGATCTAAAATTCTTCTCTTGTTGTGTCTTTGTCTAAAGTGATAAATATTTAAAGAAGCCAAGTAAGAGAAAAACCGTACAAGTCCGTCTCTTAAAGTCAAATGGAGAGAAAAAACGAAATAAGCAGGAAAGAGACGTAACAGATACGAGTCTATAAAAAAGCAGAAAGTGTGTTTTTTTTTAGAGAGAAGGAAGAAATGGCTAATCTCTATATTTATAAAACTATCAGACAGTATCTTGGGTGCCTTGTGTGAGTGGGTGTTTCACCTACATGCAACTTTTATAAATACATACTGAATTATTATTTTTTATTTACGACTAGCAGGACCCGTGACCCGGCGTTGCTATGGAAAATTGAGGAACCCAAGAAACTACTACTCCCATCTCTGAACCGCATATTACTCTTTTTATGTTTTCTTAATTAGTAACGCAGAAGGAAAATGGTGTTTATATTTGGCTGAAAACAAAAATGAAAATGAAAGGAATACTTTTCGATAAGGCCACTATACTAATTGTGAATTTCTCTATATTTATAAAACGGTCAGACAATATCTCGTGTGCCTTTGTGGGTGTGTTTAGCTGTGTCGCCAATTACAGGTTGGAGGTTGGTTTAGATCAGGAAGAAAATCAGAATGACGAACTTACTTGGAAGAGTAGCACGTCTGGCCGAATCTGACTGAAATACAAATGTTGCGCAAGAAAAGGGATCACCATTCTTCCTTGAAATAAATAATGGCTCCACAACTGAATAGATATAAATCTTTATTCACGGGAACACAGGAACAAAAGAGAGATAGTACAATGGGCTGATTCATGTCGGTTAGATTAAGGCGTATCCTGGAGTTACTAATTTATCTTAAGTAACTCCAGGATACTCCTAACCCTAACCAAGGCAGAAAGAGAGCAATATATGAGTCTGACCTGGTTGAAGGTTACCTGGAACTCAAGATTCACCCCGTCCTTCGTCTTTGCACCAAAATGTATTTAAAAATTTTTTTTTTTAACATAGTTCACCCCAAACAAGGCAGGCCGCCACTGTAGACATAAGGGGCTACTGAGAAAAAAGAAAAGGGGAGAAGATAGGGGGCGCCCAACCTAAACTGGGATCTGCGCAGCGAGATGTCTGTTTACATTAGTTTTAAACTTCTGCATGTCTGTACTGTCGGAGAAACAGGGGGCAGGAAGGGAGTTCCAGAGGCCAGCAGTACGAGGAAAGAAGCTATTTGAGTAGAAGGCTCTCCGACATCTGGGGACCTCCACAGTGAATGAATGAGATTTAGTTGATTGTCGAGTTAGTCTAGTATTAGTGCGCATGAATCTAGTTACACTTGATTTTGTTTGGCAGAAAGAAATGCAACAGAGTACTCGATTATTTAATAATAATAGCATAATATTTACTTATTTATAATGTTACAGAAGATCAGATCAAATAAATATGGTACCATAGGTCTGAAGTGTGGGTGAGCTCAAATCGAAAAATAGTGTTTTATTTTAATTAAATGTATATTCATAAGCAAATCACTACCCGGCTATCTTCAGTCATAATTAATCTCAGAGGAAGTGGCAGGTTATTCTGGGGAAAGTCTGTTGGGTTTTTGAAAATATGTTTTTTCTTTCAGTTATTTAATTTGTGGAGGTCTTTCTGCAGAATACTTCAAAAAGAGTTTGAAAAAAAATCATAAATAGGGACAAAAGGAAAAAGGTTAAAGGAAAAAAATCATGAATAGATACAAAAGGAAAAAGGTTAAAGGAACAAAATCATAAATAGGGACAAAAGGAAAAAGGAAAAAAAATCATAAATAGGGACAAAAGGAAAAAGGTTAAAGGAAAAAAAATCATAAATAAGGACAAAAGGAAAAAGGTTAAAGGAAACAAAGTATAAATAGGGACAAAAGGACAAAGGAAAAATTCATAAATAAGGACAAAAGGACAAAGGAAAAAAATCATAAATAGGGACAAAAGGAAAAAGGTTAAAGGAAAAAAATCATAAATAGGGACAAAAAGACAAAGGAAAAAAATCATAAATAGGGACAAAAGGAAAAAGGTTAAAGGAAAAAAATCATAAAAAAGGACAAAAGGACAAAGGAAAAAAAATCATAAATAGGGACAAAAGGACAAAGGAAAAACATCATGAATAGGGACAAAAGGAAAAACATCATGAATAGGGACAAAAGGAAAAAGGTTAAAGGAAAAAAATAATAAATAAGGACAAAAGGAAAAAGGTTAAAGGAAAAAAAATCATAAATAGGAACAAAAGGAAAAAGGTTAAAGGAAAAAAACAAAAGAAATTCATTTTTTTTAAAATTAATGGTCCTTCTTTTAATATATATTTCTAATGCATCCTAGAAGTTGATCTCGAAGGCATACTTTTTCTGCTGCCTATTATATATATAGTTCAACTCACTGGTCAGAGTATGACTGTTACAATCAAATTAATCTGGATGGAAAAATCCTGTGTAGACCCTGATTTAGTGGGATAAATGTATAATAAAAAATATCTATATAAGAATATATATTTGTATATATATATATATATATATAATATAAAATATACTTATGGAAAGCAGGCTACACAGATCGTCAGGTTAACATAAAATATTAGCATCTACAATCCCTTTTATACACAAATACCGTATACATTCACCCCAACCAATTAAAGCAATTCATTTTATTACCTATATTAACACCTCTCCACCTATACATTCTCATCAGATAATAAATTTCCATAATTTCCACTAAAGTTTGGAAGCGTTTTATTTTAAAGGAAGTCAAACAAATAAATCTTGAATTTAGCTACAATATGTTCAGCTGTGCTGCCTTAGTGAGCTGATTCACCTAACCTATTCATTAAATATAGCCTTGTTCTATTTTTGTTCTTACTTTATGTACTAGTATATTATATATAATTTTATATTACTGATTATTATAAAAGCTTTTTGTTTTTTCTTCGCTATTTACTTATACCAGCCTTTTAAGTTTTCTTTTTATTTACTACAAGTTTAGATTCAACTACTAAGCTCAACTCATATATTATATAAGTAAATACTAGAACTTTACAAATATATATATATATATATATATATATATATATATATGATGATGGACTCTTCTGTCGATTACGACGTATGAGGTTCACACAACTATTATATAAGTAAATACCAGAACTTTACAAATATATATATATATATATATATATATATATATATATATATACACCACTAGGAGGTTCTAAGCTCTGTTGGTAGAGAACCGGATGTTATAGACTAGGGTCTCGGTTTTGAATCTTAATAGGTTTAGTCCTACTGATGAGTCATAGTAATAACGAAACATGTGTCTGTGGATAATTATATATGTATATTTTGGCAGCAAGTCATTTCTTATACACGCGTCGTTAAAGACCACAGAGTTTTCTCTCTTCGATATCTTTCTTGTTAGTAACAATAAGACACAGCCTCCGGAAGACGATCGAAAGACCGAAAGCGCTAGAGGAATGGCCCACGATACAACGTTAGGTGCCATACTTCACCAATTAACACCAGAAAACCGACGAATCGCTCGCCGCGTCGAGAAATTAACAAGAAAGATAGTGAAGAGAGAAAACTCTATGGTCTCGCGTGTATAAGACATATATATACAAGCACAGATTGCCATGGCAAATAACACCCTACCTGAGAGTCCAACGTTAAAACTCCTCGGCATAACATTCACAGGTAACATGAATTGGAACAAATACATTGAAGACATTGCCAAGGCTGCTGCCAAGAAAGTTGGCATCCTTTACCGAGCTAGAAAACTTCTCACACCTGACAATATCTTTTATCATAAAAAACCATCATCTGCCCATGCATGGAGTATTGTTGTTACATCTGGGCTGGTGCACCATCCACTAGTCTCTCCCTTTGAGACAAGGTCTAAAATAGAGTCGCTAATCTAATAAGTCCCTCGCTATCCACGAAGCCCCAGCCCCTGTCCCATCGCCGCAATGTTGCATCCTTGTGCTTGTTTTACAAGTACTTCAGTTGAATGTTCTCTGATGAACTTGCTGCTCTGGTGCCCCTTCGATATAAATACACTTGACCAACCTGACAATCATCTAAATCCTATCCATTCACTGTGGAAATCCCCAGATGCCGGAGAGCCTTCTACTCCAATAGCTTCTTTCCTCGTGTTGCCGGCCTTTGGAACTCGCTCCCTGTTTCCCCGACTGTACTAAAATGCAAATTTTTTTAACTAATGTGAACAAGCATCTCGCTGCACAGTTCCCAATTTAGGATGACCCTCAAAACTTTCACCCTAATTCTCAGTAGTCATTTACGTCTACAGTGGCAACTTGCCTTGTTTGAGGTTAACTATGTAAAAAAAAAGTATTTTTGGAGGATTTAAATAATTTTCAAATCATATTCCAAATAAAGGGTATACACAAAGTTTTTGTTATGTTTATAGCTGTTTCAAGGTAATGTTTATTTGAAGTCACACAATGAAACTTTTTTTTTTTTTCAAAACATCGGATTTCTTTGAAACAGAACTGTCTGAAAGTGCCCAGAAACCAAACCAACAACAATGTCAACAAAGTTCAATTTAAACCAAAAACAAAGCAAAAGTCGCAAAAATAGATTCATTAGCAAATACCTCGTTAAGTTGTTAAATTAATTTCACATCACAGTGTATATTTTCTTAACCCAATATATATATATATATTAATATAAACGTACACCACCAGGTAACACATGCTCTGTTTTTTTACACCAACCCCCAAAGATACACCCCACTATCCTTCTTTTTTCAATCCTTGTATATTTAAACTGGTTTCAGTAAATAAATACTTAATTCTATGATGAAGTTTCGTTAAAGGAAAAAATATCGAATCAATATAAGGTTTTGGATTAATTTTTTCCTGTGTTAACTAATATCTTTCTTTACTCATTACTTTATTCCACCATTTTGTCGGAAATTGTATGTTTATGTTTTTACCTTAAACGAAATTACATTATATATATATATATATATATAAATATAATATGGTCTTTTATAATATATATGTATATTGTGTATATCGTATATGCAAATATACATTTTTTCTTTGAAGTTATTCTTAGTCCTGTCTATGTTATCTATAAATTTTCGACTTTGTGAATTGTAAAAAAAAAATGTCTTTAAGCAAAGTACAAAGTTAAAATTTCAGAAAAACAACTTCCATAACGAAAACAACTTCCATTGAAAGAGAAGAAACCGAAAACAAAAACAAACTAAATTTGACATTTTATAATTGAAAAAGTTTTTCACTCACTTTTCTTAACACCATACTCATAACCATCTTTATCTTCTTGCTTTTACAATTCAAAAGGTTATTTTATATATATATATATATATATATATATATATATATATATATATGATTTTTTGAAGGCTTACCAAAACATTCCGTTCAGGAGATCATTCATCACCACAAAATACTTTTTTCTTTCAAAGTTTATTTATTTATCATATATATCAAATCTAAATCTATATATATATATATATATATATATATCTACGTATAAATATGTATTATGTTTATATATATATATATATACATATATATATATATATTTATTTATTTTGGTACAGAAAAATTAGTACAACATTCGTACCGTCGGTTTCAAGCACAGAAGGACTTAGCCATTTGGCTCGCTTCAGCTTCTGTTATCATCTGTTTCGGAAATGTGAAGTCCAAAACATGACAACAGAAGCTGAAGAGAGTCAGATGGCTAAGTCCTTCTGAGCTTGAAACTGACGGTACGAATGTTGTACTAATTTTTCTGTACCAAAATAAATAAATATTACGCTCTTAATTTTTAACTTTAATTCTCAGTTAATCGAGCACTCTGTTGGGATTTTTCCTGCTATATATATAGTAAGTTAGGTGTGTGTATATGTTTATATATATGCATATATAGGATTCACTTCTAATGCAATTAACAAATCATTATGAACTTTGGGATACAGCTGCGAGTCGTAAGAGTGGATAATGTGGGCTATATTTAGCTTAGTTTTGTTTTATAGAAACGGGGCAACAAGGGGGCGGAAGCACTTAATAAAATTTCAGATACTTCCGAATTTTTGTGAAATTTTAATAGGTATTAAACATTGATTAATAGATATATCCAACATTTCAGTTGGTTTTTGTGGGCGTAATATGGACACAACGTCCTATTTGAAAATTCAAATATTTCAGATTTATTTTGAATTTAATCTATAGTCATTAAAAAGTAATTAAACAAGATTCCTTGAATTTTAATTTAATCTTAAGACCTCTTAAGCTTCAGCCTTAAATTTTAGACATTTTCTAGAATTAAAATCACGTAATGGATTTTGATAAAAATTGGAATAAAGATTCTAAACATAAGGTTTAGTAGTATTATATCTTGATTTTAATCTTTGTAAGGAGACATAAAAGTTGTGTAAAACTGTTCTGATAATTAATTTTACCCGCCCTGGGACGGGTATTCTTCTCATATATATATATATATATATAGTTGCCAAACATTGTTAAAGATAACAAAATTCTTTTGTTTCATTATACTCTTTTGTTTTACAACTTTTCTAATGATATTTTTGTGTCAAAATTTAAAAAAAATCAAAATATATGCATTGTAAACCGTTCCTTCAATTTGAGGGGACGAATGTCCGAGTCATCACCAGAAAAATAATATTTATTAAAAAAAAATATTTTGATATTATGTGTCTCCAACGTTTTTATCCACTGAAATGATTGATAGAACCATAAAATCAAAAGTAAGAAAAGAAAGAAGTATTCCTCAAGCATTTTTAAGAGAGTTGAACTTGATGATCCATAATTTTGTAAGTGCATCTGCTAATTGCTCATTACTCTGTCTCTATGACAAGCTCACCTCATTTCTTTCTATCATTTTCTGTACAATATCTTTCACACCTCTACACATCTTGCATCACTGTCTCTATGACAAGCTCACCTCATTTCTTTCTATCATTTTCTGTACAATATCTTTCACACCTCTACACATCTTGCATCACTGTCTCTATGACAAGCTCACCTCATTTCTTTCTATCATTTTCTGTACAATATCTTTCACACCTCTACACATCTTGCATCACTGTCTCTATGACAAGCTCACCTCATTTCTTTCTATCATTTTCTGTACAATATCTTTCACACCTCTACACATCTTGCATCACTGTCTCTATGACAAGCTCACCTCATTTCTTTCTATCATTTTCTGTACAATATCTTTCACACCTCTACACATCTTGCATCACTGTCTCTATGACAAGCTCACCTCATTTCTTTCTATCATTTTCTGTACAATATCTTTCACACCTCTACACATCTTTCATCACTTTAATCATGTTTTTGTTGCATTAAACTTTCATTATGATTCATTTAACCTTTCAGAATTACAAATAACTAAGAAAATTAACAAGACTTCAACGACGACATGTAAATCCATGAAATAATATAAAAAAATGAATATATTTGTTCAGGACACCACGCTCTATTCTCGGCATGCGGGCAAATCGAACGCACATATATCTAAGACAATGGCTGAATCCTTAAAAATGACCCCTAGTCTGTAGTGGAGTAAGGTAAAAAAAAATGGTTGGTTAAATTTAATCTGACTTGGTTAAATTTAATCTGACTTGGTTACATTTAATCTGACTTGGTTACATTTAATCTGACTTGGTTACATTTAATCTGACTTGGTTACATTTAATCTGACTTAGATAAAGTTCCTTTCCTTTAATAATTATAATAAAATCTTTCCAACAACCGATTGTTATGGCTGATAAAATCCTTCCTCAAATTCCAACATTCCAATTCCTCGGCCTAACATTCACAGGTAACATGAATTGGAATAAATACATAGAAGATCCTGCCAAGTCTGCTGCAAAGAAGGTGGGATCCCTTTACTGGACTAGAAAACTCCTCACGCCTGCTAAGATCTTATACCTCTACAAAGCCACTATTCCACATGCATGAAGTATAGTTGCCACATCTAGGCTGGTGCACCAACCACTCGTCTCTCCCTTTTGGACAGGATCCAGAAAAGAATATCTGACCTAATAGGTCCCACACAGTCTACCACGCTCCAGCGCCTGTCCCATCGCTGCAATGTTGCTTGCTTTACAAGTATTTCAATGGAATGTTCTCCGACGAACTTGCTGCATTTGTGTCCCTTCAACGTAAATACCCTCGAACCAACCAGACAATCAGCAAAATCCCATCCCTTGACTGTAAGGGTCCCTAGATGTCAGAAGGCTTAATACCCTAATAGCTTCTTTTCTTGAACCGCTTGCCTTTGGAATTCCCTCCCTGCTTCTTGCTTCCGACTGTAGCAACATGCAGAAATTTAAATGTAATGTGAACAAGCATCTCGCTGCACAACCCCCTACATAAGGTTTTATTTACTCCTCCCCAGGAGTTTGGCACAAGGCCAGTTTTATCTTATTCCCACAAGTAAGATGTGACCCAAGATTGGGTCGGGAAAGTGGGGTTTGAAAAGCCAGCGCCCAAGAAAGTGAGCACTCTGGCCATTAAAAATTGCCTGGGCAGTCCTGTCGGCATTCCCGGGTAAGGGCACCTCAGGCAGTAAGCGATAAACTAACTCCTTCCCAAAGAGGGGAGGCAAAGCCTGGGAGGGGGGACCTCCTAGAACTGCATAGGACGGACAACCGATAGAATGGCGTAAATCCAGACCCGAAGGTCCGGACAATATGCCGCTTCTGGCCCCTAATTCACAATAGCCCCTTTCGTTTCAGTGGCAATGTGCCCCCTTATTTGAGGTGAATAGAAGGAAAAAAAATAAAGGAAGACGTCATCCGATTAACAACTACCAACATTTTACATCCACTTTTGTTTAATTCTACTCTTAGCATCATCATTCTTTTGTTTTTCTGTCTACCCTGAATACAATATTATATCTCCCCTTTGCTTACAGCATACCATGCTTATATGCACCGTGGTCGTTGACCTCAATCCCTTCAAAATAATTGTTCTTATTATCCACTCTAGCTTGGGGGAAAAGAAAAAGTAATAGGGGGCCAAAAAAGGTGATTAGGGTGGTTGTTCCAATATGGTGAACTTCTTTTTATTTGTTGATTGGAATTCATCGTCTGTTTCCTGGTGCTCGTACCTATAGAGTCGAGTTGAGCAGCAAGATAAGTCAGAGTGCCAAGCACATCAAATTGCCGGTTTATAATAAGGCTAGAATGTTCCATTATGCTCAGAAGGGAAAGTCCATTCTCTGTGTTCTGATTGGCTGAGATTCATAAGTGGCCATTCTAGTGCATAAATGTTCATTCATTCGAATAAGTATTCTTCTATGAGATGGATGCCAGTTGAGGCCTTTATGCCGGTAAATGTTAGTTTGATTCTATAATACCTGACCGACCTAATAAAAGTGGAGTTTAAACAAACTCATGTGAAATAAAATGTAATGGTTGCAGAACGCTTAGATTTCAATATATTATGTTAGATGATAGCACAATCCATTTATACCTCTTTCACCCATAGCTCATACAGCACACACAATCTCGTTACTTTTCTCAGTCCTGAGTATTACTTTTAACTACAACTACATCCGATCGTGCAGTCTCAATTTGGGAGCTTGGAGAGTGCAGAGTCACGCTCCAGTTGCCGTTAATCTTAGGGGCTCTCTGCCTCAAAGTGGTAGTACCTGTCACGGTTTAACCTATGGCTTGAATATAATTAATCTTTGCAGACTATTTATTTATGAAATAAATAAATTCATAAATATTTTAATCATCATCATCATCATCATCATCATATTCGGTTTGACATCCGTTTGACATGCTAGCATGCGTTGAACGGCTTTTAGAAATTGACTTCCAAAGTAACCGATTTTTGAACAGGTTTTTATTTATCCATCTTTCCCTCAAGTCCATTTTTATCACTTCCTCCCATGTTGTTCTTGATCTTCCCCTATGAACTGAACCTGCTATCTCAACTGTTCTACATCTATTAACCCAAGAACTTTCATCTATTCTTTAAACGTGGCCATACCATCAAAGTTTCTTGTTCTGCACACATCTCCCTATACTGTTCAGATTTAATCTTCCTCTGAGGTCATCAGAACTAAGCCTGTCTTTAAGACACACATTACACATTCATTGTATCATTCTCATATCATTTATCTCCATGCAACTTATATTCTCAATCTTCAGTGACCTAGTTTCACTTCCATACATCATCACACTGTGTACACATGCCTGATAGACTCTTTCTTTGGTACACAGTGGTAACGCTCTGCTGGTTTGTTATCTTTTACCTCGATTTTCTTTGGCAGTCATTTTCTTACTCGAAACAAGATTTTTATCGGCTAGATGCCCTTCCTGACGCCAACCCAGTGAGGTGATGGGGACCAGTGTTTTTATCGAGACTCCATCTCTAGGTGATTGCCTATCAAGGCTAAAGACCGTTTCATCTTCCATTTTGTTTTTTTAAAATTTGTTTTTCCATTAAATAAAAAGTAGAATTATTCACTGGTTCTGTGCTCCGCTGTTTCTTTTTAAAACTTCCCATTTACGACGTTTTCTTTCTTTCTTTTTCATTTAGTTTTTTTACTTAACCGATTGAAACGTTATTTTGTATGAATAATAGTGTGAACACTGGCGAAGCATCATTTATTTTTCGTCATGCATCTATTATTGACATATGGTGACCACCGCGAAGTCCAACTTCTGTTAGTATATACCAATGGATGACCAAAAGAATGAAGTATTCAGGATAGCTAAACAGATGGCAAAGACAAATATGGATATTGTTGGAGAGAACTGCATTTGAAATGACAATTGAGTGTTAGCAACAAATTAAAAGGACAAGAGCGATGATTGGAAATGCCATTATTAGAAATTGTTGAATACTGAGTTTTCATGAAACCGTGAAAGATATTGAAAACTTGAAGCATAAAAACTTTTACCAAAATGACTGAATTCGGCATTAAAATACTCCCAAACGGTTAATCTATTATGAAAAGGAAAGTTGTCTGTCCAACTAAAAGTATAATCTACACAAGGCACACCCTCCCACAAAGCTCATATATTTTTTCGGTATTGCCTCGGACAGAATATACGCACATTTAAATAAAAAATACTCATTGTTTTGGGGGTCAACTGGGGCAGAATTAGTCGGAGGGGGATATTTAGAGCAATCTTTTAATGTTATAATGTAATAATTCGTCAACGATTTTTTTTCAAATTGCCAAAGAAAGTGAGAGAGGGATTATAGAGAGATAGAGGGAGGAAGTGATAGAGAGAGAAAACTGGGAGAAGGAGGAGGGGGATAGAAGGGAGATGGAGAAAAGGTGATGAGAGTAGAAGGAGACAAAAGAGAAAAATGGTGGGAGCGTAGAGATATATAAAGAGGGGGGATAGAAAGAGCTTAAGAGAGAGAGGGGGGATTTAAAGAAAGATGTTACACATACATTTTAATTCCTTTATTGCGTTGTCCATGATGCCGGGCAACGCCGGATAGCCATGCTCGTGTGTCAAACAACGAAAACAAAGAAACCCATTACTTATACATATTCAGATATTTATCAAATACAAGTTATACTTAAATCGGGAGTCTTTCTACTTTTACATTTTTTTCTTTTTTAATCCGATAAATAAAGCCAAAGGTGCCAAATCAGCAAGCTGGCCGATAAAGAGAGCGGGAAGCTGACTATTTGACGAATGCAGGGATGAGGAAACTGGCTACATCGTGTCATCCTTGTGCATAAGCAAAGTAGAGAAGAATGTGAATATTGATGAAGTTAGAAATGGAATTATTAAAAATTTCGTTTTAGTGCTCCTTCCTGATCTTCATAAATGATCTTTCAACTCACATTCTGAGATCATTCGTTGACATTTATACAGACGACACAACTATTTATGGAAACACTTCGAAGCACATTGATGATCAAGATCTTTCTCCTTCTCTCTCTCTTCTCTCTCTCTCTCTCTCTCTTCAGACTTGGAGAACGTGGTGCAATGGGTGAAAAAGTGGCTTGCTACTTTTAACGCCTCTAAAACTAAGCTTCTCTCTTTTCATCACCAACGCTCGGATCCTCACTTCTCAGTCGAAATGAACGGTTCTCTCCTCGAGGAGGTTCCATTGTTTGATAAGCTTCTCGGACTGACTTTCACCCCAAATCTGAAATGGAAGACTTACATCAAATCTGTTGCTATGGTTGCTGTTGGATCTTTCTACCGCTCCAGACATTACCTCACACCCGACGCAATTCTCTACGTGTATAAGAGCTAGATACGTGCTAAGATGGAGTGCTGCTATCATATTTGGGGAGGTGCTGCACGGAGCACTCTATCCTAGTGGGGGGGGGATGTTCTCTTCTTGTTGTGAGCCTCTCTCTATTGCTAACGTTATGTTCATGGTAGGTGCTCGACTGAGCTCCAATACCTGGTACCTTCCATAAATCATTCACGGCAAGAACTCGTCTTGCCTCAGTTACAGCTGAGAACTTTACTTTCTCCCTCTCTCCTTACCAAAGAATACAAACAACTTTCCTAGAACGTCCCGCCTGTTGAACAGAATACCACGAGCCTGCTTCCCAACCGATTTCAAACACTTGTTGAGCCGTCTACTTGGAAAATCAATTTAAGTAATCTTCTGCTTATCCCATCCATTGTTTCCGGTCCTCTTATGGAGGTGATCACCGCCCAACAAACGATCTCTTTAACACTTATCCTCTAGTGGCCCCTGGGCCTCGATAAGTGGTGAATCTTTCGTAATAATTTTTTTTTTAAGTTCACACTATTGCATCTTTGGATTTCAATAAAGATTTCGTTTTATAATTCAATGTGTAATTATCTAAGTTATATTGATACGAGAAACACACACACACGTGAAGTTGTCTCATAATCTTACATATAAAATTATCTTGTGAAATTTTAAAAGTTGGACCTAAATAGCATTTCAGCTGACATATCGAACTTTGATACTGACTAGCCAATTGTTTTATTTGGTACTGTTGTACAATGTTATCAACATTATGATAATGCGCTTCACTACAGTTTTAAAAAAAAAATTATTATGTAGACCCACCTGAACAACTGATAATATGGAAAAACCTTTTCAATTATGACCGAAAAATCAAAATCGGCCAGAGGAATAACTCATATTTTAAATTGAAGAATATAAAGAGCTGTCATTCTTAAAACTAAGATTTTATTTCTTCTTTTTCCATATAAGTTTAAAACGTGTGCAAACAAATAAAAATTAAAAGCTAAAATTACTTCAGTGAATCCTCGGCAACGTCGGAGAGGTGCAGCTAGTTTTAGCTTATTTTAAATTGAAATATTATGCCGGTATCACATCATGTAAAAAATATGATTTTGAGGTGTGGTTGAAATATAATACTTTTTGTAGTGATAGTTTCGTAATTTTGAAAAAGCCGTTTATAGCGTTTCGTATTTGAACTTGTGTGTGTTTCTATTGGCCTGTTTTTATTTTGGCTTATTTCTTTGAAAACTGTTCGCATCAATTGAATAAGACAAAATAAGTTATGAATAGAAAAAAGATAAAATTGTAAACATTGAATTTTTCAATCTGATGAAGAAACGTTTTTTCTTAATTTAAACATTTATTTGTGATTTATTCATTAATTTTCTAAATATATTTTGTCATAAGATTTTCAAAAGCAAAAGAATAATTTAATAAAATATTTAAACAAAAGTATTTTCTAATGAAAAAAAAAAATTTGTGAAGAGAAAGAAACTCACTTCAGAAATGATGCAAATGTTTATAAATTATTATTTCATCATGTTCTTTTTTTTAATTTAAGAAATTGAGAAAAATATAATTTGTCATTTCTTGTGGAAGTGGATTGTCAGCAAAAAGTTTCATAATCCTTTGCTCTATAATAAAGATCAATGTGTTTAAAAAAAATTTTTTTTAACTTAGTTCATCCCAAACAAGTTGCCACTGTAGACGTAAGAGGCTACTGAGAATAAGGGTGAAAGTTTAGGGTTTCGTCCTAAATTGGGAGATTGCAGCGAGATGCTTATTCACATTAGTTCCAAATTTCTGCATGTCGGTACAGTCGGGGAAACAGGAGGCAGGGATGGAGTTCCAAAGGCTGGCAGCTCGAGGAAAGAAGCTATTAGAGTAGAAGGCTCTCCAGCATTTGGAGACTTCCACAGTGAATGGATGGAATTTAGCTGATTGTCAGGTTGGTCGAGTGTATTTATGTCGAGGGGCACCAGAGCAGCAAGTTCATCAGAGACATTCATACTGAAGTACTTGTAAAACAAGCACAAGGATGCAACATTGCGGCGATGGGACAGGGGCTGGAGCTTGGTTGACAGTGAGGGACCCATTAGATTAGAGACTTATTCGCATACAGTCTAAATAATGTTTATTAATGAGTATTTAACATTAACTTTTGCGTTTCTTAATAATATATAAAGTAAAGTTAGCCCTTTATCGTTTCTGTGTCAGCCATATCTTTCTTCTTACAAAATCAACATTTGATTCTGGTCCGCCAGTTTTTTTTTTTCTTTGCAGCATGTTGATTAGAAGAATAAAATGTAATTCGATTTAATCCCGTCCAGAAAATACTTCGTCCGGGTCGGAATTATTTACAAATGCCTGCTATCTTAAAAAAAGAATGTAACTCTGTATCCATCCACACAGTGTTACTTTCTTTTAAAGGGAATAAAAAAATATTTTAAGTAACAAAAAGGCATAGTTTAAACAAAAAGAAAATCAAAACGAATTGCACATGAATAGACTATCAAGCAAGGTTGGCTAAGTACAATTTGTTCTTGATAAATTATTCGTTCCTTATACAGTTCTTTCATATATATTACTAGCTGGCTTCGCCGCTAGCACTCGCTTCACATTTATTATATATATATATATATATATATATATATATTATGCAAATCATCTTTATTTACTATGTATTAAATAAGGTATACATTTAATTGAAATTGGACCTATTTGAATTTTCGGTGAACCTATGGTTTAAATTTCAGTTTGTTCTGTGAAAACTTTTGCAATTTGAAATTTGCTTTGATGAAATTTACTTTGATGTTTGCCACATAGATGAAAAAAGTAAAGTTCTTTGCAGTGGTGGTCATGACGAGTTCTTGCTGTGAATGCCTTACGAAGAGGAGCCAGAGATTAAAGATCAGTTGACCACCTTCTATCAATGATCATTTAACATGAATGTTTGCGTGAGTTGACATTCATGATAAATGAAAAAATGTTGGCACTTGTGCATGAAAAGGCCGTTAGGGAAATATTGCAGTTAAAAAATTAAAATGACAGCAAAACTTTATGAAGTACTTACTTGGTATTGAAAAATATTATTGTACACCGAAAATAACAGAAAATGAGCAATTATTTTCATTTTTATTAAAGAATAGAAAATAATATGTGTAGTTCTCGAACTTCGCCATTGGTACCAATTCAAGGGAGATTCTCTTCCCCTTTCACAAATATCTTCTATGATGGATACCAGAAATGGCGTAACTCCATTGAAAAATGGTTAATTTTATACATAAATATTTATTTTTTTACTTAAATTCTAAATCGTTCATTTTCTGTAATTTTCAGTGTACGGTAATATTTTTCAATAACAAGTAAGTACTTCATAAAGTTTTGCTGTCATTTTATTTTTAACTGTCATATTTCACAACCTTCTTTTCATACACAAGTGGAAAAATTTTGGCTTATAATTTTTATGTCACAATGTAGCAGGAAATGCAATATCAAAAGGAAGAATTCTTGCCTTTGTTTAGTTTTTTTTTTCTTTTCTTTTTATTGCCATACGATCACCTGCTATTTACAGACTCCAACCGAGAGCTCTTTTCAAGATTCTGGCTGTTCTCTTGAGTGCAGTTGTTTGGATTTCTCTTGCACTTGGTTCACCAGGTATACTTGCTAAATACTTTTTCAAGTTCTTCTTCATGAGTCCAGTGGCTCCTATGATAACTGGAATGATGGAGATCTCTTTGAGGTTCCAGTTTATTTTCATATCATACATTAGACCTTGATATTTTGTTATTTTCCCCCTTTCAACTCTGTTTAGGCCCCCATCATTAGGGACACTGACCTCAACCAAAGTTACCATTCTCTCTCTTGTGTTTCATATGACAATGTTAGGTTTGACAGCTGCGTTTTCCAGATAGGTAGCTGTGGGGATTTCATGATCATAATGGATGGTGTATGTCTCATTCTCCACAGTTCTCTCAGGTAGATGTTCCCAGGGCCTGCTGCTACACCTGATATTCAGTTTCTTACAGATGGTCCAGTGGAGGTACCTGCACACTCCATTATGTCTTGTTGTATAGGAGCCATCTGCCAACATGATTTTGCAACTCGATATCAGGTGGCTCACACTCTCCACTTCAATGTGGCAAAACCTGCACTTGTTGTCCTGACTGAGACCAGCCATCTTTTTAAACGCATTTGTCATCCAGTATGAGAGTTAATATGAGAGTCTATGCATGAACTTGTGTGTAAATAAGTTCAGTTGGCAATGTCTACATGTTTTTGTTGTATGATTAAGAGTTTCTGGTAATTTCGGGTTGCATTGCAAGATGCCTTTGGCCAGAGGCCGAGGCTGTTTTCGTTAGTGATGTGCTCCCATGCATGAAGTTATAAAGAAACTGCACATGAGAGAGATAGATGATATATTTGGGTTTTATATTATGCACGAAATATTGCAACATGCAGAGGCGAATATTTCAGCACTTTAGATTGGCCGAAAGATGATGTTGATTGAGATCTTATCCAATCAAGAGCCGATAGGTTTAAAAAACATTCAATGTTATTTATAAACTATTATTACTCTAATAGTTTTATTCTCTAGTCACCGTGCACACGTTTCATCTGTGCATAAATGTTTTAGATGGTGGGAGGAAGGGCGACTAACGTAAATAAAGAGGGAATGATAAGAGATATAGTGGAAGGAGGCAAATGACCCAAATAATAAAAAGAGAGAGAGAAAGGAAAGACAGAAGGTCTATTATGCCATCACAAGAAAGTTCTATACATTTTTTGAAATTCTAAATATTTCCTCATTTTTCCAAAGATCGCCTATGTAAGATAATATATAAATATATATTTGGTTTAACATCCGTTTTACACAGCGAAAAGTGTTGGACGGCTTTTAGAAATTGACTTCCAAACTAATCTATCTATGCCAGGTCTTTATTTATCCCTCTTTCTCTCGTCCATTTTCATCACTTTCTCCTATGTTTTCCTTGACATTACGCTGTGAACTGGACCTTCTACTTTAACTATTCTACATCTACTAACCCAAGAACTTTCATCCATTCTTTCAACATGGCCATACCATCGTAGTCTCCTGTTCTGTACACATCTCATTACACATCCATCGTATCATTCTCATATAATTTATCTCCATGCAACTTATATTCTCAACCCCTATTAGGCAGGTTTCACTTCCATACATCATCACACTGTGCACACATGATAGACTTTTATCTCGGTCTGCTGGTTAGTAATGGTCGAAGTTCCCTGAACTTACTCGATCCACACCTAATTCTTGTTATCATACTAGCATCATCTCCTCCTTATGCTTAAACGGTATTACCAAGGTAACACAATTTCTGAACAAACCTAAAAGAAAGAAGCTGATTAAGATATTTGAAAAGCGAAACTGACGTAAATTTAAAAATCATTGAATATTTCGATATCACACTAAATTTACACTACATTTAAATAGTGAAAACATAACCTTCTTATATAAATAACAAATTCATATCAACTCGCTCTTGGGCAATAGGGGGAAGACAAGGCAGTGTAGCATCGTATGGTCCTTATTTCCACATTCACAGATGGATGGGTCAATTTTGTAGCCCCATCTACTCATAACAACTTTTGATCGTCCCATTCTCATGTGGTTGAGTGTTTTCCACTGGAGCCAGGGTGCTTCCAAACTAGAAGGATAGGCCTCAGAAGGGGGTATTCCCATATCAGCAGAAAGGGGGCTATTCTCTAGCTGTCTGGTCCACAGTTGTAGTCAGGTCTCTTCCTGAGATGTTGTTAGGGGTTCGACATAGCTGAGACAGCTTCTCCTTGACTTCATGTCAATGAAGGAGATGGCATTCATCCCTGAGAGCCTTTGTGATCTCTACTCGGCTGGTAACTCCCTGTTTCACATCTGAAGCGGCAATGCCAGTGAGGAGATGCAGATTGTTGTGGTTGGTAGGCTTCAGGCAGCCAGTGATCAAGCTGCAGGTGTTGTTCAATGCTGAGTCTAGTTTTTTGTCATGTGTTGATCTCTCTCAAACAGGACAAACATACTCCACAGAAGAATAGCACAGGGCTAAAGCAGTACATCTTAGTGTGTGTGCTGTGGCTCCCGACTTGGAGTTGATCAGCTTCCATAGGATGTTGTTACAGCAGCTGACTTTAATTTTTCTCTTCTTTACATGTTCCCTGAATAAGAGGGTGTGTTTCAGTGTTACGCCAAGGTAGACAGGGTTGGTAAGATTCTCAAGTTGTATTGCAGACCACGTAATGTTGAGGGTCGGTTGGCCTCCCAGTTCCTAAAATGAGACTTGAGTTTTTGCAGTTGGTTTCTCTAGTAGTAGAGGAGTAGCTCATCTAAAGCTGAGTTGAGGTTTGTTTCTACTGACTCAAAAATACTCTCTTGGGATGTTATGCAAAGGTCATTATAGAGTTGAGGCTTAAGGCTCAACTGTATGACCAGTTGAGCAGCAAGATAAGTCAGACTGTTGAGCAGCAAAATGCCTGTTTATAACAAGGCTAGAATGTTCCATTATGCTCAGAAGGGAAAGTCCATTCTCTGTGTTCTGATTGGCTGAGATTCACAAGTGGCCATTTTAGTGTATAAATGTTCATTCATTCAAACAAGCACTCCTCCATGAGATGGATGCCAGTTGAGGCCCTTATGCCGGTAAGTGTTAGTTTAATTCTATATAAATAAGAACCACTCAGTGTTTTGGTTCATTGGTTGGTAATTAGTGTATATGTTGTACAGTACTGAAGCCAGCACACTACCTTAAGGTAAACAATATTACATTAAAGTTGCGAAAACATTTCTAAAATTGTATCAAACTTTGAGCTAGATTCAAGCCGTGTGGATGACGAGTGAATTTTTGCTATTATATAATTACAAGTGCACAGAGTGAGTACTATGCCTTGTCATGTATGTGTCTCGGCAGAAAGATTAGATCTCGTAGATTACCATTGCTTTCCAAACTCGTAATGTCCGTCTCCCTGGCAGTTAGCCCCCACCATCGTTCCTTATGCGGAATCGTCCGCCAAGCGCTGTTACGACCTTAGCCAGTACTTTAGATTTCAGAGCTGCCTCTGTCCGCTTCTCCAGCCTGCTGCTACTTGAGGAGCACAATAAATGAGAGATCGTCGTCTGCCAGTTTTCGACATCGAACAAAGGGAAACATCCTCTGCCAAAAATGATAGAAAAGAAAAATATGCTTCGCCGGTGTTCGCACTCAATATTTATTTAGATATATCACTAAAATATTCATATAAAATCATAAAATTATGTCAGTAATTTTATTGTTTTTTATTTTAAATACTATTCTTATTTGGCTATTTGCCTATTCTTATTTGGCCTAGTCTGATATATGTATGCAAATATATATGTATATGTATTTAGCTATTTGCCTATTCTGATTTAGAATAGGCAAATAGCTAAATAAATATATACATGTACATATATGTATGCATGTACATGTTCTGATTTAGAATAGGCAAATAGCTAAATCAGAGTAAGCAAATAGCTAAATCACAATAGGCAAATAACCAAACCAGATGACCATAGGCAAATATGCCTATTCTGATTTGGCTATTTGCTTACTCTGATTTAGCTATTTGCCGATTGTCATCTGGCTATTTGCCTATTCTGATTTGGCTATTTGCCTATTGTCTATTCTGATTTGCCTATTTGCCTATGGTCATCTTGTTTGGCTATTTGCCTATGGTCATCTTGTTTGGCTATTTGCCTATAATCATCTGGCAGTTTGCCTATTCTGATTTGCCGATTTGCCTATGCTCATCTGACTATTGCTTATGCTCATCTGGCTATTTGCATATTCTGATTAAGCTATTTGCCTATTCTGATTTGCCTATTTTCATATTCTAATTTAGCTAGCTGTCAATCTGGCCTATTCTTATTTGGCTATTTGCCTATTCTGATTTAGCTATTTGCCTATTGTCATTTGGCTTATTTTGATTTAGCTAAATAGCCTATGGTCATCTGATTTGGCTATTTACCTTTTTGCATATACTAATTTAGCTACTTGACTATTGTCATATTCTGATCAGCTATTTGCCTATTCTGATTCGGCTATTTGCCTATTCTGATTTAGCTTGTTGCCTATTCTGATTTAGCTATTTGCCTATTCTGATGTGGCTATTTGTTTATTCTGATTTATATGCCTATTCTGATTTAGCTATTAGCCTATTCATATTTAGGCTATTTGCCTATTCTTATTTGGCTATACTATTCTGATTTAGCATCTGGTTATTGCCTATTCTGCTTTGGTTATTTCCTATGGTCAACTAGTTTGGCTATTTGCCTATTCTGATTTAGCTATTTGCCTATTCTGATTTAGCTAGTTGCTTATTCTATTCTGATTTGGCTATTTGCCTATTCTGATTAAGGTATTTGCCTATTCTTCTTTCGCTACTTGCCTATTTTGATTTACTGGTTTGACAATTTGCTTATTTTTGTTTGACATCCTAACGGTCATCTCGGAACGCCTATTCTGATTTAGCTATTCTAATCATAGGGATATCGCCTATTCTGGTTTGTACTGCTGATTTAGCTATTTGCGTATTCTGATTTAGCTATTTGCCTATTCATATTTAGCCTATTCTGATTTGGCAATTTGCATATCTTCCTATTCTGGTTTGACTATTAGTCTATTCTGATTTAGCTATTTGCCTTTTCTGATTTAGCTATTTGCTTCTGTTCTGATTTAGCTATTCTGATTTGCTTATTTGCCTATAGTCATATGGATATTCCCTATTCTGATTTGGTTATTTGCGTATTCTTATTTGGCTATACTATTTGCCTATGGCCTATTCTGATTTAGCTATTTACCTATTCTGATATATATTTTGATATATGGCAATTTGCTATTCTGATTTGGCTATTTGCCTATGGTTGGTTGGTTTGGGTATTTGCCTATTCTAGTTTGGCTATTCTTATTTGCCAATTTCCCTATTCTGATTTGGCTAAAATAGTTTGACCTATAGTCATCTGGTTATTTCCTATTCTGGTTTCCAGCCAAACAAGAATCAAAGCAAAATCAGAATAGATAAATAGCAAAATCAGAATATTAAAGTTAAATCAAAATAGGCAAATAGCTAAATCAGAATAGGCCTTAGGCAAATAGCCAAACGAGAATAGGCAAATTGCAAGATATCAAAGCCAAATCAGAATAGGATAATAGCTAAATAAGAATAGGCAAATAGCTAAATCAGAAAAGGCAAATAGCCAAAGTAGTTGACCATAATAGGCAAATAACCAAACCAGAATAGGCAATAACCGGATGACTATAGGCCAAACTATTTCAGCCAAATCAGAATAGGCAAATAGCTAAATAAGAAAAGGCAAATAGCCAAACTAGAATAGGCAAATATCCTAACTAACCATAGGCAAATAGCGAAATCAGAATAGCAAATTGCCATATATCAAAGTCAAATCAGAATAGGTAAATAGCTAAATCAGAATAGGCCATAGGCAAATAGCACGATATCAAAGCCAAATCAGAATAGGCAAATAGCTAAATCAGAAAAGGCAAATATTCTGATTTGGCTATTTACCTATTCTGATTTGGCTTTGATATCTGGCAATTTGCCTATCCTATTCTGATTTAGCTATTCTGATTATCCTATTCTGATTTAGCTAGTTGATTGTTGTCATCTGGCCTATTCTGGCAATTTGCCTATTATGATTTGGCTATTTGCCTATTTTGTATTAACTTTGATATTCTGATTTGATTTAAAAAAAAATCTTTTTAACATAGTTCACCCAGAACAAGGCAGGCCGCCACTGTAGACAGAAGGGCTACTGAGAAAAGAAAAGGGGAGGTCAACCTAACTTGGGATCTGCGCAGCGAGATGTCTATTTACATTAGTTTTTAATTTCTGCATGTCTGTTCTGTCGGGGAAACAGGGAGCAGTGAGGGAGTTCCAGAGGCCAGCAGTACGAGGAAAGAAGCTATTTGAGTAGAAGGCTCTCTGATATCTGGGGACCTCCACAGTGAATGAATGAGATTTAGTTGATTGTCGAGTTAGTCTAGTGAATTTACGTCGAGGGGGCACCAGAGTAGCCAATTAATCAGAGCATAATCCATTGAAGTATTTGTAAAACAAGCACAAGGTTACTACATTGCAGCGATGGGACAGAGGCTGAAGCTTGGTTGACAGTGATGGTCCTATTAGGTTGGCGATTCTTATTTGGACCTTGTCAAGGAGGGAGAGACTAGTAGATGATGCACCAGCCCAGATGTGACAACAATACTCCATGCATGGGCGAATGGTTGCTTTGTAGAGATACAGGATAATGTCAGGTGTGACGAGTTTACTAGCACGGTAGAGGGAGCCCACCTTCTTTGCGGCAGCCTTGGCAATGTCTTCAATGTATTTGTTCCAATTCATGTTACCTGTGAAGGTTAGGCCGAGGAGTTTGAATGATGAACTCTCAGGTAGGGTGTTATTTTCCATGACAATCGGTGGTGGAAAAGGTTCCTTGTAGTTATTGAAGGAAAGGAGCTTTGTCTTTGCGGCATTAAAAGTTACCAACCATTTATGACCGCAATCCACTACAGCCTGGAGGTCATTTTCTAAAGATTCAGCCATTGCCTCGGATATGATCGCGTCTGTTTTACCAACATGGCGAGAGTAAAGCAGGGTGTCGTCAGCAAATAAACCAATCTCAGACTCTATGTCATCAGGGAGATCGTTTATGAAGATCAGGAACAGTAAAGGTCCAAGGATTGATCTCTGGGGTACACCAGCATTTATGTCATGTTGCTTAGATGAACGTCCATCGAGGACAACCTGGATTTTTCTTTTGTCTAGGAAGGATCTAATTATATTTAGTAATTGCCCAGTAATACCGTATGAGCGTATTTTCAGGAGAAGCCCTTTATGCCATACCTTGTCGAAGGCCTTGGATATATCAAGCGCTACTGCCCTAGCTTTACCTGCCTTGTCGAGTATATGATACATGCGTTCCGAGATGACCGTTAGGATGTCTGCAGTAGATCGTGCTTGTCTAAATCCATACTGGCGGTCAGAAAGAAGTTTAGCATTAACTAGGTGCCGTACTATCGCTAGATTGATTAAGAATTCAAAGATTTTAGAAAAGATCGGCAGCAGACTGATTGGGCGATAGTTCTGAGGATCGGTTCTATTCCCAGAACTCTTGTAGACTGGTACCACAGAGGCAATTTTCCAGCTATCGGGGAAGCAAGATTCAGCTAGACATTTATTGTAGAGTTTGGAGAGGACATGGGCCAGTTCAGCAGAGCATTTCTTTATTACTATTACAGGTATAAGATCAGGCCCACAAGCTTTGGAGGTGTCAAGGTTTTTTATGATGTCTCTAACCTGGGATGGGGGGCATGACCAGGTTATCAAGTGTGGCTTCGGTCAGCAAAGGGAATTTGGGGAGGGGGTGGTTATCTGAGTCCAAATAGAGTTAGAAGCGAAGTGTTGGGCAAGTAGTTCAGCCTTATCAGTGGCCGTGCAAACAACATTATTGTGGTTTGATAGTGGGGGAATCGTTGATTAACCATTATTCACTACACTATTGTAGATTTTCCAGAAATCAGTAGTACCTAGTTTCTGTGACTGGATGCGTTTTCTTGTTAACTCATTATACCTTCTCTTTGCTTCACCTATCACGGCCTTGCAATTATTTCTTAACTCTATGAATTTATGTCTATTAGTAGCTGCCTTATGGTGGCCAAATTTACAGAATGCTTGTTGTCTCTCAGAAATGGCAGCTGCACATTCCGAGGTGAACCATTGAGGAGAGTGAGGCTTGCTAAAGAATTTTCGCATGGGGACATAGGCTTCAATGCCTGCTTTGACCCATTCAGTTAGTTCGTTTGCACACTGGTTGGCAGGGAGTGAGAAGGTTTCCCTCCATGGGGCGTCGCTGATGTGATCTCTGATTGACTCAAAATCAGCCTGTTCGTAGTATCTCGTTGTTTTGAGCAACGGTTCATCAGCTTTTGGACGACTTTTTAGGGTGATATGTATCATTAGCACAATGTGATCAGCATTCCCAAGTGGGCTATGAGCTTTCGTCACACAAGCCTCGGGCATTGAGGTCAAGAAAAGTTCTAGAAGTGAGGCTTGTTGGTCTACTCGATCAGGGATGCGGGTCGGAAAATCGACAGTCTGAGAGAGGGAGTGAGCTAAGGAGAAATTATACGTAGAGTTGCCCGCTGCATCAGTAAGGCTGGAGAATCCCAACCAGTCACGATGGTGGGCATTAAAATCCCGAAATACATGTATCTGGGCATTTGAGTCAATTAAGAGTGCTCTATCCATGCTTACAGAGACTGAGTTTAGCAGAGTACAGTCCTGGGTCAACAGGGAACGGTATAAGAAATATAAGTAGCTGACGCTGTGATGTAAAGTCAATCTAAAGCACATGTAGTCGTGGTCATCTGATTCTAGCATATGTTCTCTAGTCAGGGGGAGGGTGTTCCGAACATAAACTCCTTGCCCGTGCATATGTTTGTCAGAGTCTTTACGGTATAGTGTAGTCAGTCATGTCAAAGTGGTGAGAGGAGATTGAGGATTGAGGATTAGTTTCACTTAGAGCTAGGATATCCGGGGAGTTTGTCAGGAGAAAGGTTTCTACGTCATTGATGTTGGTTATAAGTCCCTGGATTTTGTGAATGCGAGCCTCAAGGGCGGAGGCGAAAGTGTTTTTTGTTGGGTGTCTGGTTTAGGTTTGCTTTTATTTCTTTGTAATGACATGTTTGTTTTAATTATAGAGTGGGTTGGCCAAGGTGAGTACTTGTTTGGTGCCAATAAGCTCACACAACCAGTCCATTAGTCACGACCTGGTCCATGGGGGTTGTGGCCTCGGGAAATATATATTTGATATACCTGTTTTCTTATTTGATTTAGCTGTTTTCCTATTCTGGTTTGGCTATTTGCCTATTCTGATTTAGCAATTTGCCTATTCTGGTTTGACTATTTGCCTATTCTGAGTTAGCTATTTGCCTATTCTGGTTTGACTATTTGCCTATTCTGAGTTAGCTATTTGCCTATTTTGATTTAGCAATTTGCCTATTCTGATTAAGCTATTCTGATTTGCCTATTAATCATATGGATATTGCCTATTCTGATATGGCTATTTGCCTATTCGAATATATTTGCCTATTCTGCTTTAGCTATTTGCCTATTCTGCTTTAGCTATTTGCCTATTCTGCCTATACTGATGTAGCTAGTTGATTGCCATCTGGCCTATTCTGGCAATTTGCCCATTCTGATTTGGCTATTTGCTTATTCTGGTTTAGCTATTTGCCTATTTTGATTTTTACCTTTGATATCTGGCAATTTGCCTATTCTGATTTGGTTATTTTCCATGGCCAATTCTTATTTGGCTATTTGCACATACTGATTTAGCTATTTGCCTATTCTGATTTGCCAATTTGCCTTTTCTAATTTAGCTATTTGCCTATTTTGATTTAGCTATTTGTCTATGATCAACTGGTTTGCCTATTTTGATTTACCTATTTTTGCTGATTCTCATTTAGCTATTTGTCTATTCTGATTTGCCTATTCTGATTTACCTATTCTTATTAAGCTATCCGTGTATTATGATTTGTCTATACTTTTTTGGCGATTTACCTTTTAAATTATGTTTTTTTGGCTATTGCCTATTCTGATTTTTCTATTAACTATTTTTCTATTTTGGTGTGGCTAGTTGCCTATTCTGATTTAGCTATATGCTTATGGTCATCTGGCTATTTGTCTATTCTTATTTGACTATTTTCTTATATTTATTTTGCTGTTCTTATTTGGATAATTTTTATATATGTATATATATGTATGTATTTGGCTATTTGCCTATTCTGATTTTGTCATCTGGCTATTTGCCTATTCTGATTTAGCTATTTACCTATTTTGATTCGGCTATTTACCTATTCTGATTTTGCTAGTTGCTTATTCTGATTTGGCTATTTGCATATTCTTATTTAGCTATCTGCCTATTCTAATTTTGCTATTTGTCTATTCTGATTTGGCTATTTGCCTATTCTTATTTGCCTATTCTTATCTGGCTTATTTCGATATGTATGTATATATGTATTTGGCTATTTGCCTATTTTTATTTGGTCATTTGGCTATTTGCCTATTCTGATTTAGCTTTTTACATTTTCTGATTAAGCAATTTATTCTGATTTTTCTATTTTCCTATGGTCATCTGGCTATTAGCCTATTCTGATTTGACTATTTGCTATTAGCTGTTTTCCTATTCTGATTAGGCTATTTGCCTATTCTGATGTGACTTATAGTCAACTGGCTTTTTGCCTATTCTGATTTGGCTATTTGCCTATTCTCATTTAGCTATTTACCTATTTTGATTTGGCTATTTGCCTATTCTAATTTAACTATTCTGATTTGGCTATTCAGATTAGGCCATTCCGATTAGGCTATTTGGCTATTTTGTTTGAAAGTACTTGCACATTTCTCTGTGGTATACATTATACAATATAGTTACGTTCGTAAAATAAACAAATATTAAACAACAACACGACGATTAATGTTGCTCTGGCTGTCTCTTCGCTCTCAGAGAAATGTTTCCTTTACAAAGAAAATAATCACTATGTTTAAAAGTAAAACTTTATTTACTTAAAACAAATCTAAAAAAATATCGGGTCAAATTTTTCTCCGCTGAAAAAATAGGTTGTTAATGTAATGAAAATAGTTTTAAAATACTCCAGAGATTTTTTAATTTATATTTTATACTTCAGGAAACGAAAATTTACATATATCCTATGCTTCGTCCGACATGTTCTCCTATAACCCTTAGCACATCTCAAAATATTAGCGAGATTTTGTCAAATATTATCTTACGGTCTTACACTTAAAGTGACATCCCCACCCATATTAACGAGATCCTTTAACTCCCACCCCTATCCTTCGACCACTCATTGGCAGAATAGAACGTCTATGGAAGAATGTACATTTTCATTATGGAGCGCTGCAAAGCAGCCGCTCATTTTTTATAGGAGTTTGATCTTGAGCGGCTCCTTTTTGAAAATGGGGAGTGTGAGAGGAGCAAACTCCAGTTTTGGGCGTTGGAACAGGAGTGGGAGCAGCTCCAAAAGTAGTGGAGCGCGTAAAGCCCTGGGTATGTATAATATTAGAAAAACATTTAGAAACCAAAACTCGTGTGTTTCTAACTTCTTTCCAAATATTCATGCTTCTGACTGTAAAACTGACTGTATTATAGAAATTTAACTTTTAACAAAAGGTAATTGGGGTGAGTTAAGAATGTTCATAAAATGAATCCTTACCCTAACCTCAACCCGTTATGCTGAGTAAACTTTTATATCATGAGGAAATGGACCTACAAACGTCCAGCAATATTTCCTCCGGTACTTAAGCACATTCTGCTTCATTTTCTGCAATTGTTTCAAGTTTCCTGCTTTAAACATTGTGGTCTTTACCATTTTTAAAAATTATTCTTCTATCTTTTAGTGTCAGTATGTTTAAATGTGTATTATTACTCTTCTTCTCTTCTATCAATCTTGTTTTTAAGTGAAAATCGGTAAATTGAACGAGTTAGAACGCTTATTAGTATAATTACTAGTGTATATCCTCCATAAAAAATGACGAAAACAAATTATGCATCACCAGTGTTTGCATTCGCTATTAATCTAAAATATTCATATAAAATCGTAGAATTACGTCCCTAATTTAATTTTTCATACATAAATTATCATTATCATTTCTGATGACCTAAAGAAAAAATACCAACGTTGACTTTTTATTATAGACTGAAGGTTTTCTTTCCAAATTCATTTCAAGCGGTGAAGTAAGTGTGAGGTGGTTTCCTGACTGGCTTTTTTTTTCTTGTTTCCTCTCAACAGTTAAAATGATTTCATCCATCGGCTAGAAAACAGCTCGTGTTTTACTCACAAACTTTTATGTGATTGAATAGAAGTTTATATACGGATAAGTACAGCTTGGTCTTTATTATAGAGTGGAGGATACTGATGAATTACAACATATAAGTTATGCACACGTTTCATGCATCATCTATGAAAACATTTATTTATTTAAGAGGTTGATGTTGTTTACTTGATGCTTTGTGCGTAATACACACACACATTCATATATATATATATATATATATATATATGAAGGTGACAATTCCGAGGCAGGAGCAATGCACCGGAAGGTGGAATAAGAATGAACAAAAATAAATGACAAGAGACGGTAAATCTCAGATCGATTCATTTATATTCCAAAAATTTGAATATAAAGACAGTAAATTGTAAAATTGGTGGGCTTACTGTTAAATATTTAAAGGTCCGGAATGGTAGAGACTAATTATTTCGAGAGTAACAACCTCTCCTTATCAAAAAGAAAACAAAAGTTGGACTGGCTATGTCAGTTGAGGAGAGCCAAGTAGCCGCTGTTATTCGAAAAAGAAAAAAATGAGATTCGCAGAAAGACAAATCGTGCAGAAAATACAATCGTTAAGATATGTAATAAATTATTAAGATTAATTGGTCCCCCGATTTTATAAATTGGGAGACTTATGTTTTGAGGCATGTCCGTCCGTCCGTCCGTCCGTCCGGATTTTTCTCCGCAACCATCCATCGAATTTCTATGAAATTTTGCATGAAGTTGTAACTTTAGTCAGGTTAGAAAGTGACATTCTCCGATTTTTGAAAAACAATCTGGTTATCCCCCCATGGGGTCAAAAGGCCCCGAAATGGCAAAAAATGACATTTTTTGCCCCATAAGTTTTCATCCATTTAATTTATCTGAAATTTGACCAAAATGTGGAGGCAATTGTTCCTAATAGGAAATAAGTATCGCTGACCTTGGAAAAAATCTGTTTCGCGTCCCCAGGCAGTCAAAAGCCCCCAAAATGGCAAAAAATTACCCTTTTCTCCCATAACGTTTGATCCATCCATTCAATTTTTCTGAAACTTGACCAAAATGTAGAGGCAATTGTTCTGGATATAAAATGAGCATTCTTGACCTCAGAAAAATTCTGGTTTGCGCTCCCATGGGGTCAAAGGGGGGTCAAAAATGCCCAAAATTGCATAAATCTACTGCATTTTACACTCGCCACATCGAGTCACATACAGAGGGGAACCACGCATGCGCGGCTAGTATATATATATTTATATATATATTAAAGCGAAAGGCAGGGAGCGTTCAGTTGTTGAATGACGGAGTTAGAAAAATACTGAAAGAAAGTTTACAGAAGTAACACAAGACAGATATTGAGGATAATATGTGTATTAATAATTAAATTCAAAATAATACAGGAAAAGGTCCTTGCAAAACTAGTTGTGTTTTGCGGCTATAAGAAGTCCAATAAAAAGTTCTTTAACGTCTAAAATTTCTTAGATGGCTCCCTGAAAATGTTCAATTTAAATTCGAGGCAATTCAAATTTAAGGAGAGATTTTCCTTACTTGTTTAACGGCCAGCAATAATGTTCAAAAGAGGAAGAAAAAGGTTTTCTTGAACTCAGCCCGTCAAATTAAGTGTCTGTTGATTGGTCAAGGAGAATCGTCCTGGCCAATCAAATAGGGCTTTCAGAAAAGGAGTGGGGTCATATGGACAAGAGAATTATTATGGGGAACAAAGGGAGGTAACTACTTTTTTTATAATATATAACATATGTAGTCAAATGCTTAGACTTAGATAGTTTTCTAATTAAACAAAGAAAACAATGCCTCAAAGTTACAGAGATGAAAGGTGAAGTCAAACAAGCCCATCAGATACTAATCAATACCGCAGGTATTAAAACAGCTCAACAGTTAGAACTTTGGGTCGACCAGAGCTTTTATATGATTACCTTTTATTCAGACTATTAACATTTTTAAAGGATAAATTGTGCATGCTGGTATAAGCACAGTGTTTTCATCCAGTCTGGTAGCCGAATTCAACTGGTTAATTGGTTGTGATCATATTTCAAACCTTTTAGTACATCATTATATATATATATATATATATATATATATATATATATATATATATATAAGAGGGTAGTGCAGTATTAGTGCAGTTTCAATGAGAGAAAAGTATATATGTAAATGAGTAAGGCTACCAACATTTATAAAAAAAATTTTTAAACATTTATTTATTATTTTATCAATTTATAATTTTATATAACGCGTTTCAAGCGGTGGTCCGCTATCATCAGATATGTAAATCCATTTGAAGAAATGTCTTTCGATTTGAAAGAGTGTTGTTTCATTTGAGGAAATGTGTTATGTGTTACATTTCCTCAAATGAAACAATATGTTGGTAGCCTTACTCATTTACATATATATATATATATATACATATATATATATATATATATATATATGTATGTGTGTCTGTGTATATGAATATATATATATATATATATATATACATATATATATATGTATTTCTTTTTTTATAAACAAATATAAAAATTGACATCTCTTTTTTTCAGCTAGCCATACAAAAAATAATGAGAAATATTTCTTAAGTTTGTGGACTCTGTGTTTGATGCATCTGTGATCCAATAGAGATTCTGCACTCTGACTGGACTATTAGCAAAATATTAATGACTTTTCTTCTTATTTGTGCTGATGAATGGAATTAATAAAATTATATTAGTTACAGAAACAAAAAAATACAGTAATACTTCGTTGTCCCGATATTTCTGGAAATTGATAGATGATAAAAAAAAACAATAATTAGATGGAGCATAATCAGAAAAACCAGGGCCTGTAGATCACTCAACTCACCTTGTTCCTTATGCCTCAGTGAGAAACGAGAAATTGTAAGGTTTAAAGACAGGGAAAAATTGCTCAACGTCAGACAGGAAACTACATTGAACTGCAAATATTTCAAGGAGCATGCACTAAGTAGACTTCAAATTACAAACACTGATGTCCACTAACTACTATTACACTACATTTGGTTTTATTTTAACTTTATTGATTTTTATTTCATTTTGTGTTTATGTTGTTTATGTATGTTTATTTTATTTTATTTTTATATTTTTATACTTTAGTATTTTATATTATTCAAAGTCACTACACCTCACTCTAGAGTAAATCTTATTTTGATCCTTTGTCATAGTTTTTATTTATTTGTAACTAGAATTAACCGTTACATTTGTATGCCCTGTACTTGGTCATTATTTTGTACGCTCATGCATCGATTTTATTTTAACATATTTTATTTCGTTTGTTTGCCTTAATGGTACTTGTTTTGTGGGTTCCTTGTATTTATACTAGAGCCGGTATAAATGCACACAAAAAGAATAGGGATAGCTAGAAAGGATGAATAATGCAAGATGCTGAGATAGGGATGATTATCATTTTCTGCATATAAGGGGTATGATATATCCAAAATATAATAGAATCGAAGCACATCGAGAAGTATCAAAGAAGTATGTACGTGTATTTAAATAATTTTGCAGGATAAATATCGGTAGGGTCACCCTTAAATTCATAACCCATGAACTTGGCAAGAACAGTGGGTATTGAGCAGTAACCATAAGTATATGGAAGCAGATTAAGTAAATGTATACCCTTGAGGGAAAGGATAATATGATATGGGAGGTGAAAATGCTTTATTCAACGGAAATAGGTAGATATCGAACAGTATATATATTATTTAGTAACGTAAAGATACAAATCTTTGTACATATTAATGTGAATAAATGCTGTAAGCACTTAAGCTTGATGGTATGAATGTATGTATAATATATATATACACTCCTGATCAAAAATTTAAGACCACTTGAAAATCTTTGAAATAAACCTTTTTTTTAAGGATAGATTTTAAACTCCTCCACCTTAAGGTTACCAATACTAAAATCTAAAAGCTACATTCCAAACATTTTATTCAGAGATTTACATTTTTATAAAATGAGGCATTTTACACTTTATCTAAACATTTTAGATTTCATGAAGATGCAAATATATATATATATATATATATATATATATATATATATATTACATAAAAAATGACGTGTTTTTATAGTTAACATGATTTCATGCATGATCTTCAAATAGTCTAATCTCCAAGATTTGTGTTAAATTCACTATATTATTTTATTCAAAACAAATAGTGAATTCGACTCTAATTTCAGAAATTAGATCGTTTGATGATCGCGCGCGAGCATGTGAGACCATAGTAATGATATAAAGATTACGTCATCGTTTTATGTAATATTAAACTGTCTGAAAAGGCGTCAAGCACTGCATACAAGTGCAAATCAAGATGCTGAAGCGGTCAAAAGACCGATTATCAGTATATATATATATATATATAGTAAGCTATGAAAATATATTTATGGCAATTAAGCTACACAGAGGCTCCCGCGTTTCATCCCCGGGGGAATCTTCAGGCTAAAATGCCTTTTAGCCTGAAGATTCCCCCCGGGGATGAAACGCTAAAATGCCTTTTAGCCTGAAGATTCCCCCTGGGGATGAAACGCGAGAGCCTCTGTGTAGCTTAATTGCCATAAATATATTTTCATAGCTTACTACCTAGCTCTACTTACGTATCGAGCACTGTTGAAGTAAATACTGAAAATTGATACATAAAAAATTATATCTTCTTATAACATTTTATGTGGATACATGAAATACTAATATATATATATATATATATATAAAGTGTTTGGAAAATTGATTTTATAACTATAAATAGCAGTTATGTTCCATATTATGTGTAAACACTTGGCGTCCGAGTTATAGGCGATTAAAACAAATACTGATCAATATTCTTTATTATAAACATTTAACACGTAAAATGTGTGTGATGGTGCACTGTTATTTCTACAGATAAACATTATCCCTGTAACAGGGTCATAAGTAAAATAAGCCTAGGTCTGCTGTTGTCACGTACACCAATACCACCATGGAAAAATGACAGCAAATTAATATAAAAGGCATGTGGCTCAGAAGAAAGGTCTGAGCATCATGATCGGCAGGAGATCTTTTGATAACCGGCATGGGGGAGTCATTCGGCATCCTGCGAATGTTGGCCCTTCTTATTTCAGGTAACAGAATACAACAGACCAAATACAGGCAAATAAATATGATTAGCAAAAACCAAAGATCATGCAGAAGAAGGAATAGACTAAAAAGGAAATTAAACTAGTAATTGAATGCTATTATAAAAGCAACCCCCACACAAAGAGGAAGTTTATGGGGAATACAAATTCACATGTAGTCCCCAGTCAGCATGTATATCCCGGTTAGGGGAGATGACATACAGCACCGTGCGTTTTCAAATAGTCACCCATTTTGTACTGGCCAGGCTCAGCATTGCTTAAATTCGGTGATCTAATGAGAACCAGTGTGTCAACGTGATTATGCTGTATATATATATATTCTTAATATCGATTAAATAATGGGTTCTGTTGTAAAGGTCATGATTGGCATAAATACGAAACTAACATAAAGGGAAGTAATCAGGTATTGACTATATACGAAAATACGTATATAAGACGGGCAGTGATATCTGGACGGGAGCGAAGAGTAAACGTTTCTACTTCCTACCGGATCCCTGTTAAACGCAAACCACTCGGCGTATTCTTAATTTAGTATGTCCTATGTAATTTAGGATATAACAGGTTCAGTTCAAAATTTTGCACAGATGCCCGAGTTCACCGTAAAGATTCACAAGTTCGCCAAGATGCACATCAAGAAGGTCGGAGGTTACATCGGCTGAGCTGTTGTAAGAATAACATCTAAGATGAGAACAGTAATACAAATAGTCGAAATAATACAAATTATCAATATTCATCTAAAACATTCTGATACATGATATAATCTTAGTCATTATTCTACATGGATTTATGTATAAGCAGATACAAAATGTATATTCTGGTATATAGTGTTCCCTCACCCAAACAAACCACCTAAAAACACCCAAACAAACACTCCATCCAAAGTAACAGCACGCACAAACAACCCAAACAAATAAACCACCTATACAAACCATATCTATTATTATACTAAAGATGAGTTAATCTACGTTAATTTCAGCCTTTTTTTTATTACTTTTTTGACACAAAATACATTCTAAAAAGTTCCTTAATTCTGGGATTGAGTTCTTTGTGAAAACGATTTAATTTTAATTGTTTTAATTCGCTACCATTTGTAATTAACTGAACAAGTCAGGCACGTCTCACTAAGCTATCTATTTCTTTCGCCATCTCTCACTCTCTAATAATATTTAATGTCTCTGTGAGCATTTAGAGGAATATCAACTCTCTCTTTTCAGATAATGTACACAGTGTGTTTTTACACACCGTAAACACGTATGTAAATTAGATAGCAAAATAATAAGTCTTCTTACTTTTATATTATCCATAAGGATAATACAGAAGTAAAGGAACTTATTATTTTCGGTTATGCAAGAATAACTTTATACTACCATAAATATTTGTCCGCTTTCTTTATAATACCATACTTTTTGGTCCTCTTTTGTCATATTCCCCTTTGTCCTTTTTCTTCATACTACCATACCCTTTTTTGCCTCCTTCATAGATACTGTTTAAGTGTCTTTGAGTTGTCCCGCTTGGGCTGAGTCATCTCCTTATATGATGTGGGACAGTGGGAGTGAGCTCCCCTTTTAGTTTGTTGTTGTTGCTTAGCAAGATGGCGGTTCATGGGTATACGGTTGCAGGAAACAAGTGACCTGGATTAATATTTGTAGCAGAGGCTGTCTTCTTTATGTGATAAGAAGTTATCTGTCTTGTTCAACAAAAGTTGAAACACATTTAAAAGAAAGATGGCTTCGTTTAGTAAAACCCCACCCATTCTATTGAACCAGGATTCTTATGCAGAATGGAAACAAGACATTGGCATATGGTCTCTATTCACGGATTTGCCTAAAGAAAAACATGGCCCAGCAGTATTTTTGTCACTACCACAAAATATAAGAGAATGTGTTCGACATTTAGCAACTACGGATATTGGTACTCCCAATGGGTTAAATATAATTCTCAACAAATTAGACGAAATTTATTTAGTGGACGAGAACACGATGGCATATATGTCATTTAAGGAATTTTACACCTACAAAAGACAGACCGGGGTTTACATAAATTAATTTTTGGTACGATACGAATTTTTATACCAAAAATTAAGGAAATTTGGAATCACTTTGCCAGAAGGAGTGCAGGCTTTTTTTTGTTCTGAATGCAGCAAATGTGTCAGAAGAAAATGAAAAATTGGCAAGAACCACATGTTCGAGCTTAACATATGCCACAATGAAGGAAACATTGAAGAAAGTGTTTTCAGACATTTCGTCAACGGAAGGTAAAACCGTCCCTGCTGTCAAGGAAGAAGTTGAAACAGTCAATTATAGTAACACAAGTATAAAAAAAAATTATTACCGGGATTAAACTACAAATCCAAAAGACAGACAGACAGACAGACAAGGTAAGATACTTCGTTGTTTTAGATGCAATTCAATTAACGATTTTGCTTGAGACTGTACGAGTTTCAATTCTAGAAACAATATACACACTGTTGTGGATTCAGACCAGGTGAACTTTACTTTGTTTTATGTTGATTCATGTTATCGAACAGTGATAAATGACTCTTATTCTAATGTAAAAATGTCCAATCTTGTGAAAGTGACATTGGGTATGGCAGTATTGGACTCTACTTGTTCACGAACTGTTGCTGGAGAGCTTTGGTTTAATATATTCTTTGATACATTGAATGACCGAGATAAGCAGTTGGTGGAAACTGTTAGGTCTGACAGAACATTTTGTTTTAGAGATGGAGTGGAATTGAAAGTCATTAAAACAGTTAAATTTCCTGTAACAATAGGGGGTATGAAAGGTGTCGGAGGTTATATTGAGGCTGGCATCGTCAGAAATGATTTACCCCTTTTATTAAGTCATAAATCTATGAAAATTGCAGGAATACTACTAAATTTTAAAACTGACAGCTGTCGAATTTTTGGCAGATATATAAAATTGAAATCACAACTTCTGGACATCATAGTCTTCCACTAATATACTTTTGGCAGTTAAAAATGCACCAAACATAGTGTTGCACTGTGAGACTTTAAAAGGATGCTCTAGAGTGGAAAAAAGCAAAAAAGCTGAGAAATTGCACAGACAATTTGCTCATGCATCTAAAGAAAAATTGATAGCTTTGGTTAAAGGTAGTAAGGCATTTAATGATAAGGAATTTCTGATTCAGATCAAAGATGTCTGTGATTCTTGTTCAGTTTGTCAGAGGTTTAGAAGACCCCCTCCTCGACCAGTTGTAGGATTGGCTCTTGCTAACAGGTTTAATGACACTGTATGTTTGGATTTGAAGGAACATCGACATAACCAATGCTGGATTCTGCACCTAATTGATACATCCACTAGGTACTCTGCTGCCAAATTAACTAAAACCAAAAAGAGCAAAGAAATTATTCGCAACATATTTTTAATGTGGATATCTTATTTTGGAGCTCCTAAGCGACTTTTAAGTGACAATGGAGGAGAGTTTAATAATGAGGGCTACCGACAGATGAATGAAAAGCTGAATATTGAAACATGCACGACAGCTGCTGAAAGTCCATTCAGCAATGGTACCGTGGAACGTCATAATCTAATAATTGCGGAAGCAATGAAAAAAATATTAGATGATGAAAAATGTGAGCCAGAAATAGCTTTGGCATGGGCTGTCAGTGCAAAAAAATGCACTTCAGAGTCATTCTGGCTATAGTCCAAATGAGCTTGTATTTGGGTCTAACATTAACACCCCCTCAGTTTTGAATGATAGATTACCTGCACTGGAAACTGCAACAACAAGTGACATGGTTAGAATAAATTTAAATGCCCTACATGCAGCAAGGAAAAGCTTCATGGAAGCTGAATCAAGTGAAAGAATTCGGAGAGCTTTGAGATCCAATATAAGGACTTATGTGGATGAAGGTTTTGTGACAAGTGACCGTGTCTACTATAGAAGACAAAACTATAAAGGATGGCGTGGTCCGGCTAAAGTTTTGGGTAAAGAAGGACAATGTGTATTGATCAGACATGGAGGAGCATTTTTCAGGATGCATCCATGTCACTTGATGAAGGTAGACAGCGAATTGCGAAGTCCCAGAAATGAAGAAAATACAAATACAAAGACAGAAGGGAAGTGAAAAATAACAGTATAAAACCGAGTAGAAACGAAGTTGTAGAGTATAAATTGAGAGGGAGTAATGAATGGAAAAAGGGATGGTCATGAACACACAACCAAAGTCCACGGGAAAGTATAGCCATTGGCTAAATATAAAACCTGAAGCCGAAAATGAAAATCCCTTATGTATCAATTCGGATCATGTGGATCAATGGAGACAATTTCCTCAAAGGAAGTAAGTTATCAAGAACATGCAATTTTGCTTTCTTCTGAACAAGAACAAGGAAAAGATGTGATTGATGCAAAGAAAAGAGAATTGGAAAATATGGAAATTCATGAAGTATATGAATGTGTGCCTGATAAAGGGCAAAAATATATATCAACAAGGTGGGTGATAACAGAAAAATTTGTGAAGGACAAAAAGATAATAAAGGCTCGTCTTGTTGCACGTGGTTATGAAGAAGATTCTCATAACCTAAAAACAGATTTTCCAACGTGCAGCCGTGAGGCTATGCGTCTCGTATTGTTAACGGCCTCGTTTATGCTGTGGCTGGTGGAGACTCTTGATTTTATCTCCGCATTTCTGCAAGGTAATATGCTGGAGAGAGAGGTATTTCTTAGACCACCATCTGATGTGTGTCCAGAATCACAAGTGTGGAAGCTGAAAAGATGTATTTATGGATTAAACGATGCACCTCGTTCATGGTACAAGCGAGTTGATCATGAGTTAACGCACTTAAAAGGAATGGTGAGTGCATATGACAATGCACTGTTTCTTTGGCATGATGCCACTGGTGAATTGATCGGCATTCTGGCAATACATGTTGATGATTTCATATTATGTGGAAATGATTTATTTAAGAAAAATGTGATCGCAGAATTGGAAAAGATTTTCAAAATTGGGAAGCATGAAAGTGGAACATTCAAATTTTTGGGATTGAGTGTTAAGCAAACAAAAAATGGGATTATTTTGGATTAAAATCTATATGCTTCGGTCTTATCCCCAATAAACATAAAGAAAGGAAGATCATTAAGAAAAAAATGATGAATTGAGTCAAGAGGAGAAGACAGAGTTAAAAAGATTGACAGGTCAAATGATGTGGGTATCCACCCAGACGCGACCAGATGTATCATTTGATGTGTGTAGAATGAGTAATATTGGAAAATATCCAAAGGTGAAGTTACTCTTCGAGGCAAACAAATCGCTAATAAGGTTACAATCAAGGACAGGTATCTTTTCCCAAACTTGGAAAACCTTTGGATCTGAATATTGTTTGTTATTCAGATGCCACCTATGCTAGTTTGGAGGATGGATCTTCGCAGGGTGGTTTTATCATCTTTGTTTGTGGCAAGATGAACAGAATGGCTCCTATATGTTGGTAATCAAAAAAACTTGACCGAGTAACAAAAAGCCCGTTAGCTTCAGAGACTCTTGCGCTTAGTGGAGCAGCTGATGCTGGAATGTTGATAGCCGCAATGCTTCAAGAGATATTCAGACTACCTAGGTTGCCTGAAGTCATCAAATCTTGTGAGTGACCGGCGTCTCAGAGTTGATGTAGCCAGGGTGAAGGAAATGATGGTGAAGGAGGAGATCGAAATTGAATGGATCAGAGGTCGAGAACAGGTCGCGGATTGCCTGACGAAGATGGGAGCCTCTTCCGAAATTCTGAGAGACTTGTTGCAATGATTTGTTTTGTTTTTCTTTTTTTTATAGAACTGTAGTCTTCACAAGAAGACACGAGCAATGTTTACGTGTCTTTGAGTTGTCCCCCTTGGGCTGAGTCATCTCCTTATATGATGTGGGACAGTGGGAGTGCGCTCCCCTTTTAGTTTGTTGTTGTTGCTTAGCAAGATGGCGGTTCATGGGTGTACGGTTGCAGGAAACAAGTGACCTGGATTAACAGATACTACTATACCCTTTTGATCTCTTTCTTCATACTACCATACCATTTTGTGCTCTTTGCAAAACTTTAGCAGAGATTTACCTCATGTTGTCTATTATTACGTCTGGCTTAAATAAGTTTGTCCGTTTGGATTTCTCTTTCTCCTGGCCTTTTGACCAAGATAAAAGTGTAGTATCTGTTTCAATGGATACTGCACTCCATAGACTGGTATCGTCTTGGCCTTCGGGGCTTGATTTACGGCGGTCTATGGGACGGTCCTGTGCAGTTCTAGGAGGTCCACACTCCCAGGCTTTGCCTCCCCTCTTTGGGGAGGAGTAAGTTTATTACTTGCTGCCTGAGGCGCCCCTACCGGGGAATGCCGACGGGGCTTCCCAGGCAATTTTTAATGGGCAGAGTGCTCACTTTCTCGGGCGCTGACTTTTCAAGTCTTACTTTCCCAGCCCGACCTTGTGGGAGTAAGATAAAACTGGCCTTGTGTCTAACCTCCCGGTGAGGTAAATAACCCGTTTGTATTTCTCTTGCATAACACTGAAGATGTTAAAAAATACGATATTTTGCTAAATAGCAGGCTATAAACACCAGAAGGCATTTTGGGGCAATTCACTTGCAAACTACAAATATAAACTGCCAAAAATGATCAAATATAACACAAAATAATCTCATACATGCTATACGTATACGTATACTATACTTATATACATACGACATACACTTATACAACATATACTTATACAACATATACTTATACTACTATACCCTTTTGACTTTTTCATACAATCATATCCTTCTGTCCACTTTCTTCCTCCTTTCTTTTCATTCCTAATACTACTATCCACCCTAACCAAAATGCAAGACAAAAACATACACAATAACAGACACAAAAATGTTCACCTCAATATATCTTTCCTCGAATTGCTTTTATAGTTTCTCATTCTGAATTCTTAGTACTGTTTTTGTTTTTCTCTTGTCAGCCTCAATTGTTTTTCTCAAAAGATTCCAGGGCCAATCAGGACCAATAACAGTCATCTTTCATCTCATCAGACCAAAGTATTTGCGGTTTTATGTACATTCGTGTCTTTTAGCTAAATGTCGCTGATCAAAGTTCTGCTGATTCAGGAAAATTGTTGGATCTATGAAACATTTGTTCGTCAACACTTGCTACTACCGCGTCTGTACCTTCGGGTAATTCTTTTTGAATTATGCAAGGATGTTTGCACAAAGCAAAGCACTAAGAAATCTGGATATTCTTCGTGTTGGGCATGTTTATTACAGCACATTGTTGTTTCATCTCAATTATTTGGATATTTGTCATTATAGGAATCTTTAATTACATTTATTCTAGGGGAGGGAGGAATATGTAAATTCAACATGCCATCTCTGTCAGCAAATTAAATAATGAATTTAGCACTACACAATGTGTGACGTCACTCAAATAGCACCCCTTCCCTATAATTACAACTTGATCATCTTCAAATTCAATGTCAACAAATTCGTGTCATAGACTAATCAAATGCAGCCCATAACATTGATCAATGTTAGTACTCCCATAGTCTTCCTCATTTTTAGGCTGGCATTCATTTCCGTCTCATTAACTCTTATACTCGAATGACTCTTGGCCTTAATAAGCGATGATCCAGATAGTAAAAAATGTTTGCACAATAAATACAATAAAGAACACGTCTTTTTTTTCTTGGGTTAAGGCTTATTTTTTACTGATTTTTACATTTCTGAGTTATATAGGTCCAGCCCCTTGGTGGCTTTTTTGGCCAAGATCAAAGTGTAGTATCTGTTCCGATGGATACTGCACCCCATACTAGTATTGTCTTGTCCTTTGGAGCTTGATTTACGCCGGTCAATGGGTCTGTCCTGTGCAGTTCTAGGAGGTCCACCCTCCCAGGCTTTGCCTCCCCTCTCTGGGGAGGAGTAAGTTTATTGCTTACTGTCTGGGGCGCCCCTACCGGGGAATGCTGACGATGCTGCCCAGGCAATATTTAATGGCCAGAGTGCTCACTTTCTCGGGCGCTGGCTTTTCAAACCTCACTTTCCCGACCCGATCTTGGGTCACATCTTACTTGTGGGAGTAAGATAACACTGGCTTTGTGTTTAACTCCTGGGGAGGAGTAAATAAAACCCCATAGGTAGAGTATCATACTTGCGAAGTCTATAGTTCCAAAGTTCTGGAGTTTAAGTATTTGAAGGAATGGACTACTATCCTAACACCCACTCCTAGCCAAGAAATGCTAGACACATCCTTAGATTAAATAATGAATTTAGCATGACACCTTATGTAACGTCACTCAAATGAGATCCCTTCCCCAAAAATACAGTACACATGTTTTTTCTTGAGTAATTTCTACTGAGTTTTACATTTCAGAAATATATAGATTAATTGGCCACTTCAATAATAACCTAGGAAATAGCCCCTTGGACTAACAACCTCATTAAAGGTAGAATATTAGTCTAGACAGTCCTGATATCATGAAATATCCCTCCAATTACCAGGAGGGATGAGGGCTATATAGCAGTGGTATTAGGTACATGATGCTGTATGGAGGTAAGTGTTGGGCCCACTAGTCTTCAGTATAATAACAGAACAAAGATTAGATGGATATGCATATCAGCTCTGATTCTTCGACCTTGTTGGTGGTCTTTGTGCCAGTATGTGGCATGACATGCAGGGTCACTTTTGATGAAGTTGAAGCTGCCTGTGAAGAATTTTGCGATTCAAAGCCGAAGGACTGATATTTTATCCAAATCTGAAAGTTTGCATTTCGTTGGCAAAAAGTCGTGCACAAGGATGGTCTTTATCTTGAAGAATACTTCTTTTTTAATAAATTCTTGTATAATAAATCATTCTTTAAACATGGAACACAAAATAATTCCTCAAATGTTAGCATTGTGAATCAGTTTCTAAACTTTATGGGCTGGGTTCCCCCGCACAGACCTTACTCCACTCGCCCGTCATCAGCATATTAACAGAGAAATGATCAGATGGATATACAATGTCGAGTCAGATCAGACCCGGCATATCAGCTCTGATATTCTGTTGTCGAGGTTGAATATACCAAAGCTTGATGAACACCTGACGATTAGTTAGCTTTGTTGGTTTAGTCACGTTGAGAGGAGCGACTCTTGGGTCAGAAAAAGCAAAGATCTTGAGGTGGAAGGCCGGAAGGCAGTTGTACGAACCAAGAAAACTTGGATGGAAACCATCAACAAGGATCTTAAACGGTGAAATTTTAACGGAACCTATCCTCAAGACCGCCAAGCTTGGAGATTAAGATTGCAGGCTGTCAGAAAACCATCAGACCCCTTAGCAAGGGAAATAAGAAGATAAAATTAAGGAGGAGGAGGAGGAGGAGGATGGTAGTGGTGGTAATGATGATGGTGATGATGATGATTAGTCAGGTTCCTAAGTTAAGTATTTGAAGAAATGGACGACTGTCCGTACACCCACTCCCACCCCAAAAATGTGAAGCAGATCCTTAGATCCCCACCACAAAATTGAAAATTATGGAAAGCAAAAAAATATGGTGAAATCTAAAATCGATATTCAATCGCCAATCCAACAACTGGACTGTTCGATGAAGTTTCATATTGGTAGGCTTTTTTTTTCTATACACTTTAATAACAAACAATACACGCTAAAAAATACTTAGTTCTGGATTAAGCTATGTTTGAAAAAAAAATCTGTTTTAATTAGTCGTAATTTATAATTAACTGTAAAAGTCATCCATTTATCTCTTAGCTTTCTATGTATGTCTCTCAGCCCGTCTCACTATGTTTATTCAACAACTCTCTAATATTTCTTAATCTCTATGTGAGCATTTAGAGAAAGAGTGACTCTTTTTTAATGTTATCTAATTTACATACGTGTGTCTGTACACACCACAAACATGCATGTAAAGTAAAAAGCAAAATAATAAGCCCCTTTACTTCTATCTATATAAGAATAATAAGAATAATAATACGTCTATATAATACTACTACTACTGCTACTACTACTACTATTACTACTAAGAAGAAGAAGAAGAAGGATAATATAGAAGTAAAAAGCTTTATTATTTTTAGTTATGCAATAAGAATGTCTTAACAGATGTGTTATAGTTTATAAATATTTGAATGAAATCAAAGTAAATCAAATAGTGGATGTGACCCGTTGGGTCATAGGTACGTTTTATATATATATATATAGGAATATAAATGGCGCGGGAATAAGGGTAAATCCTAGGGTACACACATATATTGGGGCCACAGCAAATTTAATTAAATCCCGCATCTCCATGCATAACTACTCCTTCAATAACGATGTCGGTAACAACAGAACATCCCTGACCACTTTAGTTAAAAATTTAAGATCAAATAATATTCCACACAATATAAAATGGTCTATCTTTAAAAAATCAAACTCCTACAGCCCAGGATCCAGATCTTGTGGTCTATGCAACTCTGAAGCTGTAATGATAGCTACTGCACCTAAACATTTAAATCTGATAAATTCTAGAAGTGAATTAGTCTCCAAATGTCGACACGGAAGGACATTCAAATATGCTATATGGAAACCACCACCAGTCTTGCCGTAGCTGTTTGGGCGAGCAATGAAACCGGGGGTGTCTAGACTTCGAGATGGGTCCTTTTTGATTTTTAATCTTTTTTGCCTAAGGGATTTAGACTCTGAGGTTGTAAGGGTTTATGCACCTAAATTTTCAGTTTCTAAATATATACACCTAAATTTTCAGTTTCTAAATATATTTACAATATCTTTACAACCTCTTAATTGGGAAATATTAAACCTTAAACCTTAAATATATTTACAACCTCTTGATTAGGAAAAATTAAGCCCTAATTTGGATTGGACTTCTTGATTGAACAAACCTAACCTTAAATTAAACTTCCTAATCTGATAAAATTAAATCTTAAATTAAACTATTAAATTATTAAGTTCTAATTATTTAGATAACTTCGTAATTGGGAAAATTAAATCTTAATTGGGAAAAATTAAACCTTAGGGCAGGTTAAACTTTTTAATTGGGGAATGTCAGGCCTTGAGTTGGAATTCCTGGGCTGATGGGATTGAATCTTAAATTAAACTACTAATAATTTCTGGCCTGTTAAAATTAAATCTTAAAAATTAAATCTTGAATTAAACTATAAAATTATTGGAATTTAATAACTTCGTAATTTTTAACTTCATAAATATTCTAAATTACTTGATAGGGCTAGATTTGTGAAGTCGGTTTTTACTGTAAGCTAGATTTTAAGTAATACTTTTGGATGTGTACGTGATCACATGACCTGACCTATTTTTCCTAACTCCCTTTTCTCTTTCTTTTAACTTCTTAGCTCCTTCCCCTTTGACATAGAATATGCTTACTGACCCAGACAGGGAAGACCTAATTTGAGTGGGATGGATGGCGGGGTTGTATGTTGTATGTTGCTGTCTTTCTTGAACCCGTCAAACAGGATGCAAGACAGACATAATTTTAGGCCCGTTGAAGTCATTCTGAGATGTAGACAATTTAATATCGCCTTCTGTTCGTTAGGGATTTGTCATGTCTGGAGAGAAGATCACTTATATATTTTTCGCTCTTCTGGCTAGATGTGATGGGAGTCAGTCTTATTTTGCTCAGTTCGGGTTTAGCGGGTTTTCTAATTAAACAACGAATTTGGATTTGACTTGGGTTGCACAAGTTGGGATTTCGGAACTTTGATTGGACTTTTTGTATTATTTTGATTAATTTATTTATCATTAACATTGAATATGGACACATTTCGCGACTGGATAACTTTGCCGGCCCCTTCAATTTCACGTATTTGGACTGCTGTTTGTATCTTGGAGTAATGTCCTTCCTGATTATGCTTCTCAACTTGTATGACCTGGATGGACTGTATGGATTCAACAAAAGTATGTTTTTGGATTGATATGTTTGATGTTATGTATTTTTGTATATTTGTGTATATAATTTTATATATTTTCAAAGCATAATTTTATTGCCTGTAGTAGTATAACTGCGGTAATGGTCCTCTGAAGAGAAGAATTATCTTTGAAAACTCATGAGCTAAGGACTTAAGGATGCTTTGCATGAACTTTGAATTCTAATAAAATTTGATTGACACCTTATTTTATTACTTCATTTTATATTATGATATATATATATATATATATTAAATTGAATAAATGTTCCGAGTTTACTTTTAACAACATTTTATTCATACAATTGTTTCTGCTCATTCTAAAACTAATTCTTTCTTGATAACTGATAAACTCAAGATATATTTTCAAAAGTCTTCCTCAGTGAATGTTATCTCCCAGAAAGATCCCAAATCAAAACTGTTAACCTCAAAACTGTCTTCATCCTTTATTTTATTTTTATTTTTTTCCTATTTCAAAGCAAGCCAATGAAAAAATTCTAAGCTGCATTATTTATAGGAAAATCACAGATAATGTTATTTTTTGCATATAACCTAAGATCTTCTATCCTCGTTCATTGGTCTCAACAAAGGAATATGCACAAAAACAAACAAAACATTTTCTTTAGAGTTAAAACTCTGGACAAAATGGCGGAGAGTTAATCTTTTTCGTGGTAATCAGAAGCAAACATGAAACTAAAAAAATCATAAGTAAAAAGTAAAAAAAACAAAAAACAAAAAAGAACCTGATATGAAACATTTTTTTTTTGTTTATCTGTTATTTTTTGTGTGCAGCAACTGAATTAAGTTTCAATCTTCAAATCTCTTCTACATCACCGAGTTAAGCCAACCAATCCACTTTCTACTTTTTATTTGGGTTTATAGCTGCCCCATCAAGTGTCTACTTTTCATATAGGTGTTCTAGCTGGTTCATCCACTATCTACTTTTCATATAGGTGTTCTAGCTGGTTCATCCACTGTCTACTTTTCATATAGGGATTCTAGCTGGCCATTAAATGTCTACTTTTTATATGGGGTTCTAGCTGACCCTAAAGCCATCTTATGTATAAACAATTGCATCTAGAGAACTATCATTCAATGTAAACATCTATCCTAAATAAGATGTTCCAAAGAACAAAGTACAAATAAAATTTAAATTTTCCTTAACTGAAAAGTTTTAATGGCATTCTCTTAAACAACAAAAAAACACATACAGACGTATGAGAAAGTATATAAAATAAATTTCAAGTTATATGACAAAGTACTCAACTGAAAAAAGTTGTAATTTCAGAAGTCCTTCTCAACTGAATTTTCCATTAATCTCCAGTGGATGTTCATTCAAAATAAATAAGAACTTTCTAGTATAAATGACTGAACAAATAAATGGGTGAAGTAAAAAATATAAAAGATAGAGACGAAAACAAAATAAGTAATGTCATAGTTTATATTAAATGAATAATAAAGAAGGAGATTGGTCACATGTAGACTATACGGAATTGAATTTTGAAGTTATATATTGTCTATGGTCATGCTAAAGCAAAGAATAGCAATTATATGTTGCATATGAGGAAAAAAATAGACACGATTTAGTTTTAAAAATTGAACTGTATTGTAACAGATATAACAACATATGTGTCTAGAAGGTGATGTAGTTTGCTTAAAGCATTGTGTGTAATATATATATATAGGGTGGGCCAAAATAAGGGTCCTATTTTTAAAAATTCATAACTTTTTTATTTATTGATTTTTTTAATTTTTTTTTTTAGAATAAGTAAAGGACCCCTTCCGAAACAAGCATGAGCCGTATTTGCCCTAAGGAACGTACCCTCATAATAGAGTGGTACTTTAAATCCAATGAGTCGATTTCGGAGACTCAACTCATCTATCGGCGTCATTACAACACCAGAAACTCTCCTTCGGCAAAAGCAATCCGAGGAATTATTGCTCGTTTTAGGGACCAACAAGGAATATCCGACATGGCGAGAAGTGGTAGGCCTCGTACTGTACGAACAGCTCAAAATTTCGAGGAATTGGAGAGAAGTTTGGAGGAGGATGCATCCACATCCACAAGGAAGAGATCAAAAGAACTTGGCATTTCTCGAAGCTCACTTCGGAGAATGCTAAGAGAAAGAGGATATTTTCCATATAAAGTGCAGCTAGTTCAAAAACTTCAACCTCGAGATAATGAAAAAAGACTTGAGTACGCTATGCGACTCCAGGATTTGGCCAATGATGATCCCGAGGACCCTTATTTTGGCCCACCCTGTATATATATATATATATATATATATATATACTAGCAGGAACACCCAACGTTGCTTGGGATTGAATGAAGATCATTACTATGTACTTTTCCACTATGTCTATAACATCATATTACTTTCTTTATTTTTATTACCCCCCCCCCCTCTTCTGTTTCGACCCCTAATATAGTCGAAAGAATCTGAAATGTTGGAAAACTCTCTGAGTGAGTGTCTTATACATATGGTTAAAATTTCCTTGAATTAAGATATACGTAGTTGAAGTTTTAAGGGTGTTCTGTCCGCATGGATCACCCAAGGTGGGAGTACCTAGATATTCGACACATGAAAGGTGTCTTCCACAGAGAATTTGAATATTTCACATATTATATAAATTTCAACAAAATAGAATATATTTAGTTTTAAAGGGGGTCCGAACCCCCATAGCTTTATTAGGTTAGGAGGGCACAGAGATTCGGGACAACTTTCATTGTCTTCCCCAGAAAATTTAAATTTCATAAAAATAGGATATATTTGAAATTTTAAGGAGGTTATGCCTTCATATCCCCATTAGGAGTGCAGTTAGATATTCAGGAACGCTTCCATTGTCTTCTCCGATAAATTTTACATGATACATTTTTAGATTTTATGTAGATTTTTTAACTTTTCTTTCTATAAGAAAAACAAAATATCACACAAACACACACATACATTGAGTTATATATATATATATATAAGGCCATATATATACATATATATGTAAGATATATAGACAATTTATAGAAGGCTAATGACAATGCAGAAATATGTCGGGTTGTAAGAAGGAATACCGTAAATAAGATGTAGTTAAAAAAAGGGGGTTATTTATTTATTTTTTAAGCTTACTTGCTCCTAGTTTCCACTCCAATCACTAGAGTTGCATTTGCAAAGCCGGAATATGATATTTTATAGAAAAACTTCCTTTTTTCACATCACAGTCGCCATCATCTGCACGAGGTAGAATTTGACATAAAGGAAATAAAAATACATGAGAAAGGGATGTTATCCCGAAATATCGTGACTTCACAAATACAACTCTAGTGAACCTAATGAAACCTGGAGGCAAATTGTTGTGGGGGTACAAATCACCCCTATTGAAGAACTAATGGAAGCAACCATCTATAATAAATACCATGGTTGCAAAGACTCAAACAGAGGTGTAATGTAAAAAGAAGACACGAATAGAAAAACCTTTTCTAAGGCTTTATTCAATTAATTCAAAACTACAATGCCAACAAGGCAAGAGGCCAAGAACGTATATATGGTAAAAGAAAGAGAACGCATTTAAATTAAAAAGTCACGTGGACAAGAAAACCCAGTAATTTTACTTTAACGGAAATATATGAAAGTGCACGTAATCCATCTCGTAATCCCAAGGTGCTGAGTTCAATCCTGGGCAAATGCAGCTGAAGAAATATAATATACATAACATTCTCCCCCACTTGTAACAGAGATTGTTATCAGAAAGTTTTACAAATCCAGACGCTGGACTGGTTTGCGAATCCTGCTAGACCGGCGGGGAAGTAGTTCACTATCAGAAGCACCATATCTCTGGGAAGGTTGATTCTCTGAATTCTGATTCACTAATTCATTTTCTGTATAACTTTCCCTAGGTGAAGGAGTATTTGTGGAACTTGTATCAGGCAAAGGGCCCATGTCAGGTAGAACGTTTTCAGCAGAATCTTGAGATCGACCCGAGCGTGGAAAACGTGCTAAATGTCTTAGTGCTACTGAATCTTCCCGGCCATCATGATATCGTATTCTTGCATGTGTAGGGTTAGCCTCGAGGAGTTCCACTACCTCAACGATCGGGTCATATTTACTCCTGTTACCAAATCGCTTTAATAACACCTCCCCAGGCTCACAGAGCCAAACAGGTAATGCAGTGCCAGTGGAAGAGCGCCTTTTAAAATTGAACATGCGTTCGTGAGGCGTAGCATTTGTGGAGGTGCATAGTAGAGAGCGAATAGTTTGTAAAACATCCTGTAGAACATCCTGCCAAGCGCTAATGGGTAACCGTTTTGATCCCAAAGCTAATAAGATGGTTTTCCAAATAATGCCGCTATAGCGCTCACATTGGCTGTTACCTCTTGGGTTATACGCAGTAGTGTTACTGGATCCAATTCCAAGTCGCAGCAAAAATTGTTTGAATTCCTCCGACATAAACGAAGTTCCTCGATCGGAATGGATGAATGAGGGAAGTCCAAAAATAGAAAAAATATTCACCAGGCACTGAATCGCGGTTTGAGAGGAGCAATCACGACAAGGGAAAGCAAACGGAAATCGACTGTATTCATCGACGACTGTAAATATGTAACGGCAACCTGATGAAGATGCCGGGATAGGTCCTTTGTAATCGACAGAAAGACGCTGGAATGGAGCAGTAGAACAGATAAGAATATTATTAGTAGAAGTAAAGAATTGGGGTTTTATTTTGGCGCAAGTAGTACATTGAGATGTCACACGTCGGATTTCATCAAGTGAATATGGCAAATTTTGTGACCTTACAAAATGCCAAAAGCGTTGTACTCCAGGATGTATTAAGGAATCATGAATTGATTTTAGTTCCTCCAAGGAAGAAACAGCAGCACCACATACTCTGGATAATGTGTCAGCGACAATATTTTCATTCCCGGGACGGTGTTTTATATCATATGAAAAGGGAAGAAGTTCCATTTTCCACCGTATAATTTTATCGTTTTTAATTTTTCCACGATTAGCAGGTTTAAACACAAAAGATACGGCTTGTTGATCAGTAATAATAGTAAAATGTTTCCCAACAATGAGATCTCTCCATTTACGAACACATTCGACTATGGCATATGCTTCTTTTTCGACTATATGAAGTCGCATTTCAGAGAGGTTTAACGACCGAGAAAAGAATGCTACAGGTCTCCCAGCTTGTAAAAGAGTGCCTCCGATAGCCTTTTCTGAGGCATCGGTTTCAATAATAAACGGCAATTCATCATCAATAACTTTTACGGATGATTCAGCAATGTCTTTCTTGAGTTTTTCGAAAGAATTTACAACTATAGGAGGCATAGGGAATTGTTTATTTTCGACCAGTGGACGAATTTTGTATGAATACTTAGGTATCCATTTCGCATAGTAAGCAAACATACCAAGACACCTTTTTAACGATTTTGAATCGGAAGGGGGAGGCATTTGCAAAAGAGGTCTCAAACGCTCTGGATCAGGTTGAAGAGTTCCGTTACAAATTTGGTATCCAAGCACGTTAATAGAACGAAGTGAAAACTTTGATTTTTCCCGGTTTATTTCGAGGTTGTATGTCGAGGCAGCTTTTAAGAAATACTCCAAATTGACGTCATGCTCCTCCTGGGTTTTACCGCAAATAGTTATATCATCTATATACGAGAAGGTTCCAGGTAATTTGTTATCAGAAATGAAAGAATTCATAAATCGTTGAAAGGCAGAAACCCCGTTTGTGACCCCCATGGGTATTCGTTTAAATTGGTACAGACGGTTTCCAGCCTGAAAGGCCGTATAGGGGCGATCTTCAGGGCAAATTTCAATCTGATAGTATGCTTTGGACAAGTCAATTATACTAAAGACACGATACTGGGCTATTTGGTCAACGAGATCCCCAATGTTTTACCGCATGGTAGGAATCCGGTCATCTCCTACCACATTTAGTGGCGTTACTGTATTGCTATGAATAAATACATTGTATATTTTAACCTGTCACAATTTGTGGTTGTTATCTTTGTGACCCCTAGCACGGGTCTACAACACAAATAAGATTTTTTTAAATAATATATCAATAATTTTTTTTTTAAACTTCATCTTATTTTCGGTATTCTTTCTTACAATCCGGCATATTTCCACATTATTATTAGCCTTCTTTTACTTCTCTATATACAGTGTCTATTGTCGGTTCATTAAGGAAAGGTGAACGAGTACTCATTGAAGAGGGAGGTTGAAGATTGTACCATGGTGTGTGGGTTGAGTGAGGTAGATGGATGCGTGTGTATCAGCATTGTTTCATGTCAGCAGAGAGAAGTCTTCAGACGAAACTGGTGAAGACTGTTTAGAATGGATCCTGGCTTGATAGGGTATAAATGACGGTCGCATCTTTGGAAATGTACCGATTCACACTGACAATTAAAATCTAATAAGTGGTGAATGAGAAAAATGGACAAAAATGACTGTTGTGAATGATTGAGACTGGGTAATTATTTAGCAAGTGTTAAATTCACTAAAAAGGTGTTGTGAATGAAAGTGAGATAACCATGGTTAACAAACAAAATATATTTATATCGATACAAATTTACAGTCGTGTGAAAGATAATATGAGTGAGTACATTGTTCGTTTGAAAAGTCTGTGTCGCTTTGGCTTGTTATCTACTTTGGTATAATATCTACATTTTGTTATGCAATCTACACCTCATATTTCAAGCAACACGGTACAGTAACAAAGAAAACACTTCTCTAAATTGCTTTAGAAAGAACACGGTTATTGAGCTTGGAACTTTAACCCCTAATCCTTATCTTCAAAGAAGAGACCATGTAACACTTCAGACAATTATTCGATGAGAATTTGCTGAAGGCTCAGTAATCTACTCTGACGAATGGGGAGCTTATGTCAATTTAAACTAATTGAATTTTCATCATGTTTCTGTAAATCAGCCGAATAAATTTGTCAATCGCAATAGTGAGCAAATATACAAGGAATTGAAAAATCATGGCTTGACACAAAGATTTGTGTATTGAAAAAACATGAGAGGTGTACGGTGTAGATATATTTTCCTTGTAGATATCAAATCAAAATAACACCCATACAGTGTATAGTATATCTTTTTTTAGAAGCGTGCATGTCTATATGTTTTTTTTTCTCTCAGTGTTCATATGCGTGTCTGAGTCCAGTAGACATTTCATTGTGCGTATGCGGCTTTTGTCAGTGTGTGAATATGTGTGTATGAGTTGAGTAATTATTTGCCACTGCGATCTTTGTCAGTGTGCATATATGCTGCCCTTTGTTTTCTGTTTTCTTATGGGAATCGCTCCAGACAAGGCATGAAGCCACTTCGTGTAAGGAGCTAACAAGAACACATTACTAGAGGACTGCTTCCCCGCTGACTACAAGATATTTGTCTTTAAGTCCAATGTAAAAAAAATACTTATGGAGCCGTCTTCTTAAGTAATCTAATTTTGCCTCTTCCACCCATCGTTTCAAATCTTTTCATGATATTGTTCAGCATCCCATTAACTCTTATTCTTGGGTAGTTTTTGCCTTGGTAAGTGATGACTCATTAGTATAAAAAGTTATATCATAAACGAATAGTATTAAAGCGACATTGGAATGAAAAAAGAAAAGAAAATTTGAAAACTGGAAGATGATTGACTAAAGTCTAATCATTGGTTCCTTCTTGTAAGACATTCACAGCATGAACTCGTTTTATTACAAAACTGCAAAGAAGTGTTGTTCTCTTCTTGCGTGTATCTAGCATCAAATGGAAAGAAAAAAAGAAAGAAATCTTGAAAACTTGTGTAAAACTTTACTAGTTACATATAAAAGAAAAGAAAAAACGAAATGTTTTCTTTTTTTTGCTTATTAGGGTAAAGGAACCTGATAAGAGAAAGAGAAGAAAAGTTTTTTTCGCTCGGTGTCAGACATTTCAAGAAATGTCAAGTTTTTAAAAAATTCGATAGGAGTGGACAGTGTTCTTCGAATCGCAACAATAAAATTCACCGAAGTGTCTACCCAACCCTAAAAGTGAAACATCAAAAATTTCGATTCTAGCATATTTTTTTCTGGATAAGTTATGATCTAGACCAGGGGCGGGCAACCTCCGGCCCGCGGGCCACATCCGGCCCGCGAAGGCTTAGCGTCCGGCCTGCCACCCTGCTATGCTTTATTATTGCAATCCGGCCCACGGACCTCCCAGTAAAACTCATATCATTTTGTGACATAGACGTAAAAGTAGGTTTCGATTAAGATTTACAGTGGGATAAAAATGTATGAATATCAGCGAGCGATGATGCATGTATATTTCATTTTTCTTTAACTATTAATTTCAAATCCTTGGCCTGAGATAAAAAGAGAAAGAGAGAGGCAAAGAGGAAACGAGAGACGAGGAAAGGGCATGAAACATAGAACCTATGTGAGGTGTGTCAAAACGGATGCTGGATCAACTTGCTACTTCCCCCGTCATTATTTTTTATGATTCCAAAATGGCTCTTCGTCGGCGCCTTTTATAACATCACATACAGAAGTCTCCTGAGAAAAAAATATCAAATTTGTAGAGTGTTCAATGCAATTTTTGTACAATTTATTCATGTAAACAAAATATAGTAATTCTAAGATTTCGTTTTTCACTCCGGCCCGCAATCTCCTTCCAAAAGTCTCATCAGGCCCTTACTCTGAAAAGGTTTCCCGCCTCTGATCTAGACGTTCCATAAGATATGTGGAAGTAAATTCGGATGACATTTTTTTTTTTAATGTTATTGGTTATAAAATGGTGGACTAGTCAAGCATAGACTGAAGTTTTATTTGTATCAAATATGGTTGAATTGCACAAAAGATTGCAAATTTTATTACCGGATAAATGGGTGTCATTTTCTTGGTGGGAGGGGGTCACCTTGTAGTATCCAACATATCAACAAAATTAAACATGCTTCTTACAGTATACTGTTGTGAATCCAGTCATTTTTGTACAAGTTTTTTTTATGATTCGTGTGTTTAAATATTTATTCATGTTGTTTGCTTTAACTAGTTATTTATGATGTAAATTTATGTATATACGATTTATTCCTTATGTTTGGTGAGCACAGGGTGGAGCAGGTGATAGTGTGATAGCAAGAGTTAGGAGTGGATGGAGTAAGTTCAGGGAAATTTTACTAATACTAACCAGTAGAGCGTTACTACTCTCAATCAAGGGAAGAGTCTATCAGGCATGGGTGTGCATTGTAATCATGTATGGAAATGAAACCTGGCCAGTGCGAGTTGAGGAAATGCGTTGCACAGAGAGAAATGATAAGAAAATTATATGATGGATAAGTAATGCGAGTCTTAAAGACAGGCTTAGTTCTGATGACTTCAGAGGAAGATTAAATGAAGCCTCAGAAAGATGAAAAGGGATGAACAGTGAACACCCCGTACCAATGCTAACTGACAACTAAGAGTCCCATGTTTTCATGAAACATATACATGGTTACACCCCAAAAATGTCACCTATAGAATTGGTAATAAAATTCACGATCCTTTCTGCAATACAAATAAACTTCAGTATATGTATAACTTGTCCACCAAGTTTCCTTCATGATTTTCTAACAGTCTTATTTTATCGCCATTCAATAATATGCACCTAAGGTGCCTCTCTGTGTCGTTAAGAAGTTTTGGGGATCCCTGTGCAGACGAAAATGTGATGTAAGGGATGGACAGTGGTCACTGTATAGCAATGTTAACTAACGACTCAACGTCTTATGCTACCCTTGCACAACTTTCGCCATTGATGCTGACAACCTTCATGTGATCCCTCCTGCAAATACATGATTATAAAAGAATTATTGCGAAACCAATGCCAACTAAACAGAACCAAACAGGTCATAGAACAGAACATGTTGATTCGGTAACATGGCAAGGTAGGATAACAAGAAAAATAAAGAAAACTGTTTTTAAATGCAATAGTGATGATGAAAAATGGAAATTTAAAAACTTATTGGTCATTTGAAAATAAAATTCTGAAAGAAAATTTTTTAAAATAAGGAATCTGACACAAAATATTGTTTACAACGGAACATAACTCAAAACATAAACATTGGATGTTAAAGGAATTCAAATTTGGACAGTAAAAAACGTAGTTTAGTAGGAAAACAGAACAATATATTTTTTGGAATCTAACAAAAATTGGTACAAAAATCTTTTTTAGGAATTAATTCGAGAGAAACCAAACAACATACGTTTATATAAGCAGGATATAGGGAGATAGACAGACCGCGAGAGTCAGAGTAGTTGTTACAGTCGTGAGATGAGCAAGCGACACCCACACTCAAAAGCTTTTGGGGCAAGCGGTGACAACCACGTCTGCATACGTACACACACCCACACATACACATGGCTTGTCAGACGTTTAGCTAAGCGAATTGTCATCAAAAACGACCACTGAAAACTTCAAATAAAAAGAAAAGCATATCATTTTTAAATAACCTGTCTGTTTGTGGGTTTTACTGTTAACTTTCCCACAGAAGTCGCTGAGACGACTGGATGATCACGCCAATCAAAACAGCAATATAATTTGCAAAAACTGGTTGCCTGTCAGTCTGTGCAGTTTAAATGTTGGGCGCTTTTTCGTTATTTACCCACCATTTGTTTTGTTCAGAAAGTGGGTGATCATTCTACGTTAAATTTATATAGGAAAGTGATCCCCACTCTAAAATCTAAAATATTTGAAAAAAAATTAAAGATAATAAGCAGAATTCTCTAGTGACATAATAGGTGATTGTACACAGGAAAAAGAAATTGTCTGTAATTCCCTTTTGATTCAGGAAGCGATCATCCCTCATCTTTTTTAGTAAAGGCACAAAACACTACAAACAGGTTTACATAACGTCAAAATTCGTACAAATTAGGGTTTTTATGCGACAAGTACTAGACTACCTGTAGAAAGAAATGACCCCTAACCTGACTAATTTTGTTTTATTTACTCTCATCATAGCAGGAGGTGAGTAATGATTCTTACCTTTTCCAGATCCAAAAGTGAATTAAACAAATTCAATAAGATTTAAACTTTTATTTACCTCTTCATCAACACTATGGCCACCTGGACATCTAACCTGCATTATTAGAGATTGTCAACTTTATCAATAGATTGTCAAGCAGAGAAGATTTAAAAAAACAACGGGATTATAAGTTGTGTTTGGCTGTCAGGAATTGCAGATTTCGGATTTTCTCACCGAACAGATGAAAATACTTGATAACTATCATTTTTGCGCATTATGCCTCGTGGCAAAGAAAAGCAATAAAAAGAAAAAAAAGAAAGATAAAAAAATCCATTGTTAATAATGAAATCTGTTCCTGTTTTGCTGTAAGAGCATCGGCTGGCGGAATGCTATTAAGTTGTCCAGAAGGTGCCAGCTGTCCTCCAATGATCAATATCCATACGCACAAAAGAAAAACCCCTGTTTTATAAAAAAAAAAACCCTGAAAATTCTCTGCTGTAAATAAGGCATGACAAGAAAGAAACTTTTTTTGACCTGCTTTTTGTTTCAGTAAATTAAGATAAAAATTTGCACAAAAAATGGAGGAGGAGGAGGAGGAGGAGGAGGAGGAGGAGGAGGATCATCATCATCATCATCATCATCATCATCATCATCATCATCATCATCATCATCATCATCATCATCATCATCATCATCATCATCATCATCATCATCATCATCATCATCATCAGTCTAACGTCCGTTTTACATGCTGGCATGTGTTGAAAGGCTTTCAGAAAAGGACTTCCAACCTAACCTATCTCTGGCCAGCTCTTTATTTATCCGTCTTTCTCCCTTGTTTTCTATTGATGTTCCCTTCTCCCAAGAAACTCAACAATCGCACCAGACTTTCGACACAGTCGTCCAAGATTTTGGTGCTTTTTCCGTATTTACCCGCAATTTTTTTTTTTGCATGTTTACAGACAATTTCTTTTTCCTGTGTACAATCACCTATTATCTATTATGTCACTAGAGAGATCTGCTTATTATCTTTAATTTTTATCAAATATTTTAGATTTTAGAGTGGGGATCACTTTCCTATATAAATTAAACGTAGAACGACCACCCACTTTCTGAACAAAACGAGTGGTGGGTAAATAACGAAAAAGTGCCCAACATTTAAACTGCACAGACTGAAAGGCAACCAGTTTTATTTGGAAGTTATTTAATTAGTTCAGCAAAATTTTATATGTCTGGTGCCCTTCCTGACGCCAACCAAGTGAATTGATTGGGACCAGTGTTTTTATCGAAACCCTTACCGTTTTGAGTTTCTTAAAAAATGTATTGTTTCGATTTATTTAGTGTAAAAACAAACAATTGCAAACAACTAAAACCTATTTATCTTATGCTAGCTTTACCTATCCGACGTTGCCCGGGAATAAAAGAAAAATTGACTGAATTGTTTACGAAAAAACAGCAAAACAGAAATTAATTTTGTTGATTTTAATTTCGTCATGAAATTATTTTGTGGAACAGGTATTAAAAAAAAATCCTTTCAGTACTAGACGTTTATCTATTAACAGTAAAAGACAAGTAAAAATGTGTAATTAATGTGGAAGCGTCCTTTTAATGTTAAAATATATAACCGCTTTTAAGAGAGTTTTGCAGAAGTCAAGGGAAATAATTTATTACATGACTACTTCCCTTTAATGTTTAAAAATGTTCAGTGACGGAAAATGCTTCATTCTAACAGTTTCCGGTAAATGATGAGATCGACGATCAAACAGTTTCTAATGTGAATAGGTGGGGGGAGTGTCTTAACTCCACAGAATGAACATCTTTCTAGCCCATAAATATAATCGTGTTAGCTCTTTTTTTTGTTATCACTAAGTGTCACCACTTATCAAGACTAAAAGCCACTCAAAGATAATGATTAAATGAGATGAATAGATTGACAATGGGCAGTACTTTTATGCACGCCACTGCCAGCCACAAATTTGTATTTTTTCTTGTTTATGGAAATCGCACCAGGCAATGCATGAAGCCACTTGATGTAAAGAGCTAAACAAAATATATCAAGAACAAAAACTAGCCAACGATAAGTGTAAGATGGATAGATTCTGACCCAGAAAACAGCAATTCTTCTCTCTTTGTCAGAAACACCCCTCATGAAATGTGAAGACTACTTTCTACTCTTCTTTCTCAATTAACGCATTTACTGTCTTGTTTAGAAATTGTCTATGCAGAGTTTTAACAAAATCATCCATGTCTAGGCTTTCAATTGTTTAAATTTTTGACATTTCATGCTTTATTGATTTCTATTAATCAGAGTCAGATAATGAATTTTTCACAGTTATTGACACGGACTGACAAACTGGATGCACCAAGTTCCAAACACTTTCATTTAGTATGTTGGCAACATTCACGTGGTCCCTCCGCTAAGTACTTAATGTCTTTCTAAGGAGAGTCTTGATTTACTCTTCTCCAGGAGTTAGGCACAAGGCCAGTTTTATCTTACTCCCACAAGTAAGATGTGACCTAAGGTCGGGTCGGGAAAGTGGGGTTTGAAAAGCCAGCGCTCGAGAGGTGAGCACTCTGGCCATTAAAAATTGCCTGGGCAGCCCCGTCGGCATTCCCCGGTAGGGGCGCCTCAGGCAGTAAGCAATAAACTTACTCCTCCCCAAAGAAGGGAGGCGAAGCCTGGGAGGGTGGACCTCCTAGAACTGCACAGGACAGACCCATAGACCGCCGTAAATCAAGTAAATCTTACATTAAGTGGCTTCATACCTTGTCTGGAGCGATTTCCATAAAAAAAAGAGAAAAAAGGGTTCTAACTAGAAAGATATTGGGGAAAACAATGCGAACAATAGAATCATCTGATTCATACGAATTTAAAAAATGAGTACAAAATTAATTTTAGTTTAATGGGGGCAAAAATATAAATATATATTAGTTAGTCATTTTTTATATAAAAGATTATTAAAAAAAATATTTTTCTTTCATTTTTAGATGTTTTCTAATATATAAAGTTAAGACAATTTTTCCCCTGTACCATTTTGAAGAATAGGAAAATTACCACATGCATCACAGGCTACTAAACTCACAACTATATTACGCTTATTCATTCGAGCATGTTTTAGTAGATTTGTTAATATTTCTCTCCAGCTAACATAAATATTACTTTTGGCCCACCATCTTTGACTCTCCTCAAAACATAGTCCATATAGATGGTAGCAAAGATGTTTCCTCCTAACACTTTAGTACTGACACTTCCTCCATCGACACCGGGAAGTAATAAACAACATCTACTTTTCAAAGAATTGTCCGTTATTATTTCCTATTTGTCTGCTATTAATTTACTACATAATACAAAACATTATGCACGCATTTAATGGACGCTCTCGTTAATTCCACTGACTTTTGAGAATATCGGATTACGCTATTTCTACCTATTACATATACATTCCGGTTTTTGGCGAATGCAATTAACGAACATAGTTCCTTGCAGTGTTTCATCTTTCAACATGGCTGCTACAATTTCTTCAGTGGTGCGACTTCCGAATTAAGTCATTATATGCCAAGATACGCAACAGAAACCATAAAGTTGAAATGTTCTGAATCCTACACCTTTCATACGCATAATATCCCAAAATTGGAAAAAACATCGATTTCTTCGTATAGAAATGACCCAAAACATGTGACAGGTGTACTTTATATTTGGTCGCCTTCTGGCGGATCGTAACATAAAAAGCATGTCAGCTTACAGACTTCTTTAACTGACCTATTTTCTAGTAGATTTTCTAATCCCTTTCGAAGTCCAGTGGTTACAAACGTAGATCCAAGACAGAGGTTTAGCGTTCGATCTCAGTCGACTCACACAACTTTTTATTTCTCTTTTTACATTGTTAAACTTTTCGCCAACAGGGGGGGGGGTAAGGGAGAACTACGAGGCGGGTTTTTTAAATTCAGCATTATTATGTAGTAATTTTAAAAGAAATCAATGTAATAATACATAGTACTTTAACTATTAAATCAATGTATAATACGTAGTACTTTAACTATTGTGAATATCATGTTTATTCGAACACACATGGTTTATTAATGCTCTGCAGGCCACCTTAATTATAATCGTGTGTTCAAGTAGTGCTCATTTTTCTTTTTTCTTTCCCCACAAAAAATGCAATTTATAAGCAAAGAAAACAAGGGAGGGGTATTTGGTTTTACTAGGGCTCTGTAATCCTCTTTTATTTTAAAAGTGGCCAAGCGGGTGTTTAATCAAAAATAAAAAAATTCTGGGGAAATACCGGCCCCATGGGATCGGCAGGGCGACTCCTACAACCGCGTCTCCTTTCTTCATTCCTTTCTTCCTCCTATTCCCCTTCAACAATTATAAACCGAAAATTACAATTGTCCGATGTGACCTATTTGCGTTCTGTCGGATGTTGACATATTTTAATTCACTCTTTTATATTTTTCCCGGGCAACGCCGTGCGACGGGTCCAGTTAGTTACAAATAAAATCTTTTTAAATATTTCGAAAAAGCTTGAGTTTTTGATGATTTGGATCTTTTTCGTTGCCTGAGTTTCTGTGCAACATTTATAAAAATTAGGTTTGTGGCGATTTTATCGGTTTTTTTTAGTATGTTTCATATCAATTTAGAACGTAGTTTTTTTTTTAAATCTCTTAATTTCAGGAATTTTGTCATAATATTTGATTTATTGCTAACCCTGATTGAGACAAGTTTTGAGGGGGAAGTTCCTACTTACTTGCCCCCTCCCCCCCACGAGGGTAGAGTTAGACACAAGGTCGGTTTTTAATGTGGGAAGATACAGCTCCCCGGAAAGAGCACTGTGGATTTGAAAAAAAATTGCCTCAATCTAGAGGACTTCTCCTTCATTGACCGAAGACAGAAAATACTGAGTGCAGCATCAGAACAGATATTACACTTTGCTCTTAGTTGCAGGCATAAAGAGTGACAGCAAAGAGGCCAATATAAGCAAGCCTCTGAAAAGCACTATTATCCAGACATCATCTATCTATATACTTGATTATATATATATATTGCGTTTCGATCCCGGCTTGAGGCACTAACTGGTCTAGCCGCACTGATGAGCTGTGAAACAGCGAAACAGTCTGTATAGGATGACTATATATATATATATATATATATCATACTTAAAATTGATACATAAACGATTATATCTCCTTATAACATTTTATGTGGATACATGAAATAATAATTATATATATATATATATATATGTTATCTTCTATCTATCTCTATACGATATATATATATATATACATAGATAAAGTAATAGTGTTTTGAGAGTTTGTTCGTACATCTGACAAAAAGGAATAGGTAGAGTACACATGACTAAAGCAGTAGTTTTTATGATGTCAATATCTGAGTTCGAATCTCACGTAAGTCTAAAGGATTATTTTTAACTGGATATGTTATTTATGAATATAAAGAAATTAACATATAAATATTTGTTTCACTAATGTTAGATAGTGGGGGTGCCAAAGGTGGGAGGACGCCCTGAAATGTGAGACGTGTAAAGCGCCAGCCTGCTGCCAGTAGACGGGGGACCGAGGAAGTGGGGCGCAGTAGCCCAAAATGGCCTGAAGAACTCTCTAATTCCTTCATTCCCTCTCTCTCTCTCTCGTACACATGCAGTAATTTCCGTCTCTTTTTTTACGTTCAATAAAACTTTAAAAACGAAACCCGGAGTCCATGTGTTTGTCGATTACGGCCAGAAGGACAGGAGCCAACAGCGACAAAGCTCGAGATACACCAAACAACAAAGACGAAATCCGGGTACCCACAGCAAAGCTAAGCAATAACACAGCACTAAGTGCCCTTTTTATAGATATAAAGGGTATTCCGCATTACTTCAAAACGAATTATGTTTGTTTAAAAACATAACTTCTAATGATTTTGCCAATAAAAACTATGTAAATACATTCATCCTAGTTACTTACTCTTTTATGTATATACTAAGCAGCGTATATTTTTTAACACAATTATAGAAATATTTTTCTTTGCACTAGCAGTAAAAGCTAGGTAAAGATCGAAAATTGACACACCCAGGTACCGTACCAACACAGCTCAAGGACCACATATAAACTAGTATTTTTTTTATTTAGATTTTCTTTGGGTAATCTTATATTTTAATTTATATTTCCTTGCTACTTGATTTTTCTCAGATTTAAAATGGCTTCAAATTATTACGCAAGCAAAATGGTTCGCTCGATTCTCAACTAAAAAAAAGTTGAACATAAAATAAAATGAATCATCTCAAGAGATAAGGAATATTTCATAATATCTTCAGAAATAATTCATTATCTTTTGACTTGTTTTTGTTTAAAACAAAATGGCTGCCGTATTGTGAGTTGCACTTGTTGACTGGCTATTAATTGGTCTTCCTTTCTTCTCTTCTTCTTTTCCTTCTTTTCTTTCCTTATTTTCATATCTGTATTGTCTTACGCAATGCATCATTTTAACTTAGGTGACTTTCACTTAACTGTAAATAAATCTTTTCATTCTGAGATGCAAAAGATGTTCAGTACAACAATGGAGTGAACAAAATCTTCTCATAAAATGGTGTTATGTTACATTGTATTTGTACAGTCATTGTTAAACCGAATCAGTATCAATAACCACTTAGAATTACTTCATTGTGAGACACTAATATATATATATATATATATATATATATATATATATATATATGTATATATAAATGAAGAAGAATGGAAAGGAATTAGAGAAAGCAAAAGCCAAATCAAAATTCAATTCAAAAGTTCAAAGCAAGGTATATTCCGCAAAAAGGCAATTTATTCAAGTTAAATTTTCCTTAAGCCAGGCTTTTCAAAGATCAAAATCTTATCAGAGGAAGTCGCTGGGATAGATAAGTTGGCAATGGCCAAGATTTAAAATTTGAAAAAATGAAATAAAAGTTGTAGGGAAAGAAACCTCTTTATATGTATATATATATATATATATATATATATCTAGGCAGCATCTTCTCTTGCAGGCAAGTATTGTTGAATATAAGAGACAACTCATGTCTAGATATCCTTTGGTAGATCTTTTCAATAGTCCGAATTAAGATCTTAGTTACTAACAAACAAAAACTCCATATATTAGAAACCCTATATATAAAAACCAAAAAAACCCTAATTAATAGAATTAACTTTAATATCAGTAATAATATTCTAAAATGTTTATAGCTCCAAATATAGTTTCGTACTTAGTACATAATTCCCGCCAAAAACCTTCTATAAATAATAACACATGGTCTATACCTGATTAACCTCATTCTCTCGAAGATGGACCCAGATGGGTCCGAAAGTACTTGGGAGACAAATCCAAACTATGGCAAATTCATCAGCCAATTCCTCTCCGAAACTAAGATCCTAATTCGGACTATTGAAAGGATCTACCAAAGGATATCTAGACATGAGTTGTCTCTTATATTCAACAATATATATATATATATATATATATATATATATACATATATATATATATATACATACATACATACTGGAAGAATACCCGGCCCAGGACGGGTAAAAAAAAAATCACAGAACACAATAGTTTTGCACCACTTTTATGTTTTATTATGAAGATTAAAATCAAGATAAAATACTACTAATCTGGTGCTACCAGATCAGGCTGTCTGACAATTCTGGCTTCCTGACCTAAAATGCACCAAACATTGATGTTATTGTTTCTTCCCTTCTCTTTGATAAACTTAATCATGTTCTGCAAAGCCAAAAACAAAAACAATTTTCCTCTACAAACATCATAATTAAATATTTAAAAATATAAAGAACTTGAAGCATAGAAACATTTAGCAAAATAACTGGATTCAGCATTAAATAACCCGAAAAGAGTTGATATGCCGTAAAAAAAAAAAAAAAAAAATAGTACTAATCATTATCATCATCATCGATTTAATATCCGTTTAACATGCTGATATATGTTGAACGGCTTTTAGAAATTAACTTCCATCTAACATATAACTAGCCAGGTCTTTATTTATCCCACTTCCTCTCAAGTCCATTCTTATCACTTCTTACCATGTTTTCCTTGGCCTTCCCCTGTAAACTGAACCTGCTACCTCAACTGTTCTACATCTACTAATCCAAGAACTCTCATCCATTCTTTCAACATGACACTATCACTGAAGTCTACTATTCTGCACATATCTCCTGATATTGTCCAGATTTAATCTTCCTCTAAAGTCCTCAGATATAATCCTGTCTTTAAGGCTCCCATTACACATCCTTGTATAATTCTCATTATTTTTCTCCATGTAACACATGGCTATATTTCACGTCCATAAATCATCATACACTTCCCTTGGTCGACAGTGGTAACACTCTGCTGGTTAATAATGGAGGAAGTTCCCTGAACTTACTCCAGCCATTCCTAAGGTTATTAATCACGTTAGCACTTGCTCCTCCTTATGGTCCAATAGTGTCACCAAGGTAACAGAACTTCTGAACAACCTCAATAGCTTTGCCATCGATATATACTTTCTCCACATCTGAGTTCTCATCCATATCCACTATCTTACATTTCTTGTAAAAAAAATGAATTATCCTCTCTTCTTGTGTACCCAATGCTTAAGGTATTGCAAAAAAAAAATGCACCTGACTCCCTTTACACAAACTGAGCAGAGGAATTTTCCTCTTTCTTGGTCTTTCCAGCACTACAACCATTGATCATCATTTTTGTATTGGTAACATTCAATCTCAGACCTTTAATTTCCATAGCATTCCTCCAAGTCTTTAACTTAGTAAATAGACCTTTCATTGCTTCATGGAAAAATACTAAATCATCAGCATACAGCACCATTCCAACTTTTATCAAAATCCATTACATGATTTTGATTCTACAAAATGTCTAAAATCTAAGGCTTAAGCTTAAGGGGTATTAAGAAAAGTAAAATTCAGGGAATTTTGCTTAATTGGTGACTAGAACAATCAACTTCAATTAAATTTGAATTTTCAAATGGGAGTTTGTATCCGTTTTATGCTCCCTAATAACTCTTTAAAATACTCCAAAGAAGCTGAAATTTGGGGAATATTTATTGATTCATATCAAATACCTATTGTTAAAATTTCACAAATGGTGGAGGCATCTGAATTTTTATGAAGGGCTTTTATCTCCTTTGCATTAAACTAACTATAGCCTATATTACGACTATTTATGATTAGCAGCTGTATTCTAAAATTAATAATGATCGGTTAACTAGTTCAGGAGTGAAGCAGACTCTCAGACTCAGTAACCCCCGTATCCTGGAACGCATGAGGCAGTCAAAGTAAATCATCATTATCGGTCTGAAACCAGATCCACAGCGTCCCTTCAACTTCTTCCCGTTGAGATCATATAAATTGCGATTGTTTGCTTCCAGTTCATTATTAGTCTTCCTCTTCTTCTTTTTCCATCAGGGTTCGACTAAAGCACTTGGTTTGCAAATGACTCTGGGGCCAATCTTAGCGTATATTCGAGCAAACCTAGACGTCGTTTGCAGATTATTGACGATGCCACCTGTTGGTTAGTGTGGTCTCTGACTTCTTGATTGGTAATTTTATCGTTCTATTTGATCCCTAGTATCTTTCTAAGACATTTCGAATCAAACGCGTCTAATTTATTTTCTTGGCTGATTTTGAGATGCCAAGTTCCATTTCCATATCGCAATGTAGGCAATAAATGTTATAAAATCTTAATTTAGATCTGAAGGTGAATTTTTTATTTTTCTTGATCTTGCAAAGCTGATTGAATGCTGCCGAATCTTTTTCTATCCTGCAATTCGTGGTCCATATTGCCTTCCTTGTTTAAGGAGCTTCCTAAGTAGGTGAAGTTGTCAACTATAGCTATTTCGTTTTTGGTCGATAAAGATGTTTGTTGGTGGCTGATGCGCTCCAGAGAACATGTTTTGAGTTTTCTTAGCACTGATATAGAGACCAATGCTTCCTGCTTTAGCTTTGACCTTGTTGACAATGCCTTGTAGGTCAGTGGTATTCATTGCTAGTGCAGCAATATCGTCTGCAAAGTCTAGATCAGAAATGTTATGCCCTTTGAGCCACGTTATACCTTGATCCTTTGTTGCCTTTTTTAATGCCAAATCAATGACTATGGCAAAGAGTAATGGAGAAAGTAAACATCTTTGGTGGACTCCAGTGATCACCACAAACCAGTCACTAAAACTATCTTTTGATTGGATGCAACATTTGGAGTTTGGATAAATTTGCTTTATTGCAGAGATGATTTTTTTCTGACAAGCCATACTCGTGCAAGATCTTCTAGAGCGATGGCTGGTGAATCCTGTCAAATGCCTTGGAAAACTCTATGATGACAAGAGGTTTTTGAAATTCGACATTTTTCTTAATTATATGATGTAGCATAAACATTTGTTCTGCACAAGAACGCTTTGGCCGAAATCCGGCTTGTTGTTTACGTAGCTCTTGGTCAACCACATCACGCATACAATTCAGGATCATACGACAATAAATCTTCCCTGGTCTGGAGAGAAAGATAACCCCTTCCAATTGTCACAATCGACAAGGTTGCCTTTCTTAGGAATGCATACAACTACTTCGTTCTTCCAATTTCCCGGAACTTACATAAGTGGCATATCCATTTGACGATGTTCTCACCTCTTGACTTAAGCATTTCTGCAAAAATGCCATCCACTCCTGGTGACTTATTACGTTTTAAGGTTTTAATGGCAAAACGAACTTCATCGTCGGTAAATTCGTTGATGTTGATAGGGAGAAAAGTAGAGGGTTCCTTAGTGATTGCTTGGGTGGGTGGCTCCAGGCGGTTCAATACTTCCTTGAAGTGTTCGGTGCATCTGGCTAACGTCTTCTCCTTTTGAAAGCAATGTTCCATCTTTTGCTTTTATAGAACCTGATGTGACTCTGGACCTTCTTGTGATCTTCTTAGCAATTTGGTAAATGGTTCTTATGTCATTACATGCTGCAGCACTCTCGGCCTCCTCTGCCATATTCTCGAGCCATACTTGTTTATCTTTTTGAGCGCTGCGTTTTACTTCTTTGTCTTTATCAATATACAGTTGGTATGAGTCTATGATCTTAGGAATGATATTGTGCCTCTGCTAATGTACTACTGTTTTCCTTTTCACTCATAAGCTTCCAGGTGTTGTCACTAATCCAAGCTTCGTTTGAGTGACTTCTTGTAGTCTAGGATTTCCTCTCCTGCAGCTGACATTGTATTCTTCATTTCCTGCCACCAGTTAACTGAGCCTGGTGTAGCATCTGATAAAACAGTGAATCTGTTTCTCAGAAAAGTCTCAAAATTAACTTGGAGGTGTCGAAACGTCTGTGTTGTTGTTTTCTTCTTCTGTTTATTTAGTTTGATTTTGGCAAGCGATAGATAGATCACTACAAATATCGGCACCTTACGTCTAGCAAGCAGGCTGTTCTCCATTTCGGACCAATGGCGATGTGGTCTATTTGTGTCTTGATGTGGTCTATTTGTGTCGTTTGAAAGCCAGGTAATTTTGTGGATGCACTTATGATCAAAAAGTGATGAGCCAACTTTCATGTAGACCATGCCACAAAATTGGATGAATCTGTCCCCATCTTCCAAAAGCGTGGCGACCAACTACATGTTCGAACCCCATTCCGTTTCGCCCAATCTGTGCATTCATGTCACCCATGATGATGATGATATCATGCCTTGGGGGCTTTCTCAACTACATCTGGAAGTTGTTGATAGAAACTATCCTTTTCATAGAATGTGAATCCTATACATACAAATACATAAACATCTATACCTAACTTATATATACATAATACAGAATGGTAGTTTGCTTGAAGCATTGCTGGGAATAGTAGTAGTATGTTTTTAAAAGGCTGTGGGCAATGCAAATTCCCGGTAAGATGTAAGCTAGAAGGAACAAAAATAATAAATCGAATACGAAATGTGACTTACTATTTATTTTTTCTTAAAATCTTACATAACAGCAAGTGTGGTGTTAGCTGTTTGTGTGACGTCCGGATGATTATAAAAATCATTTATTTAATATTTCGAGAAAAGAAACTTCCCTTTGTCAAAAATAATAAACACCAGAGGAAAAACTCCGTCTCTGCAGAGAATCTGCCAAAATGGATGCCAGAACACAGAGACAGAGTAGGAGCAAACCAGTCCCGCAGAGAATTATATATATATATATATATATATATATATATATATATATATATATATATATATATATATGTAAGTAAGACTTTAGTAAGGTAGGATTAATTTCAAAGGAAAATATTTTATCAATTAAATGGGGAAGAAAAAAAATGATAGAAATAGTAAAACACTTAAAAGACTTTTCATCTGACCGTCTTCAGAAGAGAATCGTCAGAAATGATAACAATAAAACAAAGAAAACGTAAAATAAGGAAAGGAGTCGAAATTTGTAAGTTGGAAATATATGGAATAAAATGTTTAAAATCTCCAACTTAGCTTTTAATTTTTTAAAGAATTTAATAATATTTATCGTAATATATATATATATATATATATATATATATATATATATATATATATATATATATATATATATATATATAATAATGGTAATAATCCAGGTGAAAAATATCCACAGGGTGGTAATCCAGAGAATTTTAACCGGGTTTATAAAAAGTGTTCAATATCAAAATAGAGCTTTATATATGATAATTTTATTTACACAGACATGTACAAAATCTGCGACACTGGCATGTCGATGTTATCGATCAACAGTTACTATAAACTGAGATCTCATCAGGCAGAGTTAGAATCCGATCTTAACCTCAGATCATATTTGGAGATTTGGATTCTCTCCAAATATGATCTGAGGTTAAGATCGGATTCTAACTCTGCCTGATGAGATCTCAGTTTATAGTAACTGTTGATCGATAACATCGATATGCGAGTGTCGCAGATTTTGTACATGTCTGTGTAAATAAAATTATCATATATATATATATATATATATATATAATATTTTAATTTAATTTAAAGCACGTTAAATGTTCACAAAAAACTGTTTTTTTTTATTTTTCAGCATACAATTGTTTCGACCTACTACCAAGATATGTATAAAATGCTCCTGTATCTTATGCATTTATTTCTTGGGGTGGCTATCTTTAGTGCTCGTATATAAACAATGAAAACACAGAAAGAAAAAGAAAAAAACGGAATTTTTCAGTCAAATAAAGCCTGGATTACAGTCAATACTCATAATTTTTTTCTTTTTTTTTTTACTAATGGAGCTGTTTACTTGTATAGGTCCAAGTCACGGCACCCACATGTCATGTGCGTTTTACTATTAGATTTTCAATCGTTCATCATCGACTTACATATTCATCTCAAATCACAGAAAATATTAATAAAAACTTTAAATATAAAAACATACATACATTTCAATTTACTTCAGTAAGTAAGTTTAGGAAATTAAGGGCCCGTTCCTAGGGCTAAAACTTTATTTCTATATAAGATACATAGATATCCGAGTATTCAATCAAGATTCTCATCTACCTCTCAAACGTTGAGAAGTGAAGAACACTAATTTTCCTATCCCCAATCGACCAGTTTACTCTGTTATAATACATCTTTTCCAAGACAAGAATTCATCTAGTCTAGTGGAGTATCGAGTCTAGTGTTGTTACTTGAGGTAACTTCAATTGGAGAAGGTGAACCATTCCTCGTATGAGCCCATAGTACCCATGCTGAAAGGATCTTATTTAGGTTTCGAATACTATGTTATTTTGAATATTTGGTCAGGGTTTACCTGTAGGAGGAGGTATCCTCATGCTGTACAAAGAGACCTTAGACATCCGAGGATAGTGCCAAGTAGGAAATAAATTTCTACCCCATTCAATTTCTCTATATGTGTGTTATGGTTTTATGTTTTTGATAAAACATGCATATTTTTTAAAACAGCCGCTTGTTTTTTTTTGTTGTTTTTTTGTTTTTTTTACATCATTTCATGAAATGCTTAGTCAATCATTCACACAAGTACAAACAGATCGATATGGAAAGATCAAAGAGTCGTTAGAATTATTTAATAGTTTTCTAGGTTAAGTTTTATGTGTATACACAATCTAATGCAAATATCGATTTTTCTCATTGCTTTTTCATGTCTTTTTAACTGTCTATTAATTTCCAGCTCTCTGCTCATCAGTTAAAATCGCTGTTTCCAATAATATAGGGACAGTTGTAAGCATATGCATGCACACACACACACACATAATTTGAATGCCTATGCATATGCATGCACACACACAGAATTTGAATGCCTATGCATATGCATGCACACACACAGAATTTGAATGCCTATGCATATGCATGCACACAGACAGAATTTGAATGCCTATGCATATACATACACACACAGAATTTGAATGCCTATGCATATACATACGCACACATACACACAGAATTTGAATGCCTATGCATATGCATGCACACACACAGAATTTGAATGCCTATGCATATACATACACACACAGAATTTGAATGCCTATGCATATACATACACACACAGAATTTGAATGCCTATGCATATACATACACACACAGAATTTGAATGCCTATGCATATACATGCGCACACATACACACAGAATTTGAATGCCTATGCATATACATACACACACAGAATTTGAATGCCTATGCATATACATACACACACAGAATTTGAATGCCTATGCATATACATACACACACAGAATTTGAATGCCTATGCATATACATGCGCACACATACACACAGAATTTGAATGCCTATGCATATGCATGCACACACACAAAATTTGAATGCCTATGCATATACATACACACACAGAATTTGAATGCCTATGCATATGCATGCACACACACAGAATTTGAATGCCTATGCATATACATACACACACAGAATTTGAATGCCTATGCATATACATACACACACAGAATTTGAATGCCTATGCATATACATGCGCACACATACACACAGAATTTGAATGCCTATGCATATGCATGCACACACACAAAATTTGAATGCCTATGCATATACATACACACACAGAATTTGAATGCCTATGCATATACATACACACAGAGAATTTGAATGCCTATACATATACATGCGCACACACAGAATTTGAATGCCTATGCATATGCATGCAAACACACAGAATTTGAATGCCTATGCATATACATACACACACAGAATTTGAATGCCTATGCATATACATACACACAGAGAATTTGAATGCCTATACATATACATGCACACACACAGAATTTGAATGCCTATGCATATGCATGCACACACACAGAATTTGAATGCCTATGCATATACATACACACACAGAAATTGAATGCCTATGCATATACATACACACAGAGAATTTGAATGCCTATACATATACATGCACACACACAGAATTTGAATGCCTATACATATACATGCACACACACAGAATTTGAATGCCTATGCATATACATGCGCACACATACACACAGAATTTGAATGCCTACTGTAGTATACTGGAGAGTTTTTTAATGCCTATGAGACACTATCCTCGAGTGTCTAAGCTCTTTCTGTACAGGGGTTTGTCAGGATAACCTAGCATGAGGATACTTCCCCGTATAAGTAAACCCTGACCAAATATTTGAAATAACATATTATTCAAAGCCCAAATAAGACCCTTCGGTATGGCTAGCCCACACTGCTTTATACGAGGAATGGTGCACCTTCTCCAAGTAATGTTACCTCTAGTGACAGAACCAAGCTGGATACTCCACCAGACTAAATGAATTCTTTTCTTGAAATCAAGAAAGATATACTATAATATAGTTAACTGGTCAATTAGTGAGAGGAAAATTAATATTCTTCACTTCTTTACTAACTCAGCGTTTGAGAGATAAAGGAGAACTTTAATAGGATATATAGAAGTCAAGTGTTAGCCCAAGGAAGGGACCCCCTGATTTCTGAGAACTTCGACTGAGGTAAAATAAAACAAAAATGTTCTACCACACAAAAGTAGAGAGTGTGAGCCACCTGACATCCAGCTGTAGGGTTCTTCTGGAAGACGTCTACTATGCAAGGTTCTGCTGGATCGCTACTATACAATGCGATACAATACTACTATACTACGGCTACTATACAATACTACTATACTACGGCTACTATACTACGGCTACTATACAATGCTACTATATTACGGCTACTATACAATGCTACTATATTACGGCTACTATACAATGCTACTATGATACGGCTACAATACAATGCTACTATACTACGGCTACAATACAATGCTACTATATTACGGCTACACTACAATGCTACTATAATACGGCTACTATACACTGCTACTATATTACGGCTACAATACAATGCTACTATAATACGGCTACACTACAATGCTACTATATTACGGCTACACTACAATGCTACTATAATACGGCTACTATACAATGCTACTATAATACGGCTACAATACAATGCTACTATAATACGGCTACACTACAATGCTACTATATTACGGCTACACTACAATGCTACTATATTACGGCTACTATACAATACTACTATATTACGGCTACTATACAATGCTACTATGATAAGGTTACTATACAATGCTACAATACTACGGCTACTATACAATGCTACTATATTACGGCTACTATACAATGCTACTATACTACGGCTACTATACAATGCTATTATATTACGGCTACTATAACTACGGCTACTATACAATGCTACTATACTACGGCTACTATACAATGCTACTATACAATGCTATTATATTACGGCTACTATACTACGGCTACTATACATTGCGATACAATGCTACTATACTACTATACTACGGCTACTATACAATGCGATACAATAGAGTCTGTAAATATCTCCACTGGAGCATCTTTAAAAAGTTAAATAACCAGTGTAGCAGCAAGTCCTAAGAACATATACCAGAAAGAACAGTTGGAAATTAGTCAAATACCATCCCTTATGACTATCCAATTCCTATAGCTACCTACCTAGAAACCGGAGTTGTTAAACCCGACAGTGATATGGGACACGAGGGAGAAAGTAGCAACCCTAGTTTAAGTCAGTATCCCATATGATTCTGGTGTAAACAGAGCTGAGAGGGATAAGATAACGAAATACCAAGATCTTATGTACGACATTAAGAGAAACTGGAATCTTAGGACGATCTCCATCATTCCAGTAATCATAGGAGCAACCGGGCTCATGAAAATGAAACTTAAAAACTACCTGGCGAATAAAACAAATGCAATAGAGCTACAAACAATTGCGTTAAAAGAGACGGTTAGAATCTTTAAAAAATCTCTCGGTTTGAGTCTCTGAAATAGCGGGTGAATGTCTGGCATCCGGTAGGATGCTCCATCTGCAGCAAAAGCAAAAAGATAAGAAAATTGAATATATATATATATATATATATATATATATATATATATGTGTGTGTGTGTGTGTGTGCTTGCAATAAGCTTTTGTCATATTGATTACCATCTGCGTAAAAACAAAGTTCTTCATATAAATAAATTGAGCACTCTTTGGTAATTGACTGTGTTTATATAAACATCGAAATTTCGCTTACACACGACTTGTAACTGACGGGCCGAATAGTTATAGGTGCCGACTGTTGACTAGACGGTCGAGTTTCGAACTCCAGTTGAGTTACTAGCCACATTGAATAGTTGTGATACAGTGAAACCGTCTCTCTGTTAATTACTATATATATATATATATATATATATATATATATACTAAAAATAAAAGGACAAAACCTAAAATTATTCCTTCTTTTACTGATGTATCTTTCTCGAGTTCTCCCTTTCTTGTACAGCTACAAGTTAAATAGTATTACTAATTGTGGTGATATTCTCTTTGGTTTTAATGGACTATTCCAATCTTTTACTTTTTTCTTTTCTTTATTAACTTCGACTGCTTATAAACAGAGAGAGAGAGTGATGGAAGCAAAAGTGGTAGAGATATAAAATAAGAGAGGAATTCATACAAAATACAGTGAGTGAGGTTGAGAGTGAGGGTGAGAGTGATAGATAGAAACTTAGTGAGTTAACTGCAAATTGCGCATAACTAGAACAACTAAGATTGAAGTCTTTTGAAAGATAACACAATCCCAAAACCGAGGAATATTTTAGCATGCATTTTATGTAATTAAAATATCTAGGAAAAAAGCCTTCACAAAACAAAAGGTGATTAACTCAGCCTATTTCCTCCATTAGTGTGCTTCATTCATAAAGGAAGCATATATATATATATATATATATATATATATATATATATGAGAGAGAGAGAAAGAGAGAGAGAATCTAGAAAGAAAAAATTCACATACATATTGTAACTGTCAGCATTTATGTATGTGAATTTTGTCTTTCTATATTTTATCCTTGCTCTATATTCTACATTGAGCTCTCTTACTCGGATTTCTTACTAAAATTATTCACTTTAACACACTATATATTTATATATATATATATATAATAAAGTCATCCACAGGCAGCTGTTTCGTCGTCTACAACTAAACAGTGTGCTAGATGTAGCGATATTCGAAACCCGGACACCAATAGTTATATATATTCTGGGTAGCTGAATACTAGAAGTACAGCCCTCATATATAATATATAAACCTGTAATGGTGGTTTTACATATATTTGAATATTATTACTGCATGTACATGGACGGCGGCACCGGGAGGGAGGGCAGGGGGGGGGCTCAAGCCCCCTCACGTTTTGACTGCCTCCCACCCCACTTTACGGTCATCAACATTGAAGTTATATATGCATGTGTTGAACAGGCCCCCCCACTTTTATAACTGTGCCGTCGGTCCTGATGTATATATGGAAGTCAATAAGTTGGAGTGTGATATATATATATATATATATATATATGTACATGTGCATATGTAAAATGGATTATTCTAGAAACCATTATGCCAACTAATCCTTTTATGAGTGTCTTCTCTCTCGGATATTATTGTCTCAAGGCAGCAGAAAAATCCAATAAATCCCTCAAAGGAATGTTAGCCAGACTAAGCTTCAACCTTTTTCCGTTCATCTAAAGTCGCCAGTGGGGAAATGATTTAACCATTGGTCAACCACTGTCACTTCTGTCCGGTTCTAAAATAATTTTGTTCAAGTTACTTCGAAAACATAAAATTTAATCTGAAAGATTGATGCCATATTGTAAACTCTCATGATCTAAATGAATAAGTGCAAAAGTTTCTTCAACCTATCCTAACCTCAAAACAGCTTCATGCTTATAAGAATCATAAAACTATATTCATAGAATCAAAAGACTATATAGTAACAGAATCATAGAATAATAGAACTACATTCATAAAATCATAGACCAATATCAACATAATCATAGAATCATAAAACGGTATTACCAATCATAGAATCATAAAACGGTATTACCAATCATAGACCTATATCAACATAATCATAGAATCATAAAACTATATTAACATAATCATAAAACTATATTAACAGAACAATAAAATCATAAAACGGTACTGACAGAATCATAAAACGGTATTAACAGAATCATAGAATAATAGAACTATATTTACATCAAAACAGCTTATGCTTATAAGAATCATAGAATTGATATGTTGTATCATAGAATTTATTCTATGATACAACATATTATTTGCCTCCTTGCCAGGAGGTTAGTCACAAGGGCAGGTGTGTTTTGGAGAAGCACGTGCACTAGGATAAACACACTTTGGTCTACAAAAATGCCTGAGCATCTCCGTCAGTCCAAATATGATCTAGGGTTAAGATTGGATTCTAACTCTGCCTAATGAGATCTCAGTTTGTAATAGCTGTTGATCGATAACATCGACATGGCAGTGTCGCAGATTTTGTACATGTCTGTGTAAATAAAAATAATCATATATATATTATATATATATATATATATATATATAATGATATTATAATCTATTATATATAATTAATGGTCCGCATATTGTTAATACATACTCGGTCTACTTAGGAGGTCATTGTCGCCCAACATCGTATATCAAGAATTCAGCTCACTTTGTGGAAAAAAAAACTCAATGCTCTCTTTCATTCCAACAAGATGGTGAGTCTAGACGTAGTAATTCTGTTCACGAAAGGACCCACTGACTAGATATCATAGTCACAGGCATTACCTTCTGCTATCATGGGAGGATCCTCTCTGGTATAACCTCCACTTTTTTAAAAATAGTATTTGTTCTGTTTTCCTAATGCCATCCTCCGTTTGGGAGAGGGTAGTGTAGTATATGTTTGTTCATTATGGAACCAACCTTCCCAGGCATTTTGGGAGTAGGAGAGGGAGGGTGAATTCTCTTAGGCTTCACCTTCTCCTTTGGGGTTTAGAGTGGTACAGTATCATTCTTCATGATGCATTCCTCCCAGGCATTACCTCTTCTTTGGAGGAGGAAGTATGTTATATGTTCGTTCCTCATGATACCATCCTCTCAGGATTGGCTTCTCCATTTTTTTAATGAGGCCAGTGTAGCATCTGTTTTGTTGTCATCCTCCCAGACATTAACTCCTCCATTTTTTTTTAGGAGCGAGTAGTGCTCTTCTGTCATGATACCATCCTCCCAGGCATTACCTCCTCCTTTGGGGTTCAGTGTAGTATATGTTTGTTCACCATGATATCATTTTACCATGCTAGCAAAAATATGCGATCGGAGAGAGAATATATTTGCTAATTTTATATAAATTGATCACAAATTCGGATTGAAAGTTTAGAGAATTGCACACTGTAAATAGGACGTCAGTCGTGGGAGATAGAGCGCTAGCTAGATAATCCAACTAGCTTCAAGGTCGATGCCAGAAAAAGGAAAAGTTTTGAATTTCACACATGTATCGAGCGATTATTTTATTTATTTTTTGTACTTTCAGATAAAAGAGTGCACTGTCTTGTTGCTCAGTATAATTCAGGGCAGATAACTTTAATATGGTTTAAGGGAGATAACTCCTGAATATTCTGAACCTATTTCTGTCCCTCTTATTTCACTTGTCAACCGAGTTGACATGCACGTGAAATAGATTTTGTTTATCGAAACAATTGTCAGTCCATAGTAGTTTGTATCCCTAACTACCCCGCCAGTATAATAATGGATTGCTCCTGCTTATACGTATTGCTGCTTATACTATCTTTTTGATATATGTTGAATAAAGCCGAAATACACTTCATATTTATTTTTAAAATAATTGTTTTTGATTTTTCAATGGTATATATATTATTCTAAGCTATTATTCAAATTAACAGCACATTTAGTTATAGCTTTCATGTTGTTTTTCACTTGTGTCTTAGAAGCGTTGCCCAGCAACCTTTGCCTGAGAGAGATGTTTTATGCTGATGATTTAGCGCTTGCCTGTGACACTTACATTAAAGATATGGGGGCAATCTATGGAAATTAAAAGAACTGAGAGTGGATATTACCAAGACCAAAGTAATGATCAGTAGTTGTACTATTGGAAAACTTCAAGAAAGTAGAAATTTTCTTTTCTCAGTTTACAGAAAGGGAGTTGAGAACAACTAAATTTCATGTGGTACTTTTAAGCATTAGGTACATCAAAAGTGCAGTGGAATTACTGGTAGATTGAGAGAGAATATTCAGTTTGTGTGGCAGAAGTATAAGACAATGGAGATGAATGAGAATTCAGATATGGAGAAAGTATATTTGGATGACGAGGCTATTGAAGTTGTCCAGAAGTTTATTTAACTTAGTGATACCATTGGTTCACAGATAATAAAATGTGAGCATCAAACAGAACATTACTGTTGTCGACAAAAGAAAAAGTCAATTAGATTTTTTTTTAAATTTTACTTCAGTTAGTTCAAGGAAATCAAGGGGCTCACTTCCCTTTTATGACTGCTTTCTGTATTTCGCTACAGGTTGGTCTTCCAGGGATTATTTCTAAGTATTTAAGTTTTTTTTTTTCATTAGGCCAGTTGCTCCTACTACAACCGGTATAATGTTTATTTCTTTCAGAGACCATGTTGTTTTTAAATCATTCTTGAGGTCCTGGTATTTCATTATCTTTATGCGTTCAGCTCTATTGAGACCAACGTCATTTGGAATGGTTACATCAATAATGAGCGCAGTCCTTTTGGGTTTGTTCCATATAACAATGTCTGATTTGATGGCCTTGCATTTTATGTATCTGCCTGCCTGTATAGCTTTGTCATAGAACACTGTCACCTTTCCGTTTGATGTTATTGGTGAAGGTTCATGCTTCCAGATGTTCGACGATCTGTCAAGCTGCATCTTTCCACAGATCTTCCAATGGAGGTATTTACTTTGTTGTGGTGGACAGTGTAAAGGCCATCTGCTAATAGAATCTGGCATCCAGATATTTGGTGGCTTCGGCTCTCAATCGATGAATGGTAAAACCTACACTGGCCATTTGTTTGTAGGCCAGCTATTTTTTTAAATCCATTTGTGAGTAAGCCTTGGTCTTGTCCGGCTATAATAAGTATTTCCTCATCAAATTGAAGACTGCCGTTCTTGGGTCATAGAAGTGAAGTCTCCCTGTCTATATATTCCTGGTTAAGCTCATCCAGGAACTTCTCTGCTCTTATGTTTTTTCCATCCTAGTTTTCTTGTCTCTATCTCCTTCTCTGCATATTTTTTTCTTTTCGTTCTTGCAATTCAGGTTGCTGATTCGTCATAGTATTCTCCAGTATAACTCCCCCAAAGTTTTCAGCAAGCTTTGTGATTGAAGTTTGTTGGGACAAGTATTCATGATGATCTCTCACCATTCTCATTGTCATATCTGTTGAACTTTTAGTGTACTGCCCCATGCTTACTATTGTGGCTCGATAAGCATGGTTGATTTCAGTGAGGCCTAGATCTCCTTCTTTTCGTGGTAGATATAACCTTTCCATGCATTGGTTTCGGTATATTATCCTATGTAAAGCTAACATTTTTATGGTCTTTGTATCAAGCCTATTGATATTCCTTGTCTCTTATCTTCTCATGTTTCACCATTATGAGATATTTGTACGTGGCATCCTCTCCCAGGTCTTCAATAAGGCTGTTATTGATCTAAAGATGTTCAGATTTTGCCTCCCCCCCCTTTTTATGGTACATTTAGCATACTTGTCAAATCCCAACTCCATACAGACATCATCGGTGAACGTTTTTACAGTTTCTATTAGGGAGACAAGATGTTTTTATGTCTCGGCATACAGTTTGAGATGGTCCATAAAGAGTAGATTGTTGACTCTGTTATTTTCTTCTTTTCTGCCTCTACTAAGGTTGTAACCAGCATTGCAGTTTTTAAGGAGCTTGCTGAGTGGATCCATTGTAAGGCAGAAGAGCAGTAGTGATAGGCTATCCCCTTGGAAGATACCTCGCTGGATACTAAGGTTTGAGGTTTGTATCATTCCTTTCACGTGGTTTAGGGCAATGGGTGTTTGCCACATGGTCATTTGTTTTTCAAGGAATGTCCTTATGCTTTCATGGACATTGTATAGCCCCAAACACCACTTGATCCAGGAGTGAAGCACACTGGCAAATGCCTTTTTGTAACTGACAGGTTTCTCTGTTGCTTTCTGCAGTCCTCTAGGATGGTTTGATTTATGAGGAGTTTGGGTTAGGGTTAGGGTTAGTCCTCTAGGATAGTTTGATTTATGAGGAGTTTGGGTTAGGGTTAGGGTTAGTCCTCTAGGATAGTTTGATTTATGAGGAGTTTGGGTTAGGGTTAGGGTTAGTCCTCTAGGATAGTTTGATTTATGAGGAGTTTGGGTTAGGGTTAGGGTTAGTCCTCTAGGATAGTTTGATTTATGAGGAGTTTGGGTTAGGGTTAGGGTTAGTCCTCTAGGATAGTTTGATTTATGAGGAGTTTGGGTTAGGGTTAGGGTTAGTCCTCTAGGATAGTTTGATTTATGAGGAGTTATTTTTTTGTACCAAGTTTGTTCCTGGTACACTCTTTTTGCTCTTTTTCAAGGTAATCACCATCGACCAGGTGTTTTTAAGTCGCATTCACTTTTATCCCTGTTAATCATTTGTATGTGTTTGTAAGGTAGCAGATAGGTCTGTATTTGTTGGGCAAATGGGTATCTTGGCTCTTGGGTATAAAAGTTCGTCTGCCCACAGTGAGCCATTCTGGTGAGTCTTCTTCACCACGGAGAATTCTATTAAATGCTTGGGCATAATGGTGGTGAAGTGTCGCCAATGTGTGTGTAGTGTGATGATGTATAAAAGTGAAACCTGGCCAGTGATGGTTGAGGATATGCGTTGCATGGAAAGAAATTATAGAAAGATTTATATATAGAATTGATACTTAGGGTTCAACTGTACGACCAGTTGAGCAGCAAGATAAGTAAGAGCTCAAGTAATCAAAAAAACAGTTTATATGGAAGCTGGACTGCTCCACTATGCCAAGTTGGGCAAGTCCATTATATGAATTCTGAGTTATTTCTCTTTAAGCTTAAAGAGGCGTGGGTTATGTATCTTGCTCAGAAATGTTATAAGAATTATACGATGGATGTGTAATGGGATTCTGAAAGACAAGCTTAGATCTGATGACAGAGGAAGATTAAATCTGGACAGTACAGAAAGATGTGTGCAGAACAAGAGACTCTGTTGGTTTGGTGACATTGAAAGAATCATATGAGTGCTTGTTAGAAGATATAGAACAGTTCAGATCACAGAGTCAGTTGGCAGAGGAAGGCCAAGGAAAACATGTGAGGAAGTGATAAGGATGGATTTGAGAGAAAGAGGGATTAATAAAGGTTTGATCAGAGATAAGTTAGTTTGAATGTCAATTTCTAAAAGTCGTTCAGCACATGCCTACATGTAAACCAGATATTAAACTTAATATGATGATGATGATGATGATGATGATGATGATGATGATGATGATGCCGCCGATCTGAGACCAAGTCTATTTGAAAATACGTGTTTTGTTCATGTTTTAATAGACCTAGTGTTTGAGTGACTGTCATGCTAAACCCATTCTTTTCAAGTGCTGGCAGTATTCTGAGAATTGAGACCTATGTTAAAATATATTTTATTTACATTTGGTGTTCTAGTGACGTCAGACAAGGTTTCATAATAAACCCATTCCTTTCAGCTGCTAGCATAAGTTTGATATCGAAAATCAAGTTCATTTAAAAATATGCGTTTTGTTTATATTTTGATAGACGTAGTGTTTGAGTGACGTCAAATGTGGTGTTGTGCATAAACGGTTCCTTTCAGCTGTTAACAATAATTATACATATATACATTAGGTAATACCTAGTGCAGTATTCAACCTATGCAGGTATCCGGCTTTCACCGAAAGAGGAAGTTTCTAAGGAATATCAAATTCACATGTAGTCTCCAGTTGCATGTATATGCCGGTCGGGGGAGATTACATACAGCACCTAGTATTCCAAAATGGTCACCCATCTAATACTGACTAGGCTCAATGTTGCTTAACTTCGGTGAACTAATAAAGCACAGTGTGTCAACATGATTATGATGTATACACTAATTGGGGTGCTGAAAATACACTTAGTCCATTTATTTATTTATATTTTTTGTATATTAATTTAATTGGATGAAGATAAGATAAAAATATTTACTAATTTTGTAGCCATTACCTGAAAAAAATGGCTCAAGAGAAATCCTAATCTTATGCGTGAGTGATGTGAGATAAAGTGCCATGCTAAATCCGTTCTTTTGAACTGCTCGCATAATTCTTAGATCAGAGACCAAGTCTATTTGAAAATAAATGTCTCGTTCATGTTTTGACTAAGTGTGATGTTTGAAACACGTCAAATGCGGTGTTTTGCTAAAACCATTTCTTTCAACTTTTAACAGTGGTTGGGGTGCCGAAAACACACTGGATCCATTATTTTTGTATTTTAATTTACTTTAATAAAGGTAGGGAAAAGGTATTTATCAATTTTGCCGCCATTACCTGAAAAAAAAAAATCGCTTACGGAAAATCCGAATCCTGTAACTCCTTACAATAAAAATGTGCATATTAATAATTACAGACAAAGAAGGAAGGTCATCCGAATAATGGAATGATATATCTATGACTTCCACTGGCTTTACAAACTGTCAGCATTTTCTCTCTTTTCAAATCATCCAAAATGTATACGCAAACCGAGAATATTTCATTTCTGAAACCTTACAAGGTTTCATTCTCAAATGAATGATTACGGATATCACACTTTCGCTAACAGATAGATGCAGCAGCTAAAGTCAGGATTCTTTTATCGGAGTTCCGGAGAACATAACTAAGCATTACTCTACGAAATGTTCCGTCTGTATAATAAGAGTATTGAATGCTTCTTGGGATAACCATCCTCAGTAAGTACTGTAGATACAATTCTAACTTTATATCATGCTTGTTATTGTGTAAAAAAGTAAAATTTCAAGTTTTAATGAAAGCAAACAAAGAGCTTGTTTTTTTTTGTATTTAAGATTTTCAAATCGAATAAGTTGGACAGCTATTTTGAAAATTAAACTAAAATTTAGGCCAATCGAGTTATCTTCCCTTTCATTTATATTTTTTTATGGAAATCGCTCCAGACAAAAAAAAAATGAAAGATGATTATCGCAAAAACAGGAGATGCCTATTGACCTTAGTCTTGAGAAGATCAAGGCTATAGGTAGGAGGAAAACAGTCAGCAGGAAGGGAGTTCCACAAGCCTGTAGCTCTTGAAAAAAGCTACTTGAATAGGAAGCTGTATTATAACAAGGTATTAAAACAACCAATTGGTGAAGACCACTAGACCAACGATTCAAACGAGCTGTAACAAATAAAGCAGGGAATAGATCAGACGATTGTGAAGAACACATGCCATAATAGTATTTATAGAAAAGACCGAGATTAGCATCATTACGTATTTGAGTGAGAAGGTGCAGAGAAGAATAAAGGATAGGGGCAAACCAAATTACAGATACGCTTCTGAACCTTATGAAGAACACTCGAATGAGACAGATTTATTAGCCCACATATGACAACAGTACTCCATACATGGTCTAATCGTGGATTTGTAGAGATAGAGAATAGTGTCAGGTGTGAGAAACTGATTTGACGAGAAGCAGAACGAGCAATGGATCTAATGTATGAACTCTAAGAAATATTCCATGAGAAATGCCAGTATACTGAAATCATATGCCTTTAATAGGGTTAAGATGAAAATTCATATACACTAAATGTACAAAAGCAAGGAAATTCCCAAATTTTTACACTTTTATTGTCATTAAGGGTATGCGAGCACAACAGGGCTATGTATTTTACTGGTAGGAATTTTTCTTCAGCACACCTCACACACTTCATCCACTCATGCATAGAGATTTATACTGTAGTAATGTGATAATGAAATGGTTTGGTTGATATGTAGTCATACCCTTAATGACAATAAAAGTGTAAAAATTTGGGAATTTCCTTGCTTTTGTACATTTAGTGTATATGAATTTTCATCTTAACCCTATTAAGGGCATATGATTTCAGTATACTGGCATTTATCATCGAATGTCACTACTTTTGTAAAGACTATGCCTCAATACAATGCCTTCTCATAAGGTTTTTTGGAATTTTCTGGAAACCTAACGTATATTGTAAACTGAAATTAAAATGCCATCAACTAGACCCTAGAACCAAAAATCAGCTGAATCCATCAAATAGTTGATGAGATTCAGGGTGGCACATATGTACGTACGTACGTACGTACGTACGTACATACACACAGATAACATGATTTCATTCATGAACTTTCTGGATCTCTGGGTTGCCTTGACTAATGATGCTGAAATTCTACACACTTATAGAACCTATCAAATAAAAATTTTGTGCAAAGTTTTAACTAATTTGGTTTATTGGTTTTTAAGTCATGATTGATCAAAGAAATGAGATTTCTAGCATAAGCCATTCTTGAAGTCTATTAAGGGATAGAGCGCTCTCGCGCCTCCCTTAATTTGATGAGAAAGAAAGACCAACACGTTTCAGAGTCGATTTCTCCTCAAGAGCAGAGCCATCCATGGTTTTATAACATGTAAATATTCAAAATGGTAACCATTTACAAACCCTTTTCCTGTGAGATGGCACAATTTTAAAATGAAATTTTAAAAAGACGTTGACACACCAGTTCTTGTAATACCACCGAAGTTAAGCAACATTAAGCTTGGTTACTACTTAGATGAGTGACCATTCTACAATATTAGATGCTGTATGTAAAACCTGGTCCTAGTTGTCTTGCGAGCTGAGGGATTGCTACTAATCTGTAATATTTGGATTATTCGGACTACTGTTCTCATCCTGGATGTTATTCTCGCAACGTTTTGGCAAATGTAACCTCCGACCTTCTTCAGGCGCCTCCGAATAGAACTGTTACATAGTCCTTTAATTACTCATACCTTTTCTTCTGCGTTGTGGAGGGGTGTCGTCTCAATGTCGTCTAGCGGTTGAGTTCTCTCCTCGTTTCGGGACTGCTGTGGAACATCGCGTCCAGTATCATCATCATTGTATTGGGCTGTAACAAAGTTTCTCATACACAGCGAAAAACAAGGCATACTCTCTTTTCTAAATGTGATTACTTTTATTTAGGCGTCAAGTTTCTGTCGTTCTTAGATATTTTTTACTAACGAAGAGAGAGATCAATTCACTACTTTTATCGTAGTTAATTCCTAAGTATCTATGGTCCATTAAGTCCTTAGCCATTCGAGGAGGGGGGAGAAAGGAAGTTCATTACGACTGTATTCTTTTAGGGAAATAAATTCCCCTTTTCATTTGCGGATTACATGGAGAAATACGCCTGTTCAGCTGGCTTCCAAAAACCAGACTGGTAATACTCAATCATGTTCTGCAAAGCCACAAACAAAAACATCAATTTTCTTCTACAAAACCACTAAACGAAACACCATGAATAAATATTTGAAGATATAAAGAACTTGAAGCATAAAAACTTTTACCAAAATGACCGGATTCGGCATTAAATAACCCGAAAGGGGTAGATACACCGTAAAACAAAACTGTACTCTTATAGAGAATGCACCGCATTTCCATGGCTTCGCGTCGTAAATGGTCGGGCAGGTTTTGGAAGCGCCCAAGAGCTGATAAAACTATTAACCAATCAGGTTATAGCAGGCATTAGACAACTTTTGGAAGAAATTAATTTCTACAATCTGCAGCGCGTTGAATCTCCCGAAGTAGTCATTGAGTTCTGCAGCAACCGTCACTTCTAGTGAAAGACTAACCCTAACCAGAAGATATTGAAAAAAAAAAACTAAGAAAAAACAAGAAATTAGTTAAAATCAGTGGTTTCGTTGTTTGTTATATATAAAAAAAATATCTTTTGAAACTTTTCGGTGCACAAAAATAACATTTTATTTAAAAACATTTGTTTAACAATGGTTCCTTTGATACAAAAAATAATAAACATCTAATTAATAACACTTTAGTCATGGTTTGTTTGTTCTTTATTTTTATATATGTATTTTAGTTTGGTTTTCTTTGTCTGAATTTATCGTCTGCCAGTCTTCAATTTATCGTTTTGTAGTTTTCGCTTTGTCAACTCTCAGGAGCTTCCAAGACCAGCCCGAACATTGACAACGCGAAGTCATGGAAACATTGTGTGTTCTCTATTAGAGTACCAACAAAACGACCAAACGAAACACCATGAACAAGCCACGCGTGCGTGGTCCCCCTCTGTATGTGACTCGATGTGGTGAGTGTAAAATGCAATAAATTTGGGCAATTTGGGGCATTTTTTACCCCCCACCCCTTTGACCCTCCCCCCTTTTACCCCCTGGGGGCGCGAACCAAAATTTTTCTGCGGTCAAGGATGCTCATTTTATATCCAGAACAATTGCCTCTATATTTTGGCCAAGTTTCAGAAAAATTGAATGGATGGATCAAACGTTATGGGAGAAAAGGGTCATTTTTTGCCATTTTGGGGGCTTTTGATCCCCTGGGGGCGCGAACCAGATTTTTTCCAAGGTCAGCGATACTTATTTTCTATTAGGAACAATTGCATCCACATTTTGGCCAAGTTTCAGAGAAATTGAATGGATGGATGAAAAGTTATGGGGCAAAAAATATCATTTTTTGCCATTTCGGGGCCTTTTGACCCCCTGGGAGGGGGGGGGGGGCTAACCAATTTTTTTTTCAAAAATCGGAGAATGTCACTTTCTAACCTGACCAAAGTTACAACTTCATGCAAAATTTCAGAGAAATTCAATGGATGGTTGCAGAGAAAAATCCGGATGGACGGACGGACGGACGGACGGACGGACGGTCATGCCTCAAAACATAGGTCCCCCGATTTTATAAATCGGGGACCAATAAATATTGGAAGATATATAGAACTGGAAGCATAAGAACTTTTACCAATATGATTAGATTCGGCATTAAATAATCCGAAAAGGGATGATATGCCATAAAACAAAACAACCAAACTCTAGCAATAGAAATATACAATGTGCATCTCTGTCCCCTTTAGCATATCAGTGGAACTTTGCGAATAAATAAGGTAAAGGAAAAAGTTGTAAATTTATGAACAAGTTATAGTTTACCAAACTTTTAGATTCAAATATCTTAAAAATATAAAATAAAAGCTTTCTAACTTTCAGGTGATTTTACGCCATAGAAATATATCGAGTAATGCAGCTATCCTCCAATAAATATTGTTTATTTTGACAATTGAGATAACTTCCAGAATGTTGTGAATATAGAAAAAAACAAGAGAGCCAGATAAAGACACTATTTTTTATTAAAATAATATAAATAAAAAATATTTGGTTTGGTAGTTTGGTAGTTTTGTTTTACGGCATATCAACCCTTTTTGGGTTATTTAATGCCGAATCTGGTCATTATAGTGAAAGTTTTTATGCTTCAAGTTCTTTATATCTTTAAATGTTTAATCAGGGTTTTTTGTTTGGTAGTTTTGTTTTACGGCATATCAACCCTTTTTGGGTTATTTAATACCGAATCTGGTCTTGTTTTCTTCTCTTTTTTGTTTCTTTCCCCTTTTAATATCTGTTTCTATTTAACCCATAGTTGGGACCCTAACAGGTACTACCACTCCGGGTCAGGGTGGACCTGGGAGCAATGGTAATTAAGAGGAGGCTCCACATTCCCCAAAGTCCGTAAGCCGGATCTCACCATCGGATGTAGTTTAAGGTCATATCCAGGAAAAATAAAAATAAAAAAGGGGAGGGAGAAAGGGAGAGGGGCTGTTGTTTTTGTTTTTGGTTTTGTAGAACATAATTAAGTTTTACAAACAAAAAAAAAACAAAACAAAAAAAAACGTCAATGTAGGTGAATTTCGTCTCAGGGAGCCACAGGGCAGCCTGATCTGGTATCACCAGTAAAAAATATTTGGTAAAAATAATTAAGACAGATAAATAATAAATTATGATATCAGCTTTGTGCTATTTGGTCTACTGTTCTCTTCATTGATGTCATTCTCACAATAACATCCAAGATGAGAATAATAGTAAAAAAATAAAAATTATCAATCCTTATCTAAAAAATTCCGAAACATGATATCAGCTTTATTCTATTCTTACTCTAGAAATACAAATATTAATGAATATTTACTGTTTTAAAAAAAGAAGTAACACATAATACTATCTATATTATAATACTAACACTCTGAGGACCTTGTATGTTTGTTTTGCTAACAGAATGGGAGATAATATATTTGAGAGTTACCTGCTTTGCTAATGTGTAATTTCAAAATCAAGCAATAAGTTACTTTTTGATATAAAAATGTTTCCTTTTTGCTTTCAATAACCGAGTTAATGCAGTTATTTTGACGAATGAGATAACTTCTGAAATGTTGTGAATATAGAAAAGACAAATAAAGACACTATTTTGTATAACGATAATATAAATAAAAAATGTCTGATAAAAATTTAAGATAAATAAATAAAAATTATTTTAAAATATGATATCAGCTTTATTTTATTCTTAATCTAGAAATACTAATGAATATTTTATTCTTAATCTAGAAATACTAATGAATATTTTATTTCGTAATTGCCATGTTTGTCTGGCAGATGGAATGGAAGATAACTTATTCAAACGTCACCTCCTTCATGAAGTGTAATCTCAAAATCAGAGAATAAGTTACTTTTTCCAATTCTTGATTAATATTTTCAAAAACTATAACTGCGGTACTGAAAATGCACTCGATCCATTTGTTGTTTGTTTTTAATTTGCTCTGTCACTTTTAAAGTAACAGGTAAACTATTTTATGTATAACTTGAATATTGAAAATTATAGGTCTTCATACATTATTGGACAATGGCGAGTGGGCTTTAAAAGCCGTAAACTAAGATTTTTCATTAAAAATTATTATAGTACAGGACCTAAATTACATATACAAACAAAAACATAAGTCAATCATGAGACTGCATATCTCCGCCTGACAACGTAAGGATGGGCCAAAGTTTTATCTGGGCCTTACTTCTCAATATTGTATGAAGTATTCCCGAATTTATACCATAGAAACGTTGATAACTCAAAAACTATTTATCAAATTAGGCTGAAATTTGGTTTACCAGTTACTGTTATCATAGAGCAATGGATCCATACATTAAATGTTCAAAAATCGTAAGTCTCAATTCCATAAAATTTTCGACCTTGACTAAAGTTTACAAAGTCAAATGTCAATGCGAAGATCATATGCTGCAGGACATCGTTGGCTATGGTATGGACCAAGTAGCGAGTCTCCAGGATGAATAGAAAAACGAAGTTATCACCAACAGTTTGACTTTGACCGTTTCAGTAATTTTGACCTCTGACCTAGTTTTCCTAAAGTTAAATCAGTTCTAAATTAGACTATGACCGATATTTTGACCAAGTTTGGTGACGATTGGTCAAGCTAGATTGTACACAAACAAACATAGTGGCTAACCAACAAAAAACTCAACAAAAACATTATCTCTTTGGCGAAGATAATTAAACAGGGATAATTTAACATAGGATAATATATTTTACAAAAATTGAATCTCACAAGAGAGAAAACTATTTAATATTTTAAATCATTATTCATTGCTATTCATAAATATATCTCCATTTATATAAGAGCAATGGGTGATCTATGGAGTATTCTGATTGGCTGAAGCTGGAGAGCTCAAATCTAAATAAGCGGTTGAATTTTTTCTTTTATGCTAAGGTGTGTAGCATCTCGTATTTAAAGAGATGACCTGAATCTGCCTGTCTCAGGTTGGGGTAGTTGTTTGGGCCAATATGATGTGAAAGCAGAGTCAGAGGGAGTCGGAGGTTTTGGAAGAAGTCGGAGTCGGAGTCAGACTTATAAGAATGCTATGAGTCAGAGTCAGCGTCGGATTTCTTTAAGACAATCATCTCTAACTCATGTGATCTAACCGTAAGAAATTAAAAAAAAAGGTTTCAAAGACAGATTTCCAGCACCAGCATCACTGCTTTTTGTCTGCTCGTCTCTCTTTGCTCCCTCAAAATCAACTCTGCCACCTTTCATTTTAGTTCTTCAATTTATCTCAGCTGATCTCCACATATGCTAATTAGTTGAAACTACAAAAGTCTACATCTTTGAAGAGAAGCTCTCTTCTACTCTGGCGGATGGACAGTCACAACATGCAAAGCATCGCATTCTTTTCTCAGCTGGTAGGTGTTCCTCTATGTCACACTGACTTATTAGTTGATTTTTTTAGCTGTTATTCTTTGTTTTCTAAAAAATAGATTATATTGTTTTCTCAGACATTGTTCTACAAAAGAATATGCTGTAAAGGTTGCAGTTGGAGATATGGATAAGACTAAAATGATAGGAAAGACAAACCATTACCTAGATTGGAACGATTAATTCACTTGTGTTATTTCATGAAGTAGAGACCGAGAAAGTCCCCAGCAAGAAGTCATTACTTTTATGCATATTTTTTAAACAAATATTATACATTTCTAAATGTTTTTCTTTTTCTGGAAGTAAAAAAACGCATTAAAATAAGATAAAACACAAACTTATCCAGGTAGTTAGAAAGGTAACTTATCTTGCCTTTGGTAACATTTATTTGTTGCATAGTTGTTTTTTTACCTCTTTTTTCTTCAGTTAACTTCAGTAAATAAGTTTATTTACATATATTTTCAGCTTTAACATTGAAAAAAAAAAAAACGATTGCTGATCCTGCGAATGTTACTTGCGAAATAAACACACATTCTTCACCAGTCAATCTGGCATTTCTCATTGTTTGCTCAGTGCTAAAAGAATTGTTTTGGTTTTCTTCAAATTAATTTACTGTTTCTGTAATTTGGCCGGCGAAAAATTTAAATCATAGTAATTGTCTTTTAGTTTTCAAACAAAAAGGATTTAGGGAATAACAAAAAGACAAAATAGCAGTCATGTTTGTCTTATAGAAAAGATTGATTGACAAAAGAAAGTAATTTACGTAAATTGTCCAACAATTTCTTCACCAAAGACTTTATTAGCAACTTCATGAAAGAACCAATCAAATGAAGCTCTTGTAAATTTAACACTTTTCTTAGAACTCTGTTTTTCGGTAAAATGCCCTAAGAAATAATTAATTTACTGATCTTCTTCTGAATTCCTACAGAATTGTCCTAAAGCTTTCACAAAAATTTAAGATCAATTAAAAACAATTGCCGAAATCTTAAACAGTTATAATTAAATTGTGTATTATTTTTTTGTGTGTGTTTACATTTTTATTTAACCTTTTAAAAAGGATTTTTATTACTTCAAGTGAAATTCCTCTTTGAAAAAAAAACAAACCTTTGACCTTCGAAACAATTTTAAATTGGAAAAGATGAAAGGTTATTTTTTCTATGTCAACATGAAACCCTAAAATCTATTTTTTTTTTAACTTTGCAATGCCATCAAGTTGTGCACTTTACTGTTTGATAAGGATGATGATGACGACGACGATAAATATCCTTCTTTTTCTTCTTGTGTCAACTATCACCCACAAAGGGTTGATCCAGCCTCTTCTTTTTTTTTTCTTTGACACTTAATGTAAACCCAAGGTCTTTTTACTAATGAGTCACCACTTATCTAGAGCAAAAGCTACACGAGGATAAGAGTTAACGATGTTGATAGATTGTCAGTTAAATGATGAAGAATATTATAAGAGGATTGAAAGTAATCGATGGAATAAACAAAATTTTATTACTTATGAGGACGGCTTATGAAAACTATTTGCTGACATTGGATTTGAAGACGACCATGTTATAGTCTGCAGAGAAGCAGTACCGGTGTAATCTATTACATCTGTACATGATGCTAGACACTTAAGAGGAGGAAAGGAAAGCTCTTTTCAGTTGTTTTGATAAGACACATTCTTGCTGTGAATGTCTTACAATGGGGAAGCAGAGATGGAAGGTTAGTCGAGCACTTTCTATGGAAACAACGATAGAGTAGAGAAAGACTAGTAACGTCTGTTCTATGAGAAAGGGGCTGTTGAGACTAGAAGAGATCATTTCCCACTAGTTTTCTTAGTTGACTGTGTCAAGGCAAGATCGAGGGCTCTGAGTGGCAATTCCCCTGATGTGTCAGCAGTGCTTCATCTTCAGTCGTATTTGTAGGTAAAGAATTGCAATGTCTGATTCTTTCCTGTGAGACAGATCTTTACCAATAGTTCACTTGATGATTACTTTATAAGATGCAACTTGTGTAGCGACACTTTTGTGGCATCGTCAATAACAGAACAGGCAACAAACCCTGGGCATATGCCTGAGTAAGTGGACGTCTGCAAGCGATCAAAATATGCCAGTCTTCTCAACAGGTTTGTATTTCAACTGATCTCCATAGAGCGATTGGTCTCGCCATGCAAGAATTCCTTAACCGCCTGGATCTACTTTTTCAAGTGATGCCTTGAACTTGCTCTCCACCTGTCAAGCCAGCAGGATATCCGATAAAAGTGCCTGATGTTTCGAAAATAGGCTTTTTTCCCCCACTAAATTGCAAATGCCTGATACCAAAAAAAATTCAGAAGAAATAAAATGTCAGATCTGTTCAAATCATTAGCTGAAAAAGTTCCCTACGTGCCTGACGAGGAAATGTTCAGAGATATGTGATTCCTTTTTTTAAAATATGCAAAATATTAAAGATAAACATTTATCCTCATTTAATTTTTATTTTAAATTGGTTTGTAGATTAAGTTTGTTTTGTTGATAAACAAAAATCTGAAAACGATAGTTTCTATTAAACCCATAGATGGAGCTCTGACAGGTACTTCCATTTTGCGTCAGAGTGAACATCGGAGTCGTGGTAATGAAGGTGTGACTCTGTACTCCCCAAAGTTCCTAAATTGTGGCCTCACCATTGAATGCAATTTTGTGTCATACCTAGAATGGTTGAGGTGGAGGGGCAGGGGGGGGGGGGGCTTGAGTAGTTGATAGGGTTGGGAAATTGGGTTGTAGAAAAAAGATAGTGGGAAAGATAAATTTCCGAGTGGTGGAGTCGAGTAGAGGCGAACACCTTGCCCAAGGGTGTCTATGGTGATTAAGTATCATGTGCAGGACAATGTGTTGGCATTCAATAACCTGAAAAAAGGTTTGATATGCCATAGAACATATTAATCAAAAAAGACGTTAAGGAATACTGATCAAAGTAAAGTGAGTATTACCAAGATAAAAGTTCTTGTCGTGTTGGAAAGCCTTTGATACTCAAAATAAATTCAAAAGCAAAAAAATATATGATGCTTTCAAATCATTAGCTTCTCTTTATTCTTTTTTTCTTCTGGTTTGGTGTAATGATCAAGTGGATGTGCGGCAGTAATAATGTGCAGAAATAATCTTTTTTAAAAGTGCTTACACACTCATAATCTCAGGTGGTTTGGTCATGTATAACACACATGGATACCCAGGCACGAGGTTTCATGGTAGACTAAGGAAGATCTGCATGCATGCAAAGTGACTTGACTGTTTTCAATATGACTGGTATCAACACTTTGGATCTCAGGTGAGTTGGCCATGTGCAGCATGCCACCTCCTGCATCAACTCAATAACAGGCATTGGTACCCTAGTGTCTAGTAGATCAATGAAAATCAAAGCGATTGACTGCTTGCAACCTGACTAGGATCAACCCTTTGGATCTCAGGTGAGTTGGCCATGTGCAGCATGCCACCTCCTGCATCAACTCAATAACATGCATTGGTACCCTAGTATCTAGTAGATTAAGGAAAATCAAAGTGATTGACTGCTTGCAACATGACTAGGATCAACCCTTTGGATCTCAGGTGAGTTGGCCATGTGCAGAATGCCACCTTCTGCATCAACTCAATAACATGCATTGGTACCCTAGTGTCTAGCAGATCAAGGAAAATCAAAGTGATTGACTGCTTGCAACATGACTAGGATCAACCCTTTGGATCTCGGGTGAGTTGGCCATGTGCAGCATGCCACCTCCTGCATCAACTCAATAACATGCATTGGTACCCTAGTATCTAGTAGATTAAGGAAAATCAAAGTGATTGACTGCTTGCAACATGACTAGGATCAACCCTTTGAATCTCGGGTGAGTTGGCCATGTGCAGAATGCCACCTTCTGCATCAACTCAATAACATGCATTGGTACCCTAGTGTCTAGCAGATCAAGGAAAATCAAAGTGATTGACTGCTTGCAACATGACTAGGATCAACCCTTTGGATCTCGGGTGAGTTGGCCATGTGCAGCATGCCACCTCCTGCATCAACTCAATAACATGCATTGGTACCCTAGCGTCTAGTAGATCGAGGAAAATCAAAGTGATTGACTGCTTGCAACATGACTAGGATCAACCTTTTGAATCTCGGGTGAGTTGGCCATGTGCTGCATGCCACCTCCTGCATCAACTCAATAACATGCATTGGTACCCTAGTGCCTAGTAGATCAAGGAAAATACAAGTGATTGACTGCTTGCAACATGACTAGGATCAACCCTTTGAATCTCGGGTGAGTTGGCCATGTGCAGCATGCCACCTCCTGCATCAACTCAATAACATGCATTGGTACCCTAGCGTCTAGTAGATCGAGGAAAATCAAAGTGATTGACTGCTTGCAACATGACTAGGATCAACCTTTTGAATCTCGGGTGAGTTGGCCATGTGCTGCATGCCACCTCCTGCATCAACTCAATAACATGCATTGGTACCCTAGTGCCTAGTAGATCAAGGAAAATACAAGTGATTGACTGCTTGCAACATGACTAGGATCAACCCTTTGAATCTCGGGTGAGTTGGCCATGTGCAGCATGCCACCTCCTGCATCAACTCAATAACATGCATTGGTACCCTAGCGTCTAGTAGATCGAGGAAAATCAAAGTGATTGACTGCTTGCAACATGACTAGGATCAACCTTTTGAATCTCAGGTGAGTTGGCCATGTGCAGCATGCCATCTCCTGCATCAACTCAATAACATGCATTGGTACCCTAGTGTCTAGTAGATCAAGGAAAATCAAAGTGATTGACTGCTTGCAACATGACTAGGATCAACCTTTTGAATCTCAGGTGAGTTGGCCATGTGCAGCATGCCACCTCCTGCATCAACTCAATAACATGCATTGGTACCCTAGCGTCTAGTAGATCGAGGAAAATCAAAGTGATTGACTGCTTGCAACATGACTAGGATCAACCTTTTGAATCTCAGGTGAGTTGGCCATGTGCAGCATGCCATCTCCTGCATCAACTCAATAACATGCATTGGTACCCTAGCGTCTAGTAGATCGAGGAAAATCAAAGTGATTGACTGCTTGCAACATGACTAGGATCAACCTTTTGAATCTCAGGTGAGTTGGCCATGTGCAGCATGCCACCTCCTGCATCAACTCAATAACATGCATTGGTACCCTAGCGTCTAGTAGATCGAGGAAAATCAAAGTGATTGACTGCTTGCAACATGACTAGGATCAACCTTTTGAATCTCAGGTGAGTTGGCCATGTGCAGCATGCCATCTCCTGCATCAACTCAATAACATGCATTGGTACCCTAGTGTCTAGTAGATCAAGGAAAATCAAAGTGATTGACTGCTTGCAACATGACTAGGATCAACCCTTTGGATCTCAGGTGAGTTGGCCAAGTGCAGAATGCCACCTCCTGCATCAACTCAATAACATGCATTGGTACCCTAGTGTCTAGTAGATTAAGGGAAATCAAAGTGATTGACTGCTTGCAACATGACTAGGATCAACCCTTTGGATCTCAGGTGAGTTGGCCATGTGCAGAATGCCACCTTCTGCATCAACTCAATAACATGCATTGGTACCCTAGTGTCTAGCAGATCAAGGAAAATCAAAGTGATTGACTGCTTGCAACATGACTAGGATCAACCCTTTGCATCTCGGGTGAGTTGGCCATGTACAGCATGCCACCTCCTGCATCAACTCAATAACATGCATTGGTACCCTAGTGCCTAGTAGATCAAGGAAAATACAAGTGATTGACTGCTTGCAACATGACTAGGATCAACCCTTTGAATCTCGGGTGAGTTGGCCATGTGCAGCATGCCACCTCCTGCATCAACTCAATAACATGCATTGGTACCCTAGCGTCTAGTAGATCGAGGAAAATCAAAGTGATTGACTGCTTGCAACATGACTAGGATCAACCTTTTGAATCTCAGGTGAGTTGGCCATGTGCAGCATGCCATCTCCTGCATCAACTCAATAACATGCATTGGTACCCTAGTGTCTAGTAGATCAAGGAAAATCAAAGTGATTGACTGCTTGCAACATGACTAGGATCAACCTTTTGAATCTCAGGTGAGTTGGCCATGTGCAGCATGCCATCTCCTGCATCAACTCAATAACATGCATTGGTACCCTAGTGTCTAGTAGATCAAGGAAAATCAAAGTGATTGACTGCTTGCAACATGACTAGGATCAACCTTTTGAATCTCAGGTGAGTTGGCCATGTGCAGAATGCCACCTTCTGCATCAACTCAATAACATGCATTGGTACCCTAGTGTCTAGTAGATCAAGGAAAATCAAAGTGATTGACTGCTTGCAACATGACTAGGATCAACCCTTTGAATCTCAGGTTAGTTGGCTATGTGCAGCATGCCATCTCCTGCATCAACTCAATAACATGCATTGGTACCCTAGTGTCTAGTAGATCAAGGAAAATCAAAGTGATTGACTGCTTGCAACATGACTACGATCAATCCTTTGAATCTCATGTTAGTTGGCTATGTGCAGCATGCCACCTCTTGCATCAACTCAATAACATGCATTGGTACCCTAGTGTCTAGTAGATCAAGGAAAATCAAAGTGATCGACTGCTTGCAACATGACTAGGATCAACCTTTTGAATCTCAGGTGAGTTGGCCATGTGCAGCATGCCATCTCCTGCATCAACTCAATAACATGCATTGGTACCCTAGTGTCTAGTAGATCAAGGAAAATCAAAGTGATTGACTGCTTGCAACATGACTAGGATCAACCCTTTGGATCTCAGGTGAGTTAGCCATGTGCAGCATGCCATCTCCTGCATCAACTCAATAACATGCATTGGTACCCTAGTGTCTAGTAGATCAAGGAAAATCAAAGTGATTGACTGCTTGCAACATGACTAGGATCAACCTTTTGAATCTCAGGTGAGTTGGCCATGTGCAGAATGCCACCTTCTGCATCAACTCAATAACATGCATTGGTACCCTAGTGTCTAGTAGATCAAGGAAAATCAAAGTGATTGACTGCTTGCAACATGACTAGGATCAACCCTTTGAATCTCAGGTTAGTTGGCTATGTGCAGCATGCCATCTCCTGCATCAACTCAATAACATGCATTGGTACCCTAGTGTCTAGTAGATCAAGGAAAATCAAAGTGATTGACTGCTTGCAACATGACTACGATCAATCCTTTGAATCTCAGGTTAGTTGGCTATGTGCAGCATGCCATCTCCTGCATCAACTCAATAACATGCATTGGTACCCTAGTGTCTAGTAGATCAAGGAAAATCAAAGTGATTGACTGCTTGCAACATGACTAGGATCAACCTTTTGAATCTCAGGTGAGTTGGCCATGTGCAGCATGCCATCTCCTGCATCAACTCAATAACATGCATTGGTACCCTAGTGTCTAGTAGATCAAGGAAAATCAAAGTGATTGACTGCTTGCAACATGACTAGGATCAACCTTTTGAATCTCAGGTGAGTTGGCCATGTGCAGAATGCCACCTCCTGCATCAACTCAATAACATGCATTGGTACCCTAGTGTCTAGTAGATTAAGGGAAATCAAAGTGATTGACTGCTTGCAACATGACTAGGATCAACCCTTTGAATCTCGGGTGAGTTGGCCATGTGCAGCATGCCACCTCCTGCATCAACTCAATAACATGCATTGGTACCCTAGCGTCTAGTAGATCGAGGAAAATCAAAGTGATTGACTGCTTGCAACATGACTAGGATCAACCTTTTGAATCTCGGGTGAGTTGGCCATGTGCTGCATGCCACCTCCTGCATCAACTCAATAACATGCATTGGTACCCTAGTGTCTAGTAGATCAAGGAAAATCAAAGTGATTGACTGCTTGCAACATGACTAGGATCAACCTTTTGAATCTCAGGTGAGTTGGCCATGTGCAGAATGCCACCTCCTGCATCAACTCAATAACATGCATTGGTACCCTAGTGTCTAGTAGATTAAGGGAAATCAAAGTGATTGACTGCTTGCAACATGACTAGGATCAACCCTTTGGATCTCAGGTGAGTTGGCCATGTGCAGCATGCCACCTCCTGCATCAACTCAATAACATGCATTGGTACCTAGTGTCAAGTAGATCAAGGAAGATCAAAGTGATTAACTGCTTGCAACATTACTGGTATCAACCCTTTGGATTTGACCGCATGGAGAGCAGGCATAAGATGTTGACTGATGTTGCTCACCTCGGAGTCCGGGACACTCGCAGCACCTTAAATACCAAAATCTGATGATGATGATTCATATATAATTCTTCCATTTAAAATGTCTTTCATACAGATCTGAATAAGAATGCTATATTTCCAAAATATGACAATTTTAAACTAAAGAATCCATTCATCTATTCCAAACTTTGCAAACTTCATGATTGGAATTATCTTCAGAAAATCAGTTAATTAGTTCAGAAATCAATTAACAATGCTACCACTTCCTCGATGCGGATTTAATTAGCGAAAACATCAAAAGCATTTTTTTCCATTTAAAAGCTTTGTATTTACGATTCCTGATTGTTAGATAGCGAAGGAGAGGGGGCCGAGAGAGGGCACCCCAAAATGTATGGTGGCATACAAACGGAAGTCGCAAAATCATGTGATTTCTGACAAAAAGCGGTTCTATCTTTTAGCCTGCTGACACTAACCTGAACGGACAGAAAAACGTCACTGTCCCGGCTAGCCCTTTCGTGGAAGGGGGGGGGGGTGTACAGTGTAGCAGAAAGACAACCTGTTTGTATATGCTAATTGTATCTTTCCCTCCAATTCACTCCTCTTCTCTCTCTCTCACACTCACATCTGTTTTCTTTTTTTGTTCTGTTTGAATAAAACTTATAAAACCATACCAGCATCTGCGATGATCTCTATCAACAGCCGAATTTAACAGCGCTAGCATTGACGACAGCCTGGGTTACAACAGAAGATGCACGAGTGTATCATCTTATACACCCGCGACGGTAAGCAGTATGCTACCTCATCACAATCATAGACATGTGCATAAAGGTTCGTTTAAAAATACACATATGAGAAAGAAGAATTTCTGCCAGAAAAAAAAATTCACCAGAAGAACTTGCCGATTACATTATAATGTAGATATTTGAAAAACACCAAAGATTATAGATTCTTGGAATTCATTATGAGAAGCAACATCGCACATAAAGAATTGAATCGACGTTACACTACAAAGTGTTGAACATACATCTATGTCACAAATTCATGCGGGACTCCTCCGGAAAGATATAAGAGAGACATCGTTACAGTAATTAAGATACTTAAACGAAACTCAAACAGCCCTCCACAGATGTTCTGTTGTGTGTATTTTGGCTTAGAAAGGTTAGTTGTCTGCTTGTGTGTGTCCACCTAAAAGTCAGAAACTACACAAGACACACTCAAAAAGCTGAAATAGTCTTCCTAAAGTGGAGTACTGTTGCCACATATGTGGAAGTGCCGCTCAGGGCACTCTTTCCTGCCTTGACAAAGTACAAAACCGACTTCGAAATCTAGTGGGAGGGGGGGGTGTCCTCTTTCTCACAGAAAAAAGGTTGATAGTCTTTCTCTACTCTATCGTTACTTTGATGGTAACTGCTTGACTGAGCTCCAATCTATGATTCCCCCCTGGTAAAACATTCACAACAAAACTCGTCTAGCTACAACCACTGTAAATAATTTTCATTTCTTCCTCTGTGTACCTAAATCTAAACGGAACTTCCATAATAAAAGAGTCTTTCCAAGAACTACCCGTGTGTTGAACACAATACCACGGGGTTACTTCCCAGCTGGGTACAACATGGTAGTTTTCAAGTCAAATGCTAGCAAGTTCTTATTGAGCCGCCGTCTTAAATAATCCTATTCTGACCAATTTCGACAATCGTTACCAATCCTTATGGTGTTGTCTCACCGTTCATCTGACAAACTCATTAATCCTTATCCTCGAGTGGCCTTTGGGCTTTGATAAGTGACCCGTTAGTACATAAAACATGGTAGTTTTTAAGTCAAATGTTAGCAAGTTCTTATTGAGCCGTCCGATTAAATAATCCTATTAGACGGAACATGGATGCATTTATTTTGTAATATTGTTGAGAACAGAATAGATTATTCCTCGTTAGATTGTGAATATTTGCTACTCAAAATAAATTCAAAAGAAATAAAATGTCAGATGCTTTCAAATTATTAGCTTCTCTTTTTGTTTTTTTTCTTCTTCTTTTGATGTCATTCTTCTATTTAAAACTTGCAAACTTTCTTCATACAGATCTGAATAGGAATGCCATATTTGCAAAAGATGGTAATTTCAAACTGGAGAATCCATTTATGTATTCCAAACTTTGCCGACTTCATGATTAAAATTATCTTCAGAAAATCAGTTAATTAGCTCAGAAATCAATCAACAATGCTGCCACCTCCTTGATGCGGATTTAATTAGAGAAAACATCAAAAAAGAATTTCTTTTCCTTTACGATTTCTGATTGTCTCATTTCTAAGCACAATCCCATGCACACAGGAAAAGGTTCGTTTAAAGGTAAACGCATGGAAAAGAAGAATTTCTACAATCAAAATATTCTTCAGAAGAACTTGCCGATTTATTTCTCATATAGATATTTGACAAACACGCAAGATTATCGATTCTTGGAATTAGTGTTCTTCTGTAAAAAATAGTTGCCATTTAAGGTAGTTCAAAGTGGTATAGCTCTTTTAGTAAGACTTTGAGTTCCTTGTAAAACATCATTTGTGAAAATTAAAACATTTTAACAGTAAAAAATCCAACATATAAAGTTATCTTGTCGGATTTTCAAATTTAGACCAAAAAAAGCCATCAGTCTAACAGAGCAATCTTGTCTTTTTAACTAGGAGAAATGTGTAATGCCTATTATGATACTATACTTTATCTTTTCTGTCTTCGGTCAGTGAAGGAGAAATCCTCTTCGACTGAAGCAATTTTTATTTTTGTCTCAATCCATAGTGTCTCTTTTTGGAGAGGTGGGTTTTCCCCACATTGAAAACAGACCTTGTGTCTATCTCTGTTTTCATAGAAAGACACGTAAGTATGGAGTACTGTTGTCATATTTGGGCTGGTGAATCTCTATCCTATTTGAGGGTTCTTGATAAGGTGCAGAAACGTATCTGTAATTTGATTGGCTGCACCCTTTCTTTTCTCTGCACACTCTCTCTCACAGACGTGATGTTGCTAGTCTCAGTCTTTTCTATAAATACTATTATGGCATGTGTTCTTCAGAATTATGTGATCTATTGCCTGCTTCTTTTGTTCCAGCTTGTTTGACTCATTGGTCTAGTGGTTTTTATTAATTCACTATTTTCATACCTCATTGTAATACAATTTACTATTCCAGTAGCTTCTTTCCAAGAACTGCAGGTTGTGGAACTCTCTTCCTGATGAATGTTTTCCTCCTACCTATAGCCTTGGTCTTTTCAAGATTAAGGCCAATAGGCATCTCCTGTCTTTGAGATAATCATCTTTCATTCTTGTTAGCTCCTTACATCAAGTGACTTCATCCCTTGTCTGGAGCGATTTCTATATAATAAAAAGGACGGATCAATACTAAAATATATTTGTCTCAATAACACAACAGAAAGATAAAACGAAAAGTAGGCTAGTCCAAATCAAGTATCGATATATGTCAGACGAATTGCTATTTGGGCCTGAATTTGAAAATCCGACAAGATAACTTCAAACTTCATATGTTAGACCATGTTGTTAACCGTCTTTTTTTAATGTTTAAAATCAATATACAAAACATAAACACTTTCAAGAGAGTGGCGATTTACCTATAAGGTTTTCTTCTCCACAATTATTTCCCTCCATTATTAACTCAGCAAAATACATCTGCTCAAAGGAGAGCATGAAATAAAAGAATAGACTAATTAAATATTCAGAGGAGAAAATGAGCAAAATAGCAATGCAATATACCACAGCATGTGGCATTAAACAAGAAAAAGAGATGCACATTGCACGATATGTAAATTGAAAAAAAATTATTTAATAAATACATGATTCTACAAAATATCGATATTTCTATGTATATAAAGCAGGGGCGGGCAACCTTTTCAGAGTGAGGGCCAGATGAGACTTTTGGAAGGAGATCACGGGCCAGAGTGAAAAACGAAATATCAGAATTACTATATTTTGTTTACATGAATAAATTGTATAAAAATTGCATTGAACACTCTACAAATCTGATATTTTTTCTCAAGAGACTTCTGTATGTGATGTTATAAAAGGCGCCGACGAAGAGCATTTTGGAATCATAAAAAATAATGACAGGGGAAGTAGTAAGTTGATCCAGCATTCGTTTTGACACACCTCACATAAGTTCTATGTTTCATGCCCTTTCTTTGTCTCACGTTTCCTCTTTGCCTCTCTCTTTCTCTTTTTCTCTTTTTATCTCAGGCCAAGGATTGGAAATTAATAGTTAAAGAAAAATGAAATATACATGCATCATCGCTCACTGATATTCATACATTTTTATCCCACTGTAAATATTAATCGAAACTTATTTTTACGTCTATGTCACAAAATGATATGAGTTTTACTGGGAGGTCCGCGGGCCGGATTGCAATAATAAAGCATAGCAGGGTGGCGGGCCAGACGCTAAGCCTTCGCAGGTCGGAGGTTGCCCAAGCCTGATATAAAGTTAGGTATGTATATTTATTTATATATATATATGTACAGGGTAGTCTCCTAAACTAATGAACAGATCATTATGAATTTTGGAATATATATTCTACAAAATACGGCACATATTTTTTTGTAAATGTTAAAATTTAGGGGATGCAAATATATATATATATATATATATATATATATATATATATATATATATATATATATATATATATATATATATATATATATATATATATATATATATACGGCACAATCACGTTGACACACCGGTTCCCGTTAGATCACCGAAGTTAAGCGATGTCGAGCCTGGCCAGTACTAAATGGGTGACCGTTTGGGAATACCAGGTGCTGTATGTGTTCTCTGCTTATCTCGGCATTGTTTCCAGTCGTCTTAAATTACTTGCCATTGGAATCAAGCAGTGCCGACTCAGGAGAAGTGTCGTTAGGGATTGCGCAACCCTTGCTTCACAATTACACGTGCAGCCAGCCCCTTACAGGGGTATCCATAGTCTCTCTAGACTGAACGGAGGGCTTAACTTATATATATATATATATATATATATATATATATATAATATTGAATAAAAATTTAAAGATAAATGATGTATCTTTAAATAATAATCGATCATGATAATAGAAAGATCAATATATTGGATAGAGCAATAAATTCAGAAAATGAATGATGAAAATAAAAGTTGTACAATTACAATGTTTGTTAAATCATCAGAAGTTCAAAAACAAGGAGGGATCTCATTATCCTCAAGGATGTTAAGGATGATGAGATCCTTCCTTATTTTTCAACTTCTGATTATTTAATAAATATATTGTAATTGTACAATTTTATTTTCATCATTCATTTTTTATCTCTCTCATATATATATATATATATATATATATATATATATATATATATATATATATATATATATATAAAGTTAGTTGAGATCAACAAGGTTTGAACATTGTTCCAAGAATTCCAAACCAACTATTATTAGATATACGATCGTTTCCAAGACTTTTTTGGAAATATTTTATTTTTCATTATATCTTCGTTGATTCCAAAACGTGTTGTTTCCGAGATATTAATTCAATGAAACTCCAGTGTTTATAAAATAGTGCTCAATAATAGGTAGAGCTGTATTATAGTATAATTTCCTTTATTTATACAAACATTATTGGCTACATACGTGCATACATGTTTCAGCTGCTATCTAGTTAAAAAACCCAGCTTCCCTATACAATCGCGACAACTTAACCAAAACAAGGTGGGGAGAAAAACAATTTTCAAATATTTTGGGGTTTTGAAAGAGAGAGGGAAGGGAGGGAGAAAAATAGTGGATTGCTAAGGCATTTATCACTCAGTAATCTATTAAAATGTTCACGCTCAATACATTGAGACCCGTTCTCTTTTCTCTCAACCATGCATTTCCAGTTAATTACTTTCTATCTATCTGCTTTAATTTATTTTAATGATAATTTCAAGTACCTAGTCTCTTTCTTTGTCTGGTCAGTGTAATTTACCTTAGGACGACATGTCCTTACCAGCTTATCGATGTATGTCAAAACACTTACACACATATTGAATTCATACCCGCTCTCCTATATATGTTTATATATACACAAGCTCACATACAGCTTGTATATATATATATACACAGATATAGCTGGATTTTGAATGAGATGGCAGATGAAAAATGTATGCACATATGTAGCTAATAATTTTTAAATAAATAAAAGAATTTATACTATATATGTGTATATATATTATATATATTTAAATTTATTTTAATTTTATTACAGATCATTATAAATTTTGAAATATATTTTCTAGATAACCCAATAAGTAACATGGGCACATTATTATTTTTGTAAACTTAACTATTTAGGAAGTGCATTTAGGCAGCATTTTTCCATTTATCCAAACATTGTTAAAATCAAATTAAAAAATTAAAAATACTGGAAACTCTCTACATAAAAACACAACCTAAAATTAACAACATCATATATGAAACCAGTGGTAATATTTTAAAATAATGCGATTTTGTTCTGTGATGCTATCCAGCGTTGCTGAATTTAAATCGTCAACGACTTCCTGGAACAAAGCGAAAAGCGATCTATGCTTGTTTTTTCACCGTCTTTTAAAAATTCTCTTCCTTTTCCAGCTTTTTTGTTCATTTGCTTTTGACACCTGACGAAGAATCGAAAACGTTTGTGAAACTTGTGAAACCTATGAAACATTTATTAATTTTTTTTTTATTATAACACAATTATAGAACAATTGAAAAAATAAAACAGGTATAATTAAACAGACGAATTCTGTTATTTTTAACAATGTTTGCATATATATATATATATATATATATATATATATATATATTTTTAATACCTTCATTTCTGAAGACGTTCTCCAGATATCCTTAACCTAGCTTGTAAGATAGAAAATTCTGCTACTCGTGAGTATTTATTTACTCCTCTCCAGGAGTTAGGCACAAGGCCAGTTTTATCTTACTCCCACAAGTAAGATGTGACCCAAGGTCGGGTCGGGAAAGTGGGGTTTGAAAAACCAGCACCCGAGAGGTGAGCACTCTGGCCATTAAAAATTACCTGGGTAGCCCCGTCGGCATTCCCCGGTAAGAGCGCCTCAGACAGTAAGCAATAAACTTACTCCTCCCCTAAGAGAGGAGGCGAAGCCTGAGAGGGTGGACCTCCTAGAACTGCACAGGACAGACACATAGACTGGCGTAAATCAAGCCCCGAAGGCCAAGACGATACCGGTCTATGGGGTGCAGTATCCATTGGAACAGATACTACACTTTGATCTTAGCCAAAAGGCCAAGTAATGTCGTGAGTAGAAACAAATGTTCTTAATGTTTTTTTATGTTGTCAACTGTAAATAAATCTTTAATTTTACTTGATTTTAATTTCCTTTCTTTAATTTCTGGAAAGAGGTCGGAGGTTATAGCGGCTGAATGGTTTTTAATATAACAACCAAGATGAGGATAGTAGTCTGAATAATCCAAATAAAACAGACATTTACAAGCAATATTATTGTTTGAGACGAATATTTAAATGATTAAATATTCATTAAAAGGAATTTATTACTATTTCAATTATGTTTTCGAAGATATTTTTAAGTTTATATACACTTTTTAAAATAAATGGTTTAGGTCTGTAATGAAACGATCCTTGAAATACGCCGGTGCTATAACAATACAAAGTTATTTCCCTTTGTTTACTCCGAAAAGGGTTAGAGAGTAAAAGAGAAATAACCAGCGCTGGACGTCTCTTTCGGATGTCCTACAGAATGAAGACTATCTAGGTTATCCATATATACTCAATCTACCTTGTAAGGTAGAGAACTGCCGCATCTCGTCAGTAGAAATTAAGGTCCTTAATGTTTTGTATAATGTTACGATTACGGTTTTTTATATGTTGCCACTGTCAATAAATGTGTAAATAGTTTTTCAATAGTTTTAGTTTCTTCTCTTATTCATTATGATGAAAGTTACGTTTGGGACCTCAACTAAATACAGAGCTGTGAAGTAAAATCACACAATATCTCAACAAGAAAGTTTCTTTACAATTAAAAATTATATATTTTATCTATTTCTAAAGCAGAAAAGACATGAATTTATGTCGGTTAGGTGTGGCCACAATTTAACATTTTTCTAACCCCCATTAATTAAAATTTCAGAAATCTTCCTAAGTTTAAATGAAACTTAGTGTAATTTTTATTGTACTATCAAAAGGAATGATTGAAAAAAAAATGTGTATACATATTGTATGTTTTTAATTAACAAAGATATTCTGCAATAATTTTATTAAACGATTTCAATAAGAAAACAAAATTGACTCCATTTTACCATTTTAATTTTTTTAATTTCTAAAATTTTCAAGTTATGAATAAAATAAAATAAACGAGTTTTTGTTATCTTGGTCTAGGGTTTTGTTTTCAATCGCATCGAGTTAGCATCTAATAATTTTGAAACGAGTCGGCTTTTTTTTCCAAATTAGTATATAAAATTGAAAATGCCTGAAAAATCGACGCCTGACCAAAACTGGCCCAGTTTACCCTCAAAGAATGAATAACTTACATTTTCTTTTAGATATTAGTCATCTGAAGCAAATATATTATCCCTCTGGTTGCATATTTTTGCATCACCCCTTCTCTCTTGCTTTCTGCGAGAGGGTGTTCCTATTTACTTGTCTATAATTATGTAATTGTGAAAAAACTGCATACAGTAAAAGCTAAATAAATTGTTTTAGAGCATTAAAGTAATTTTTATTGCATTTTATGGTCTAACAGTATATTATTTTTACTAACTAAAATTATGGGCCTACATGCCCAAATTCTATTAAATATTAAATCGTTTTTAACGTCAATACGTAGTTCAAGCAAAATTAATTGTTTAGGACTGTTGAAAGAATTTCCAACGCTATTGATAATATGTACCCATTTATTTTTGTTATTATTATCACTTATGTTTGAATTCATGTTTTGAAACATGACGTAAATTATAAATCTATGACGCCATGCCAAAGCCATACTTATTTTGTTACGGTGATATTTTAAGATCTATTTATGAGAAAATCTAAGTAGCTCAGTTCGTAGAACATCAGATTGAAGATCTCAAAGTTTCGGTTTCGATTTCCGATCCTGCCATCTGCTTCATTTGTTGGGAAGTTATTGTTTGGTATTAATGCAATATTTTCCATTTCTAATAGAAGATATTTCGTTTAAAAAAAATTGTGACTGATGGACAGACAGACAGACGGACGGACGGACACACACACACACACACACACACACCGAGAAAATGTCCCTTATATTATGATTGGATTAAAATACAACAATTGGATCTCAGGAGATTCTAAATGTGACATGTCTGCAGTAGATCACTCCATAAAGGTATAATTTAAAGATAAAAGACAATGATTTAAGAAACAAAATCTTCTTGTTGGGGTATCCATCAATTGATGGTGAAACATTTACAAAGTTCATAAGCCATGATGCTCACTCATTTATTTAGGCCAGAAGCTCCAATCCCGAAAGGACAGTATCCTTTTCGAGATGAGTCTTGATTGTAATATCAGGCCTCCCAACATGTCACTTGACATCTGGGATCAGAGCAGCACTTTTTCAGCATGTTCATCGTGTCGAGATACATGTTCAACCAGCACCAAAAGTCGGTGTTGAACAACTACAGACATGTGTGGAAGGCAACCATAGAGCATTTTGTTTGTTACATGGTCTTGTCATGATATGTTCTAGACGACTAGCATAATGCTTTTCAAACATGTTGTAAACGAGGCATAGCATCTTAGTGTATGATCCATCAGATTTCTTACATCTAGCAACATTTAGTGTTCAAGAATCTGATCCATAGAATAGGATTGATTCAGCCTTGGAATCTTTGAGTTTTTTCTTTGATAGTAGCTTTCCAGTTTTCCAATTGCATACTATCATTAGCAGAGTCAGTGAAGTCCTGAACAAGTTTAGTTTGCATATTTTAATTCTAAAGTAGTGTTACATTACGCCTTACCGTGGGTGTGTAAATCCTTTATACACCCGCGTTTCGTTGTGAACCCAGCAATGACCGACACAGAGTTAGGACAGACTAAAACGTTGGGGATGGTGATAGATACGGCTGACCATCCATCCATTCAAATAAGGCCTTACAGAATCCCAATACACAAGAGAAAGCTGGTGAAAGAAGCAGTGAGCGATATGCTGGAGACTGGGACAATAGAAAGATCCGGGTCATCCTGGAGTTTCTCGATAGTGTTTGTTGAAAAGAGAGATGGAGGACATCGTTTTTGTGTCGATTAAATCTGGAAAGTGTAGAGCCATTGTTGGAGCAACTTCTACCCCGCAACTACGCGCTCAGCACTGTCAAGTATACATAGCTATAATTCTAAGTGGATTATTCTGCAATCCTCAATAAAGCAAAGTATATATAGTTCTATGTCCAGTGGATTATTGTGCAATCAAATGAGGCACGTCCTTCCACAAAAACAATTTAATGACCTCAAGAAACACCTTGATTTTCTTGTCGTTGTCACTGTCAAACTCGGGTTGCTTTTTAATTGTTGATAAAAAAAAACACTTGGACGCCAATATTCAGTTTTTGCAACAGGATTTATTTAAAAAGAAACAGAAAACAGATTGACTTTTTATGTATGATAGGGGGAGAGGGAAACAGACAGACAGATAGATAGCTTGTCTTCTTACTCTTTGCTACATTGTATGCGACCGCCCCGACCCTCTCTGGGGATCCTCGGGGAACATTGACAAATCGCTTCTGCCTGCTTTAGTTGTCAGCCAAAAAGAGACAGGAAATCCCCCGACCGGAAGTCACATGGGTTCATCAACTTTCGCTTTGAGATCGCCTTTGACCTTTAAGTTGTCACTGAAAACTTTCCATCCAAACACCCTTTTCGCTATCTACACGTAGAACTTTAAGGATTAGGACTCAAAAAACTGTCACCCCACATCCAAAATAATAACTTTATCCATATTGTTTAAAATTTTAATATCAGCCATATTCTGAACAAGCTTTTCTTTTTCTTTCTTTAATGTGTCTCTTTCATATTAGATGGCGGTACGGAGTGACTTTCGCCATGAAACTATCATTTACCTTGGCTTCGATGTGCCATTGCTTGAGGTCATCTTTGACTGAGCAATTCCTTGACCTGCCTTTTCCTCGATTACCATCAATTAAGATATGTGTACATCTCTTAATCTAACAGAGTTTCGTTCAAGATGTCCATACCACCGTAGGCAGTTGCAATGCAGAACTAACTCTAGTCTGGACGACTTCAGCCTCAATAGCAGGGAATCAGAACTAACACTGTCGTCAAGAAACACACCACAAATCACTGAACCATAGACTGAATTTGAATTGCTTAATAGATTATAACTATTATTTTTTAAATACATTCCTTACATCTTTTTATGAAGATTTATTAAGCAAAGTAAACACTTTCATTATTTACTAGCTGTCCTTACTCGGCGTAGCCCAGGATGGATTAATGTCATTTTAGTTTAAATATAAGTCACAAAGAAATGGAAAATAAAAGCTCGAAATATCAGGGAGATAACTGACCCCATTAATCGAAAATTTTCTATAGCGAAATAAGACTTATAGGCTTAGAAATGTTTTAATTTTGTGGAGTTAAGACCTTTCCCTCCTCATTAGAGGGTTATAAAATAATTTTTTTTATCTTACTTTTATTCAATTTCAAAAGGCATGTTGTCGCTGAGACATAAGGGGCTACTGTGATTAGGGGTTAGTTTTATAAGGGGCATCTGGTATATTTACCTTTAAGCCAAAATAGAAATTATCTCCCTTACATTTTTTAACCTTTTAAGTCATAATTTTTAAATTGTCTCCATTTTAATGATTTTACTTGCCAGAATAATTATTTTTGGAAAGGATAAAAAGAGAAATCGTTAGTCAGAATCAAATATCGATTTGTCATATGCATTGCTATTTAGGTCCAACAAGGAAAATGCGACAAAATAATTTTATATATTAAAATGCCGAGATGTAATATCGTGCATTAATAATACAATTATATAAAGGGCAGTTTTTCTGTTTGTGTGTGTGTGTGTATCCACCTAAAAGTCAGAAACTACGCAACACACACCCACAAAGCTGGATATATTCTTTTCAGCATTGTCTTAAACAGAATATGGACACATTTTTTTCATAATATTCATTCTTGTGGGAGTCAACAGGAACAAATTAGTCAGGTAGGTTGATATTTAAAGCGATTTTTTCCATCAACCTTTAGTGTGAAACGGTACTTGTTATAGAGAGGAGGTGATAGAGATAGGGGATGATAGAGAGCGGGAGAGAAAGAGGGGGGATAGAGAGGAGAAGGAATAGGGAAGATAGAGAGAGGAGGGGGATAAAGAGAGGAGAGGGAAGAGGGGGATAAAGAGAGGAGAGGGAAGAGGGGGGATAGAGAGGAGAGAAAGAGGGGAGATAGAGAGGAGAGGGAAGAGGGGGGATAGAGAGGAGAGAAAGAGGGGAGATAGAGAGCAGAGGGAAGAGGGGGATAAAGAGAGGAGAGGGAAGAGGGGGATAAAGAGAGGAGAGGGAAGAGGGGGAATAAAGAGAGGAGAGGGAAGAGGGGGATAAAGAGAGGAGAGGGAAGAGGGGGATAAAGAGAGGAGAGGGAAGAGGGGGAATAAAGAGAGGAGAGGGAAGAGGGGGATAAAGAGAGGAGAGGGAAGAGGGGGATAAAGAGAGGAGAGGGAAGAGGGGGATAAAGAGAGGAGAGGGAAGAGGGGGATAAAGAGAGGAGAGGGAAGAAGAGGGGAATAAAGAGAGGAGAGGGAAGAGGGGGAATAAAGAGAGGAGAGAGAAGAGGGGGATAAAGAGAGGGGGATAAGGAGAGGTAGAGAGAGATAGGTTTTAAAAAGAAAGATGTTACACACTTTTTAGCTCTTCTATTTTGTTGTTCATGCCCCCGAGCAACACCGGGTAGTCATGCTAGTCCGTAAAAAAGTGAAGACCCTGAAATACTTCAAATCAATCAAAAACGTTCTACTATGGTGAAAACTGTGTAGAAAGAGACTAAAAGGTCTAAAAATGATTTTATTTTTACTTTTTTCACCTTAAACAAGCCACGTTGTCATTGGGACATAAGGAGCTACTGTGATTAAGGATTAAATATATAGGGGGCATCCTAGGTGGGGAGTTGAGCAATAAGATGTTTGGTAATATTACGTTTTAATTTCTGAATGTTGGTACAGTCGGAGAAACAGGGAGCAGAGAGGGAATTCCAACGGCAAGCGGTCCGAGGAAAAAAGCTATGAAAGCAGAAAGTTTTCAGACATCTGGGAACGGCTACAGTGAAGAGTTGTGATTTTGCTGCTAGTCAGGTTTGTCAGGGTATTTACATTGATGGAGTACAAGTACATTCCGTGGAAGTACTTGTAAAACAAGCACAGGGCTGTCACATTGTGGCGATGGGACAGGGGTCGGAGCTTGGTAGACAGTACGGGACATATTAGGTAAGAGACTCTTTTTTGTACCCTGTTCAAGAGAAAGAGACTATTGGTTGGTGCACCATTCCAGATGTGGCAACAATACTCCATGAATGGGCGAACGGTGGCTTTATAGAAATATAGAATACTGGCAGGTGTTAGAAGTTTTCTAGCCTGGTAAAGGGAACCCACCTTCTTGGCAGTATCTTCTATGCATTTATTTCAATTCATGTTGCTAATAAATGATAGATCAGGAGTTTGAACGTTGTTCTCTTGGGAAGGGTACTATCAACCACGGCAATCAGTGGTTAGAAAGGTTTCTTATAGTTGGAAAGGAAAGGAAATGAGCTTTGCCTTGGTAGCATTAAATGTAACCATCTAATTATGGCCCTATTCTACTACAGACTGGGGGTCATTTTCTAAAGATTCAGCCATTACCTTGGATATGTCTGTGTTCGCTTGACCCTCATGTCTAGAATAGAGCACCGTGTCATGAGCAAATATACTCATCTTGAATGAGATTGAATCAGGTTATTCGTTTATGAAGACCAGAAATAATAAAGATCCAAGTATCGACGCCTGAAGCACAATGCATTAATGTGATGTTATTTAGATATACGGTTATCGAGAACGACCTGGATCTTTCTTTTAGCTAAGAAAAATTTGATTATATTTAATATTTATCAAGTAATACCGTACAAATTAATTTTCCTGAGAAGACCTTCATGGCAGACCTTGTCAAAGGCCTTAGATATGTCAAGCACTACCACCCTAGCCAGTATATGGTATATGTGTTCAGAGATGACTGTTTGGATATCTGCAGTAGAATAGGATTGCCTAAATCCATACGGTTTGCCAGAAAGAAGTTTAGCATTTTCGAGATGGCGGACTATTGCTAGATTTATTAAATATTCAAAGATGTTAGAGCAGATCGGGAGGAGATTATGGGGCAATTATTTTGCAGGTCAGTTCTTTCACCAAGGTTCTTGAAAACTGGTATGAAAGAGGCAATTTTCTAGCTGTCATGAAAGCAAGATTCAGCAAAGCATTTGTTATAGAATTTGGAGAGGACAGGGGCAAGCTCAGCCGAGCATTTCTTTATTACTAAAGCAGGCATAAGATCTGGTTCACATACTTTGGAGGTGTCAATTTTTTAATAATATCCAAGACATGGGAAGGTGATCACATCCTCTAGTGTGGTTTCCGTCAGTCGAATCAATGGAATCCCCATCCCTTGTCGCTGCTTGTAGCTGCTTGTTCCTCACCCGGTCAGCCCATGTAGCGTTTGAGCGCACAATGGGTGACGGCGGGCCGCTGCTGGTCGGTTACAATGGTCAACCATGTTCTTCACGCGCATAGCAGGGCCGCCAACAGTTAAGTCTTTATGTTCGACTCGGTTATCTTGTTACTGAGTCGGTGCACAATGGAGGCATATTTTGCACAGGCGCCCCGCTTTCTGCATGTACACCCCACGGCTATTACTGCTACCAGCTTCCTGGTAAAGGTAAAGTAGTTGTCTAACCACATGTATTTGACATAAGCTAACACTAAAAATGTTATTAGAATAAAAAAAAGGAAAGATAACTCATCATCATAACTCATCATTAGGGGGATAGTGGTTTGTGGAGTCTAAGGTGGAGTTTGAAGCAAATCGCTGGGCAAGCAATTCAGCCTTATCCATTGCCGTGCAAACAACATCATGGTGGTTAGATAGTGGAGGAATTGTTGATTGTCCATTGTTCACAACACTATTATAGATTTCCCAGAAATCACGAGTTCTTAATTTCTGCGACTCAATGCATTTTCTGGTCATCTCAGTATATCTACTCTTAGCTGCGGTTATTACCCTCTTACAATGGTTGCTTGATGCTATAAATATTTGTCTATTTGTAAGTGACTTATACACAATAGCAGTTGCACAGGTCGAAGTGAACCATTGCCCGCTTTAACATATTCAGTTACCTCCTTTGCATACTGTTTAGCGGGGAGAAAAAAGTTCCACACCAAGGTGCATCTCTGATGAGATCTCTGAGGGATTCCCAATCAGGATGTTGCAAGTATCTCGTTGTTTTGATCAATGGCAGTTAGGGGTCAGAGGTTTAACATGATATCAACTATTATGGCAAGGTGGGATATCAACCATTATGACAGAGTGAGATATTGGCATCTGTCACACAAGCCTAGGGCAGTGTTGTCTATTGTAATCGTCAATTGTAATTTGCTCACACATTATGAGAATATGTATTACAGGTAGGTTGAGAGATGATAACCAGTTTGTATGCAAGAAGTGTAAGACAACGAAGATGGATGAGAACTCAGATGTGGAGAAAGTATATTTGGATGGCAAAGCTATTGCAGTTGTTCAGAAATTTTGTTATCTCAGTGATGCCATTATAGCACAGGAAGGAACAAGTCTTAGTGTGATGGCAAGAGTTAGGCATCGATTGAATAAGTTCAAGGAACTTCTGCCATCACTAACCAGCAGAGCGTTACAACTATCAACCTAGTGAAGAGTTTGTCAGACATATATACACAGTGTGATGATGGATGGAAGTGAAGCTTTAGAACATATGTTGCGCAGAGAGAAATGATATAGGAATTAAATGATAGATGTGCAGTGTGAGAATAAAGACAGGCTTAGATCTGATGACCTCAGAAGAAAGATTAAATCTGGACAGTATAGGGAGATGTGTACAGAACCGGAGTCTTCATTGGTTTGGTCATGTTGAAAGAATGGATTAATGTTCTTTGGTTAGTAGATGTAGAACAGTTGAGGTAGGCGGGTTAGTTGGCAGAGAAAGGGCAAGGAAAACATGTGAGAAAATGATAAAAATGGACTTGAGAAAAAGAGGGATAAATAAAGACCTGACCAGAGATAGATTAGTTTGGAAGTCAATTTTTAAGAGTCGTCCGACACATGTAAAATGAACATTAAACCGAATATTATGATGATGAGGATGATTCGAGTAGGTGAGTTAGCTAGTATATATTAGTTAAACCTAAGATGATGATGATATAATTTGGTAGAAATTCACCTATGATTTAACTATCATTAAAAATCAAAAGTACACAAATTGTTACATATGAGAGTCTGCATATTCCTACCAAATTTCTATTTCTATATTCCTAAGTATAATACTAGCTAGCGAACCCACATATACACACATCTCTCATATGAGTATAGCTACATACTACTACTACTGCTGCTGCTACCACTACTACCAGGTGTTTACCAGTGTATGTAATGAATATCCAGGAATAAAGATTTATGGAAAAACATAATTCCCAGAGGTTTATTGAAATCCGTTAAGCTGCTATTCTCCGCATTCTCTGATTTAAGGGCCGTGTGAAAAGCGAGGGCAACGAATTTGAATAAATTTCTGAAATATATGGAAATGGTGTAATGAAGAACTTTTGAATAATCCCAGCACAGTACTTGAAGCAGTAAGAAGAATGCAGTAATCATTGAGATTTTGGAAGTCAGATTGCCTAATGCCTGCGTAATGTTGCGTGTTTTTGAATAATTAGTTTTAACCCATGATTGGGTAGATTTAGAAATGGCACACTCAATATTGTGCTTGGGCATTTAATAGCACCAAACTTGCTGAAACGTCGAAAAACAGATAAACCAAAAAAAGATTTTTTTAAAATGGAATGGTAACATTAGACAATATTATTTCACCAGGTTTACTTTGGAAGGGATTAATACATCTACAGTACGTGAATCTTAGTTATCTTTAACATTCGGGCATCTCTTGTTTATTTATTAGTAGCATGGCTACCCGGCGTTGCCCGGGGGCATAGACATGACACAAAAGAGTTAAAAAAGTGTAACATTTTTCTTTTAAAACTTCTCTCTATCTCACTCTTCTCTCTATATATCCGCTAACACTCTCCCTTCGCTTTCCCTCCCTTCCTCCCTTCCTCGCTATCCATCCGTCCTCTTCCCTTCTCTATCCACTCTCTCTCTATATGTATACTCCTTTCTCTCACCTTCTCTGGCAACTGGTTCAATATGCAAGAAAGAAAAAGAAATCTCAGTGACTGCTGTTTGAATTCATTTCAGTATTTTCCAAATGTCATTTTTGCTCCTCCCCACCTGTACACTAATTTGGTCTCAAGGGAATCAATATTGCAGTATTTATTTTAATCATAACTTGTTCGGGGTCACACTAAATCAGATTATGTAAGGTTTGTGAGTGCATCTTGATAAGTTCTGACTTAAGAACTGTTGCCACATCTAGGAAGGTGCTGCTCAGAGCACTCTTTCTTGTCTTGAAAGAGTACACAATCGACTTCGCAATCTAGTGGGAGTTGATCTCTTTTCTTGACACACACAAAAAATACTACTTTCCTTTATATAATACTAGAAGAATACCCGGTCCAAGCACGAGTAAAATCTATTCCCCAGACAGAATAGTTTTGCATCAATTTTATGGGTCTTTATAAAGATTAAAATCATGATATAATGCTACTAAACCTTACGTCTGGAATCCTTATTCTAATCTCGATTCTAGAAAATGTCAAAAATTTAGGGCTTAAGCTTAAGGGGTCTTAAGACATTGAAATTTAGAGAATCTTGCTTCATTGGTGTCAAATGACTATGGATAACATTCAATATAAATCTTATATATTTTAATTTAAAAAACCCTGAAATTTAGGAAATATTTATTAATCGATGTCTAATAGAGTGTATTAGAATTTCACAAAAATCGGAGGTATCTGAATTGTCATGAAGGGCTTCCACACTCTATTTGCCCCTTTGCATAAAACTAAATTAAACTTAATATAGTTCACATTTGGACCCCTTACCCTTAACAGCTACACGTCAAAGGCATGACACAAGGTTGAGAACACAAAAGGGAATAAAGAGAATATGGAAGGGAATATGGAACATGAATAAAACGATCATGATGCCAATAATTGTAGGAGCACTAGGAATAGTTTCGAAAAAGCTGGAGAAATTGAAATCAAAGAAAGGATTGAGTGAGTTTGTTTTGTTTAATGACACGTCACTCTCTGTGTGTCATTTAATACCAAGAAAAGGTTTAATTGCTTTTGCTTTTAAGGGGATGGGTTCTTTTAGCTTTTCCTTGTTATATTTTGTTAAGGAGATTAACATGTTTCCGGAAAGGGTCCTTTAGGTTACATGCCTGATAGTATTTGGGGTATATTTGTTTAAATTAGTCACAAAGTTCTTTATATCTTCAAATATTTATTCATGGTGTTTGGTTTGGTTGTTTTGTAGAGATAAATTGTTGTTTTTGTTTTTTGCTTTGCAGAATATGATTGAGTTTTGCAAAGGAAAAGGAAAAAACAATAACATCAATATTTTTACGCACTTTAAGTCAGGAAACTGGTATCTTTTGACAGCCTGATTTGGTAGCACCAAATAAAATACCATACAATCCACAGCATTGATGAAAACAGCTTAAGTATTTTTTTAAAATTCGAAAGTTCGGACACCAATCTGCATAACCAGGTGACCAAATAAAGGTTATAAGCTGTAATAAAATAGCACTTCATAAACATTACTTGAAATATAGACAGAACAGACTCAGATGAATCCAAACGAAATGAGTCTGCTTGGAGATATATATTACATATATATAATGTATATATATATTAGTAATATGTTAAGAAGGCTGAGGGCAATGCAAAGTGCTGGATTGGTTACAAGCTGGAAAGAACAAAAATAATAAATCGAAGTGTGGGGGGGGGGGCTTACTATTTATTTTTCTTTAAAATCTTTCATAGCAGCCAGTGTGGTGTCGGCTGTGTGTGTTGTCTGGATAATGATTAAGAATCATTTCATATTTCGGGAAAATCTTCTCCACACAGACGGATTTTTCCTTTGGTGTTTACTTTTGACAAAGGGAAGATTTTCCGAAATATGAAATCATTCTTAATCATTTTCCGGACAACACACACAGCCGACACCACACTTGCTGTTATGTAAGATTTTAAAAAAAAAATAAATAGTAAGTAACCCCACTTCAAGAAAAATGTATGTGTATCTAATAAAGTAATTTTTAATTTTTAATACACCCCTGTTCCTGTTCACCATATATTTCGTAAATAATACAAATATATTGGTTATCTATCCATGTACAACCTTATTTATATATTTTTATATATTATTTTTTTTACCTATATCTTGTTTATTCAAAAAAAAAGTGTCTTTCATTATTTCTCATCATTGTTGATACTATTATTATTACTACTATCATTTCTAACTTTGTACTTTTTGTATTTATTTGTTATTATTAGGAAACCTTGATATATGTGATTTTCTTTAATATATGTGAGGGTTTACGGAAGATAAGAACTGTGTTATCCTCGCCCTCCTCCCACTCTTTATCTAATTACTGTGTATTTGATGTTGTATAATACTGAAGTTTTGGTGTTTTGCCTGACCTATAATTCTGCTGGTCTGAAATCTGTGCTGATAAAGTGACAATTCGGTATTAATACAAACCTTTCGTCTCAGAAACGATCGTATGCCTATACTGTTGCTGGTCAGTGGCGTACCGAGGCAAAGTGCTGCTGGGGCTCTATTCATAAGATCCGTCCCTTTTTTATTGGAGGACAAAAAGAAATTAAATATTGATAATGACGTTGATTGAAAAAAACAACAAAAAAAACGAAAAACAATGAATTTCAAAAACAAACAAAAATTGTGTTTTTTTTAATTTAGCTGAGAAACAGATTTATTGAATTTTGACTTTGCGAGCTTTTGTAAAATTAAAGTCACTTATTTTTATAGTGTGATGATGATGATCTACACTATTTTGTGACAATATGGATTCTTCTGCACACTATGTATAGAGGAGCTTACGACGCAGTCTCGAAACCGTCTCGGGGCAGTCGTTCTGTAGTATATTATTCTATACTTTTGTAAATACACACTCTTGTAAATATACCACCGTGTTGTCTTATTTATTATCGGCATTTAAAGGTAGCAACTCGGACTTATGTTGCACACAAAACTGGCAACGAACACTCGGACTTATGGCGGATACAACATAACCATTACTACAATTGGCAATGTCGGATTTTCGAAAAAAGACTTAGGTGGTGTGCACGGAAAAATGGTTAATTACAAGATTAACAGCGAGAAACTAAAAGCCGTTCTAGATTTTTAACACACAAGGTGTGCCAAATCTGCGAAAAAAAAAACCCTCAAACGTCAGAAAATAAAATTACAAAAAAAAAAAATGTTTTCGTTCTTGAGTAAGACGAAAGATTTCAAGTCATTCTCCAATATGAGGTTTTGAAATCTTAATCGTTCGAACACGAAAGAACAAAACAAAAAAGATGTCTGTCGTTTTTTCTTCATTTTTTTTTTATTGCTTAATCAGGAACACGTAATTATGTTCGAAAAAGCTTACTTTTTTTTCTCTCTAAGAAGTTAAGAATTATCTTCCAATGAGAAAAATTACGACCGTGTAAAAAAAATGATAAAAAATATACACGAAAAAGTCGGTAGCCTACAACACTGGCGACGAGAACGTGGACTTATGTTGGATACAATATAAACATTACTACAACTGGCAATGTCGGATTTTCGAAAAAAGACTTTGGTGGTGTGCTCGGAAAATATGTTAATTACAAGATTAACAGCGGGAAGTTAAAGACCGTACTGAATTTTAAATTGTAAATTCAAAAATAAGTGTTTGTGTTATGTTTGGTACTTTTACAGAATTTGAACCAAACCGTTTTTAAAGAGTTTTTTTTAGGCCGCGAGTGAATCTGTAATTTTTTATGGTGATATAGAACAGTCAGCGATTTGTATTTTTGTTTTAAGAAATTCTGGGCCCCAACAGTGAGTTTATTATTTGTTAAAGAAAAAGGGGAACAAAAACACTATTAGGAAACGAATTAACGTATGTATTTATGTATTCGTGAATACTTCGTAAGTTAACAAAAAAAAAAAACATGTTACGTGAAAGTTCTATGGGAAATGAATCCCTCATTTTAAATTCTTTATTAATTATGTGTGTTTGTTTGTTTGTCTCCATTCTGTTTGACTAAAATCTAAAATATTTTTCCACCGAAAGTGAATGTGTTTTGATGTAGAATATTCACAAATTTGTTTCTCTGTTTAATCAGGAAATTCCGGACCCCAACATTTAACTACGGGAATGAGTCTATAATTCTTTTCAAGGAAAAATGGGAAAAAGAACATAAAATATTTATTAGGAATCAAAGTACGGATATTGTTAATCTATATAATAAAGTAAAGTCGATTTTTCCCATGGTAATTCAGAATCAATCAGTAATTTCGGTTAAGGTATACGACGACAGTGTTATTTTCTTGTTTAGTCACCGAAATTATTATTAGTTGTTTACATTTCGACACCTTTTTTGTATTTTTTTTTTGCAATCAGTAATTGATATACTTATGTATTCTGGAATACTTAAGTAAGGCAGGTAAAAAAAAAAATTATACTCAAACGATATTAACAAGCTACTAATTAATGCTTTCTGTATACTGTCGCCAATAGAATTGCAGCGCTTCTTTCGTCAATAATTGAAAGTTCCAGTTTACCTGAAACAACTGTGTAAGTCAATAGAGAACAGGAGTTATGGACGAGATGTTTTACTTCCTCTCGCCGGACAATAGGTATTGAATTCTCGATGGTAAACATTTAATTAAATTTTAATTTGTGAAATGCCGTATCTACGAGGGTGGCGCCTAGTTTATATGTTATTTTAAACTATTCGTGCGATTTTGAGACTTGAGTGGAGGGCAGTCTGCCACACCTAATCATGGCGCCTGGGTCCCACCGACCCCCCCCCCCCTGGTCCGCCACTGTCGTTTGTGTTGACTTCATTGAACTGATATAAATGAACATATATATTATACGATGAAACGAGTAACAACTTTTAAAATGCTTAACGTAAATACAATTTATTCTGTGACGCTAATTCTGGCATACCGGAATTTAAATTGGAAACTGAACCAGTTTGTTGTTTTGACATCTAACGACTTCATATGCGTTTTCTCAGCTGCTTTTTGAAATTCACTTCTTTTCTCCAGCTTTTTTGTTCCTGTTTTTGTCACACGAAAATGATGAAGAATCGAAAGTGCTATTAATATTCCATGATAAATACCAGTATACTGAAATCATATGCCCTTAATAGGGTTAAGATGAAAATTCATATACACTAAATGTACAAAAGCAAGGAACTCCCCAAATTTTGACACTTTTATTGTCATTAATTAAGAGTATGACTACATATCAACCAAACCATTTCGTTATCACATCACTACAGTATAAATCTCTATGCATGAGTGGATAAAGTGTGTGAGGTGCGCTGAAGAAAAATTCCTACCAGTAAAATACATAGCCCTGTTGTGCTCGCATACCCTTAATGACAATAAAAGTGTAAAAATTTGGGAATTTCCTTGCTTTTGTACATTTAGTATATATGAATTTTCATCTTAACCCTATTAAGGGCATATGATTTCAGTATACTGGCATTTATCATGGAATGTCACTACTTTTGTAAAGGCTATGCCTGAATACAATGGTCATTTTAAAGGTTTTTGGGAATTTTCTGGAAAACTAAGGTATATGGTAAACTGAAATTAAAATGCTATCAACTAGACCCTAGAACCTCTATCTCTGCCAAAAATCAGCTGAATCCATTAAATATTTGTACGTACACACAGATAACACAAAATCATGTCTGACCTTTCTGGATCTCTGGGTTGCCTTGACTAATGATGCTGAAATTCTACACACTTATAGAACCTATCAAATAAAAATTTTGTGCAAAGTTTTAACTAATTTGGTTTATTGGTTTTTGAGTTATGATTGATCAAAGAAATGAGATTTCCAGCATAGGCCATTCGTGTAGTCTATTAAGGGATAGAGCGCTCTCGCCCCTCCCTTGGTTTATGGAACATTCATTAATTGTTTGGATTTGTACACAAAAATGATCATTAGAAAAATTGAAAAAATAAAAAAGTGATAATCAAGCCTAGGAATTCTTTTATGTTTAACAATGTTTGCTTAAATGAAAGAAAGACACAATACGCGCTCACATATATCAGAAATCGGTACTTCTATCGATCCTGACCCAATTTCCATGAACTTCGTGTCGGTAACGTTCGGGCATGCTAACATGTAAACACCCGAGAGATGACGAGACGAACGGTGGCAGATAGATGCCAAGCGATTAGCCAATCAACTGTTAGTAATCAAGACGACAATTTTCCTAATCAGTATTTAAATTGATTAAAGACAAGATTACAAAAAAAAACATACAACTTTATTAACCGTTGTTTCGCTTTGTTTGTTTTTTTACAGAAAATAAAATAAATTATTTATTTAGTAACAGTAATTTCGCTATTTTGTTCGTTTTTTTTGTTCTTTTTTTGCAATCTTTCGTGAAAATAAAGCAAAAGAAATACGACGCAGCAACGTATCGAAGTTATTGGATGCCGCCATTCGACTCGTCATCTCTCGGGTGTTTACGTAGCACGCCCAAACGCTGCCGACGCGAAGTTTACGGAAATTGGGTATGATTCGATAGAAGTACCAAAAATCCTATCATCCGACACCCCCCAGAAAATGGTCGTGAAGTGTTTTAGAGGATGAGAAGACTGAGAAGGGAAGGCACCATCCAGACCTCCACTGAAAGGACACGAGGAGTATTGGAATTTTAGGAAAACTTATTGTTACTCAGATTCTAAAGAAAACCGTCGACGATTATCAGTGAGAACTCAATGGTAAATAGCTGTTGCGAGAATGCGAAGCGATTTTTCAATCGTGATTAAAAGAAGCAGAAAGTACTGGAAATCTGGGAAGACTTGTTGTCATTCAGACTCCAAGGAACGCCACTTGTTTTTGCTAGTAAGCGATCATTGATAATAGTTAGTAAGAAAGAAAGAAAAAAGGTGAAAATAAAAAAGTTGAGGAAGAAGAAGTTGAAAAGAAGATGAAGAAGTTGAAAAAGAAGAAGAAGTAAAAACGAAGTTGAAAAAGAAGAAGTTAAAAAATAAGAAGTTGAAAAAGAAGTGTAAGAAGTTTAAGGACAAGAAGAAAGTTGGAGAAGAAGAAGAGATTGAAGAACAAGAAGTTGAAGAAGACGAAGAAGTTTTACCAGTGAGGGATCACTGGTAATATTTTTTGTGGGAAGAAAGAAGGTGAAAAGAAGAAAAACTTTAAGATCTGAAGAAATACCAAACATCAGAAAGAGATGAAACGTCGAAAAATGCCATGAAAAAACGAAGAAATAAATAGCACAAACTTTACACAAGAGAAAAATAAATCCAGTGAAAAAAACTTACGTTCAACTGAAAGAAAAAAAAACATTGAAAAATGTTTATTTGCCAAAAACGGAAATGCTTTAGAAAATGACAAAGGAAGTGCTTACGGGATGTTTTGGGTAACAGGAAGAAAACATGAAAGAAATTCTTCCGGGCGATTCAAAGCTATTAGGGTTAGGAGGAAAAAGAAAGAAAAAACAAAATCAATGCAGAAAAACAGACCCGGAGAGAGAAGATGGAAGAAAGAAAAAGTAAAATAAAAGAAGATGAAAATAAGAGAAGATAACAATAAGAAAAGAAGAGAAAAAGATCAGCATCCAAATGACAGATTTAAAATAATGTGATAACATTCAGCTATTTGGCCCCTTTTCTTTTATACTACGCCTTACCGATGGGTGCATAAAATCCTTTAAGCATGTGGGTTAATCTTCTCGTCATCGTCGTCGTCGCTGTGAACTCAGGTTGATTTTCAACATTAGGTGTTTAGTTTTTTTAAACAATGTTTATTAAAATGGACAGCAACAGAAAACAAGATTGACTCTGTATGGGTGCGTGTGTGAGAGAGAGAGAGTAACCGTATCACGACATTAGCCGCCTGACATGCGCTTACCCCCTCCCTCCTTCTTGGGGAAAGCCGCTTGACAGATCTGTTCTGATTACAATCTTGCTGGCTAAGAGAGTGAGAAAGGTCTCACGAGAAGTCACATGACCCCCTGAAGGGTTGAGGTAGTCTATACATATATATTAATATGAACTATGGGTCCACAACAAGAAGTGTATGCACTTGAAAGTAACAAGCGTTCTAATTTATTTTATTTCAAACTATAAATTACTTGTTTTAAATTCTTCTCTTACAGCGTCACTAATTTGGGGAGTATTTTTTAGGAGTATTATACATGGTTAATATGAAACATATATCTGTGGATAATAAATATTCATTCATAAAAATAATTATTCAAAATTCCCTTCCAGTTGGGTTCTTTGAGAGAAATATGAAAAGTTTATAATTAATTATTGAGTAGGTTCTCTCCTTTGACAGATCAAACACTTTCTGAGACTTACTATATTCGTAAATGACATATAGGGTTTATTTATCTCAAATTTAAAATAGGGCTGTCACAGTGGCCGAATTAATAAGGATATTGGATTGGAATTAATTAATAGTGACTCGGGTCCAGTGTTCAAATCGTTCGACCGGCAATACAGATATATATATATATATATATATATACATATAAAGTCGCTAAAGTAAGCCACCGCTTTCCCCACCTACATACTTTAGTGACTCTTCTTGTATCTCTCAGTTAAATAACTTCGTATTTAGATACTTCAAATAATACATATTGGTAGGGAAACCTATCTTCAAAATTTTCAGGAAGAGTTAAGCGAACTTAGACTAGGTAGATACTTAATGTGTATATTGTTTTACTAAAGCAGGGGTGTAGAAATACCTGGCATAGTACCCAGGCAGAAGATTACCCCACTCAGTGAGATGGACTCATAGATCTTTTCAGATCATCTGTCCGTGAGAATGAAAACTCTGTAAAACCCCTGTGTTCTAACTTCTAAGGTCTTGGCACTAAATTACTAGGGGAGAGAGGCCTCCTTAGTTCTGGTCGATAACCTTCCTAGAAGTGGAGGCTCAAACAAAAATATCTAGTTTGCAAAGTTCCGAACCTTAGCTAAGTGTAGGAGATGCCTGGGACATGCACACTCTATTGATGGTCGTCCTCACACTCTAACCCTAACCCTGGAGATAGTACTCTTTCTGCTTCCTAGGAGATATGCTGAGCGCAGGTTGTGAATGTAAACTCAGTACGACCTCAAGGGTAAAGGCACAATGGGCGAAATTTCGTGATTTGTTGCCTCTGATAACATCACAATCTGCCCCCTTTACATCCGGGGTAAGTTGCATAACAGCTGTATCAAGAGTGTCCTCACCCAGTCCTCTCTCACCTGACTGCAGTGCAATAACATATCCAGGATTAGATTAATATACAATGTGAAATCTAACTAAACCCAATACATTAGGTTGGAGGATTTTCTGTAAGCACTACAATTACACAGGATATATGTTATCCCAAGGACGGATAGGTTGTGTTAGTACAGGCATATGGAGCGTTCATTCCCTGGATGAACGGTTGCAGAAGCATGGATGTCTTGAATCGCAGGAAAATTGACCGGCCATAGAAAACTTGTAAGCAAGTGATTGGACAAGACCATACAGAGTCGAATTTGGAGACAGTAGACCCTCTGAAACGTGGGAACTAGAGAGTGAGCGTGAGAAGTACCAAAAATGTCTGGGCAGAGCAAAGAAATGTCTAAGAAAGAGAGAGAAAGAAAGAGAGAGAGAAAGAGAGAGAGAGAAAGAGAGAGAAAGAGAGAGAGAGAAAGAGAGAGAGAGAGAGAGAAAGAGAGAGAAAGAGAGAGAGAGAAAAAGAGAGAGAAAGAGAGAGAGAGAGAAAGAGAGAGAGAGAAAGAGAGAGAGAGAGAGAGAAAGAGAGAGAGAGAGAGATAGTAAGAAGGAGAATATGCAAGAGACACATTCAAATTCTATTAGGTTACTTGCATTCACATTTGGACTCATACTCTTATGAGGTTTTGAATATGAGCTCAAACTACATCTCCCGGTGCGTCCTTAATTATGGAGTTTGGGGGAGTGTGGAATTACCCCTTAGTTGGCATTTCTACCAAGTCCATTCTTATCCGGAGTAGTGGTAGTACCTTTAGGTTAAACAGTATTTTTCCTTTGCCTTCCATCGAGCTTATAAGGCCCCAGTTGAGTTAAACCCACTTCTGATACAGGTAGTTTTCAGCATGCAGGGTAAGTAGACCATTGGCGTAGATAGGAGGGAGAGTTGGTTCAACACTGTAGGCTCTGAAGGTGTTGTTTGTCAGCCATGTCCCGAAGGTGGTGCCCGTAGCCTGGTCTATGAGTGAGCTTCCAAATGTGAAACACTTTGTGGAGTAGGTAATATAATAATCTGGTTTAGAGAAATCTTGACCATTGCAAATCAATGTATTTTAAAAATTTTCACTGCCTTTTTATTGATTTGGTTGGTGTTAACTACATATCTATACCAGGGATCCTAACTATACATTAAATATTGCATGCATATCAACTAGTAACCATTTAGAGATTTATGTTCGCAGAGAGATTGTTGTCAAGTTAGGCAGGATGTAGGGGTCACCATCGTTTTCTGTGGATAGTATAACCTAAAGGAAATGATATCAGAGGACAATGGAAAGAAGCATGTAGTCTAGGATTGGAAGGCAATAAGAGTGGATTTAACTAAGATGACTTTAAGAATCAGCGACGAACAAATCAAGAGGCCATGGAGCCCCGTTTTCCCAAATCCTTAACTTCTTTTGCTCACCACCAGCTAAGATGTAGACAATATGAGTGGCTTGAATAAAATGGTCTTCCTTATGATTTTGAGAGTGAGTGTTCTTTCTTTAGTGGCTGATTTCAGTCTGGGAGGACCGCTGTGTTTACAGTAGTGATGGGACGATTCCAATATTTTCGCTGATTCCGATACAATTACCGATTCCGATTCCAAAATCGCCAAGTAGATTTCATTTTTTAGGGTGAGGGGATTTAATGGAGAATCCTCATCTACTTTTAAATCTAGATATAATTTTTTTTTAATTTGACTAATTTCTTAATGTTTCCTTTTATGTATTGTACCCAAGATTTTGATAAACTCAGTGTGAGATTTTCATCTATATTTTTCACTTATGTCATTTTTCATATTTATCCACTTGTGCCATTTTTACCTGTGCCATTTTTACCTATATTCCTTATTATGATCTATAGATTTTAGTTTTACTGATAGTTTAAAATCAATAAATATTTAGCATGTCATCATTAGTACCAGCAATAGAAAATTAAGTTTTAAACAAAAAAATTAAAAGAATCGTTTTTGGAATCGGAAATTAGGCTAAATTTTTCCTGTTCCGATACTCCATAAAGTTCCGATTTTTCCGATTCCCGATTCCGATTAATCGTCCCAACACTAGTTGTCTTTAAACAGGTATGATCGTATCTTATACCTAACTATATTGATTATGTATACCTTTGAAATAACGGAACAGTGAAGAATTTAAAATTATTTTGTAAGAGTGAAATTTAAACAAAAAATTGATTTTATTATGTTTCTGCAAATTTTTATTATGTCATTTTTCAAATTTCGTTGTTTACTTCAATTCTACCTGAACAAGGTACACTGCTACTGAGACGCAAAGGGGCTACTCTAAATTGGGAACCAGATTTATAGGGGCATCCTAAGTGGGGAGTTGTGCAGCGAGATGCTTGTTCACATTACATTTAAATTTATGCTTGTTGGTAGAGTCGGGAAAACAGTGGGCAGGGAGGGAATTCCAAAGGTAAGCGGTTCGAAGAAAAGAAGCTATGAGAATAGAAATCCTTTCGGCATCTGGGGACCTTTACAATGAAGGGTGTGATTTTGCTTCTTATCGGGTTGGTCGGGGGAGGGGAGTATAATAAGAATTAAGGTTTTGTTCTCTTTGACTGTAAATAAAAATGAACTAAAGGAACGTCTTCTTGACTGCTGATAAAATTAACTAAAGCTAGTTAACATATTCTTGATTGCTGATCTAAAGCGGAAAAAACATTTGTATGTTTTTCAGTCATTCATTTTTCTCAATTGTCTTTCTTCGTCATTTTCTCTCTCGGGCTCCCTATCTCTCTCTCGGGCTCTCTCTCTCTCTCTCTCTCTCTCTCTCTCGGGCTCCCTATCTCTCTCTCTCGGTCTCTCTCTCTCTCTCTCTCTCTCTCTCTCTCGGGCTCCCTATCGCTCTCTCTCTCTCTCTCTCGGGGCCCCTATCACTTGCTCTCTCTCTCTCGGGGTCCCTATCTCCCTCTCTCTCTCTCTCTCGAGCTCCCTATCTCTCTTTCTCTCTAGCTCTCTCTCTCTCTCTCTCTCTCGGGCTTCTTATCTCTCTCTCTCTCGGGCTCCCTATCGCTCTCTCTCTCTCTCTCTCGGGCTCCCTATATCTCTCTCTCTCGGGCTCCTAATATCTCTCTCTCTATCTCTCTCTCTCTCGGGCTCCCTATCTCTCTCTCCTATAGTCCCATATAATTTGAAAAATTACGTTCCCTTGAATATACATTCATAATAATAATCAATGTAAAGAAGTGTTAACATGCTTTCTATTGGAATTGTATTTCTCTTTTTCTCTCCCCCGCCCCTTTCTCCCTCTCTCTCTGCCTTGGGACCCAGAGTTTCCATAAATATAAGCGTTCTCTTGGCCGATCGATTTTTATTTATGGCTCTCAGCTCGGATGGCATTCTGAACCATCATTTTTATGTGAGAGAAAAGCCATCAAGATTATTTGCGGACCACAACCAGCTTGTACAATTTAGAAAATTATTTAAATTAAATATTTATTTTTTTAAATAATTTACGTAACTTGTTCATATCCACATGGGGCCGTATTAAAAAAAATTCTCATATCGCATGATCCTGAAGCACAAGTGCCCCCTTTTACGCCGAACATTAATGCAGTAACTCTGAAATCCTATTTGGATTAGTCGAACTACTGTTCTCATCTTGGATGTTATTCTCACAACGATTCGACCGATGTAACCTCCGACCTTCTTCAGGTTTATATTGTCGAACTAGAGAATCTTTATTTCGAACTCGGGAATCTATCCAGAATTTCAAACTGAACCTTTATTTAATCCATGGAGATAACTTGTTCTCATTCCGTCAGCCATGACAAGGTAGAAGTTTTAAGTAATTCTAGAAGTGGTTGGATTATTTAGTAAAGAAAATTTAAATTATTATTTGAAAATTATGTAGATATAAATATAGGCCGCAATTCCAGGTGAGAATGATGACCCCCCCCCCCCGTGGAGACGATCGTGGATGAAATGTCTCAGTCACAGGAAGAGCAGTTCACGTGAGCTATTATTTACTTGTTCTGTTATGATTCGTGATTTGCATTCGGTAACTAACGTGTATTTTATTTGATTTTGACTTACAAGACATTAGGCCTCCCCTCGGAGGGAGGTGGGTATTTGCAACACTTAGATTGAATAATTACGGTTAGTTTTGGCTTGCTTCATTGTAAAGCTTCCTCAGCCATGTCGAACCCACAACAACATCTCAGGAAGAGACCAGATTACAGCTGTGGACCAGACGGCTAGAAAATCCCCCCCCCCTCATAACGACATGAGAATCCATGCTTCTGAGGAACTGCTTTCCTGGTTCAGAGGCACAACACTAAACCACCTGAAAACGGGAATGGGGCGATCAGAAGTTGCTATGAGTATTGATTTACTCCTCTCCAGCAGTTAGGCACAAGGCCAGTTTTTATCTTACTCCCACAAGTAAGATGTGACCCAAGGTCGGGTCGGGAAAGTGGGGTTTAAACATTGCCTGGGCAGCCCCGTCGGCATTCCCCGGTAGGGGCGCCTCAGGCAGTAAGCCCTCCCAGAACTGCACAGGACAGACCCATTGCCCGGCGTAAATCAAGACCCGAAGGCCAAGACAACACCAGTATGGGGTGCAGTATCCATCAGAATGAGTAGATGGGGCTACAAAACTGACCCAACCATCTGTGAATATGGAAAGGAGGACCATACGATGTAACATTGCCTGGTCTGCCCCCTACTACCTAACCAGTGTAGCTTGAAAGATCTTGCTGAGTACAAAACTATTGCAAAGGACTTCATAAAAATGTAGGAAACTCATATGACCACATGCTTCTAAGACACGCAAAGAAGAAGGAGATTCGGTTATTTTCTCAAAAATGATGATGACATGAACTGAAGTGATTCTGACAAAAGAACGCTTCAGTAGTCGCTTGCTGAAATCGGAAAAATGCTGAAAGAAAGTGTTTAGAGGATACACAAGACAGAGATAAAGGATAATATACGTATTAATATTATTAAATTCAATAATAATACAGTAAAAGTCTTTTGTAAAACTAATTGTATTTTGTGGCTTCATTATAACTATAAATAAAAGAGTCTTTTTAACGTCAGATATAAACGTCTTTTTGTTCCTTTAATTCATCGCAAAGAAAACACTAAGACATAAGGGCTACTGGGAGAAATTGTTCAGATTCAAATAAGTTGCATTCAAAATAAGAAGAAAATTCCTTACATGTTGCCTGGACTGCAATCACCTTCAAACAAGGAAAGAATAATATTTTTTTTTTGTTTGATTTTGACTTACAAGACATTAGGCCTCCCCTCGGAGGGAGGTGGGTATATGCAACACTTAGATTGAATAATTACGGTTAGTTTTGGCTTGCTTCATTGTAAAGCTTCCTCAGACATGTCGAACCCACAACAATGTTTGTTTGCATTCAGCCCACCAAAATTAAGTGTCTATTGATTGGTCAAGGAGAATCGTATTGGCCAATCAAAAATGGCGTTTTTCAAAATAGAAGGGTTGTAATGATTGACAAGAAGAGAAATATTTTAGATGGGAAACGGGAAGGTAAGCCTTTTTTCTATAAACACAAATAACAATTTGTTTTACGTTACCTGACTTGAGATAATTGCACTTCACATCCCAAAATTAAACAGGAAAACACTCACCTAGAAAAAAAGAAGAAAATAATGATTAATATGTGATATAACAATATATAAATATAGTCTATCATATTTAGAAAATATTTATAATAAACCATAATATTTTTAGACTTTGTGATCATTACTTACATGATCACGTCTACAGTGTGCCTGAAGTTATTATGCAAAGCAGTTTTTTTTTCTAAATCACTTCAAACCGTTTTTCAGAATTTACTAAATTTACACAAGCTTAGATCTGATGACCTGAGAGAAACATTACATCTGGACAGTGTAGGAGAATAAATAATCGATTAGAAGTAAATAAAAATAATATGTGTAAGTCACGTAGAGGCGAGAACTACACACACAGATAGATCACAAAATTCGATTAATATAGAGATTAAGTAGAAAAATAGCTGCGTGATTGTAAGGATGGCACATGCTCACTTGGTTCTTTTCCTGGGTCCTCACATGAATATATATATATATATATATTACACAAAAAAATCAATCGTTTTTATATATTTACCATAGTTTCACGTGCGCATGCGATCGTCAGACGGTCTAATCTCTGAGGTTACGGTCGAATTCACTGTTTATGTAATGTTAAGCTCTGTCTAAGAAGGAATCTAGTACTGTATACAAATGCAAATCAAACTCTGATCTGCTAGAATCTGGTAGAAATTCACCCATTAGTTTCAAAAGAATTGTACATTTGATTAAAAAGAAAAATACACCAACAATTTCATATAGAAAGAACGTTAGATAGAGCAGGATATGGGCAAAATGAGACATACAAATATTTAAAAGATATTTAAAAAGAAAGTACACCAACCATTTCATATAGAAAGAATGAGAGAACGTTAGATAGAGCGGGGTAGGGGCAAAATGAAACATAAAAATATTTAATAGCTATTTAAAAAGAAAATACACCAACCATTTCATATAGACAGAACGAGAGATCGTTAGATAGAGCGGGAAGGGGTAAAATGAGACATAAAGATATTTAAAAAGAAAATACACCGACCATTTCATATAGAAAGAACGAGAGACTGTTAGATAGAGCATGTACGGGTAAAATGAGACAAAGATATTTAAAAAGAAAATACACCGACCATTTCATATAGAAAGAATGAGAGATCGTTAGATAGAGCGGGTAGGGGCAAAATGAGACATAGAAATATTTAAAAGATATTTAAAAAGAAAATACACCAACCATTTCATATAGAAAGAATGAGAGATCGTTAGATAGAGCGGGATATTTTTAAATATACTTTTTTTCGACTTTAAGAACTAAAATTAATGAGTTTAATTAATTTTAAAAACATTAAATGGCATGTTATTTTTTATAATATTATTGCTGTTTTAACACAGCATTTTTATAAGTTTTTGTTTGTTTAGTTTTTAGTACTCTATTTTCAGTTTATGTATAAAAAAGTATATTAAAATGATCTTGTATATATATATATATATATATATATATATATATATATATATAAATGAATTAATGCAAAAATAATTTCCATCTACCCCAGGCACGTAGCCAGACTTCTAACTTAGGGGGGGGGGCAAGGCATTTTTAGGGGAGACAAGGCATTTTTAGGGGGGGGGGCAAAACTAATATTGATATTCTAATATGGGTGACGTTTTGGTTCAGTGTGTGTGTGTACTGATATATAAATATAAATAAGTAAATACAAAATTTCAATTTCTTTTATATAATTTAAATATATTGTTGTGTATTTAGGTAGGTACATGTAAATAACAACATCAGCATAGTAAAGCCCATAAAGCATAGTAAACACAGTAATAATAACATAAAGTTCGTAAAATAAGGTAGCTACTTGCTAGCTCTACAGAATTCTATTATAATCTTCTATTTGTACGTGGGGTTTATACCCTACCAATGCTGTTTTTCTTTCAACTTCATCTCGGGTGAAATCTGGGATTTTTTTCTATGTTAATTTCAAAAATGTTGAATGTAACATTCACAATTTTTTTAATTAATAGTTGCAACTGACAACAAAAAGAAAAAACGTATTTGAGATTCGTGATAAAATACAAAAATAATTTTTTAAACTAATTCCCACTTTCATTTGAAAATAATTTAGGTTGCTAGTATTCATTTCTATCTTTTGAATGAAGACAACACTTTCTTTTATAAATTAAAAAATATCTTTAAAAGAAGCTGGCAGAACAACAACGTGAATTAATTTTGTGTTTATATTACATCATTTGGATTATAATTATTTAATTGATAATTTATAATATTAAATAGTGTGAATTAACAATATTTAAAAAAATATATTTGGTAAGTTGACAAAAAAGACAGATACACTGACAATCTCTTTCACCAAACAGGAAACAGGTGAAAAGCATCGAAGCTTTGTTTCCCTCACCACTTGATCTGAAACTAGCGAAGTTATGTTTGAGTTTGAGAACACGTACATTTTAATTTTTTTTCTTTTTACAAGGTAACATAAATTTAAATCATATTTAGATGTTATTATGGTCAATAGATTTATTTTAACTGGTAGTTTAAAATCCGTAAATATTTATTATGGTATCATTAGTACCAGGAATGGAAAATTAAGTTTTAAACAAAATAAAATCCAAAGAAGTGTTTTTGAAATCGGAAATTATGTTAAAAATTGGTGGGAGGTCCTCTCTTGGTGGGTGGCCCAGGGGTGGCCCCTTAATCCGGCCCTGCTGTAAAATATATTACACAAAATTAAATACTGGTTCATAATGAAGAAGTATAGTTGACTAGGAAATATAAGAGTATTTATATTTATAATATTTTTTGGATCACAAATTTCAGGGGGTGCAAATGTAATTGCAGGGAGGGGGCCTTGCCCCCCCCCTGGCTACGTGGGGGATCTACCCTATGTTAACATCAAAACAGGTTGTGACTATTTAATTCTATTATATGACATCATGTTTTGTAAGACCGTATATATAGTAAACTACAAATAACTACAAATACCTTTAGGTCTTCTTAATTTGCATATTTATTTAATAAACCGCTTTTAGTAAATTAATATTCTGTAATATACAGTTGTAATTTTGCATTGTCATATTTTTATTATATATACGCAATATTCTCGTCGATAATAAAACGTCTGATATCGCTATGAACAGATATTACACTTTGATTTTAGCCAAAAAGCCAAGGAACACGAAATATGATAGGCGTGGAGAGTGGGAACTCTGAGTTGGAAGCTTGAAGTGATGAGACGTAATAAGAAATGACTTAAGAATCGATTATAAACGAAGAAGCCAGGCCCCAGAAATCTGTAGCCCCAGTATTTCTCCCCTCACTTCCGCCACTAGCAGAGAGGAAGGCAACATCAACAGCCTAATAAAATGGTCCTTCTCAAGATTTAGGATCTAGTTCTTTTCTTTGTGTTGTTATGCTAAAATTTGATTCCAGAACGGCAAGAATCCATCCCCCATGGAGAGGTAGCAATCAGGGGATGACGAGAAACGATGTTGGATAAAGTGTCCTCAGTCTAGGAGAACCGCTGTGCCTGAGCCTGATGAGATGAGGTGTGATTTTAATTGTACTGTTTATGATTTGCTGACTTGCATTTAACAACAACATATTTAATTTGATCGTGACATACGAAACAGTAAAACTCCCCTTGAAGGGGAGGTGGTGCAACATAGCGACAGGAATTGAAAATAAATGCAATGAGACGTTTTATATGAATGAATTACAGGAACAAGAGTGTCACTATTCAGGTGGCCATTTGAGTATTTCGATCCTGGTTATTTGCTAAGTGTAGATAACAGATTCATTGCCATGATTTATTCACATAAACAGAGTTTTTATCGCCTTTATCACCAGTACGAATTACTTCAACCAGACAAATTACCACGACCACAACAAGTGCCTCTGGCTCAAGATTAACATCCTGTTTATACATCGCTTCGTTTATAAAATATTTTGTCAGATAAAAAACAACATTTATCCGAAAGGATACTTAATCTCTTTACAAACATTCAATCTAGTGATTGAAATTGTGTTCACCAACCAGTAGCACGACTAGTGAGGAGATCAAGGGGGGGGGGGGGAAACGGCAAGGGGAGACGATCAAGTTATGCGATCTACTACTGAACCTTAATTTAATCACTAGATCATCGATATTTATGGGATTTTTTTCTGATGTAGAATACTAGAAGAATACCCACCCCAGGACAGGTAAAATTAATTCCTCAAACAGAACAGTTTTACATCACCTTTATGTCCTCTTACGAAGATTAAAATCAAAATAAAATGCTACTACACCTTATGCCTAGAATCCTTATTCCCATTTTGATCAAAATCATGTAATGGATTTTGATTCTAGACAATGTCTAAAATTTAAAACTTAAGCTTCAGGAAATCTTACTTAATCAGTGTCTAATGAACATGGATCACAATTAATGCAAATCTGAAATATTTGAATTTTCAAAAGTGAGGTTATGCCTATATTATGCTCCCTAAAAACCTTTTTTGAATACTCCAACTGAGTTTTGGAGAAATCTTTATTAATTGCTGCCTAATACCTATTATTAAAATTTCACAAACATTAGAGGCATCTGAATTTTCACAAAGGGCTTAGTGGAAAAAGGCGTGGTCATATGAAGTCCCTATTTACTTGCTTCTAAGTTAGACACAATGTCGGTTTTTAATGTGGGGAAAAATAGATGCCCCCTCTTTGGCCCCTTTGCATGATACTAAATTAAACTAAATATAGCTCACATTACCCACCCTTACGTTTATCAGTTGTGTTCCAAAATCTATAATGATTAGGTAATTAGTTTAGGAGTGAATCTTATACGTAGAAATATATAAACATATACACATACCTAATTTTATATAAATAGAGATAATTGCTAACGTTTTTATTGTTAAAATTTTTTAAATTATTTTTGCTTTTGCTGGAGATGGGGCACCCTACCAGATGCCAAACATTCACCCGGTATTTCACAGACTCCAACCGAGAGATCTTTTTAAGATTCTAACCGTCCCTTTAAGCACAATTATCTGTATCTCTCTTGCACTTTGTTCACCAGGTATATTCGGCAGGTATCTTTTGAAATTCGTTTTCATGAGTTCGGCTGCTCCTATAATTACTGGAATTACTGTTAGAGTTATGACAAATGGTGTAGAGTAAGAGAGAGTCGAAGAGGTTTGGTGTGCGGAAACAGTAATTGACGGGAGTCACAACCTTGATCAAGAATCTTACTAGTTAAATAATGTTTTAAGCTGTCATGCCTCTCCTGGCATGTTGCCGAAGAAACCTCATGTGGCCACTCCTCTTCTGGCATATCGCCTACTCAACTTCACATTCCTTGGCTTTTTGGCTAAGATCAAAGTGTAGTATCTGTTCCGATGGATACTGCACTCCATAGACTGGTATTGTCTTGGCCTTTGGGGCTTGATTTACGCCGGTCTATGGGTCTGTCCTGTGCAGTTCTAGGAGGTCCATCCTCCAAGGCTTCGCCTCCCCTCTTTGGGGAGGAGTAAGTTTATTGCTTACTGCCTGAGGCGCCCCTACCGGGGAAGGCCGACGGGGCTGCCCAGGCAATTTTTAAACTTCACTTTCCCGACCCGACCTTGGGTCACATCTTACTTGTGGGAGTAAGATAAAAACTGGCCTTGTGCCTAACTCCTGGAGAGGAGTAAATCAATACTCAACTTCATATGATCACGTCTATGGGCTAGAGGCAAATTGTAATATCTGTTCTGATACTAAACTTCATCTTTTCTGTCCTCGGTTAGTGAAGGAGAAATCCTTCAAGACTGAGACAATTAAATTATTTTATCCCAATCCAGAGTGTTCTTTATTGAGGAGCAGGATTTCCCCTACATTAAAAACTGACCTTGTGTCTATCTTTGCCCTCATGGTGAGAAAAGTTAATAGGGACTTCATATGACTATGCCTTTTTCCACTTACACAACTAACATCTTGTTTTATTTTTAAACAGCAGATGTATTTCCTTCAGCTTACACAGCTGGTGATTTGTTTATTTTTTAGCCACCGGATACATTTTCTGAATGAGTTATACCCAGTCCAATTAGCAAAGTCGCTTTCTCAACTGATATCCAACAGTGAGATTTCGTGATCCTTCTTGATAAATCCAAATTTTTAAAATTAATTATCTGATGAAATATTTCATTGAATAAACCGTTTCAAAGCTGAAGCTGCCTTACCCACATTGATAAGTAGATATGGCATGAAATTAACTATGAAAACATCAAGCTACTTTGATTAACCGTATTAGCAGCTTCAACTGGACACCACAAACGAGTGGTCCGAGAGACTATATGGCATGAAGGCAGTCCATGAAACTATTCGGTATGCAGAATAAGGTAATGAGCTAGTTCTTAACTATAAGAACCCCAAAATCCGATCAACAGTGAAGATGACAGGTTTTATATAATAATGTCAGATATGCCAACCCTCATTCAGGCCACCTACGTATTTAATTCTAGAGTGGCATATACCTAATTTTTATATGAAACAGACGCCACCCGAACCATTCCACCTATCTATTGCTATTCACATGGCTAATTTCGTCACTTTTTTCCACAGTGTAACCAGATTGGCAATGGCACGAGGAATAATAACCTCAAATATGTTTTGCATGAACAGAAATAAATTTGACTGAAAAATTTTTAATTATGTTTTTCTACTTGGATTCACAAACAAACAACACAACAGAAAAGATGGCAGACCATAAAACAATCCAACATAAATAATGCGGTAGTTTGGTTTGGTAGTTTTGTTTTATGGCATATCAACCCTTTTTGGGTTATTTAATGCCGAATCTGGTCATTATAGTAAAAGATTTATGCTTCAAGTTCTAAAAATAAAATAAAAAAGGGGAGGGAGAAAGGGAGAGGGGCTGTTGTTTTTGTTTTTGGTTTTGTAGAACATAATTAAGTTTTACAAAAAAAAAAAAAAAAAAAAACGTCAATGTAGGTGAATTTCGTCTCAGGGAGCCACAGGGCAGCCTGATCTGGTATCACCAGATAAATAATGCAATAAGCTAAAAATAAGAACTCCAAATTTGAAAGAATGGTGGGGATGGCAGGTCTTACATACCAATATAAGTAATGCCAACTCATTTGGACCATCTCTACTTTCAACTCTAAGGTAGAATAGACCCCAATTTTGATACTTAAACGAAGCCAACACTGTTCTAACCATCCAATAGTAAAAATGCTTTCGTCTTTTGAAGGAATCATAGTTTTTCATGAGAAGCAAAATTCGTGGAAGTACCTATTCAAGTCAAATGTTAACTTCCGTAGAATTTAAAGGAAAAGAAAAACATTTTCAGAATTGTTGTTCTAAATTTATTTTTTTGTCAAAATTAATGCTAATTCGATCAGTCAGTGTTAAAAACAATCAATATTAAAAAAATTATGGTGTGTGAATAACAATAAAAACAGCAATCTATTTTGGTTAATCGTATATGCAGCCTCAACTGAACTCCACAAACGAATAATCCGGAAGTGTATACGGCATGAAGACAGACCATGAAAAAATCCGATATAAAGAATAGGAAATAAGCCAGTTCTTAACCATGAAATACAAAAATAAATTTGAATGAAAATTTTTTTTAATAATATTTTATTATTTGGTAAACTGTATAAGCAGCCTCAACTTGACTCCACAAACGAATACCCCCTCCCAAAAGAAAATATGGCATAAAGGCAAGCCATAAAACAATGCAGCATAAAGAATGCAAGAAGCCAAAAATCCATAATGGTGAGGATGGCAGGTTCTAAATACCAATGTAAGAAATACTAACTCCTCTGGATTACCTCCACTTTAAATTCTAGGGTGGCATAAGCTCCGTTTTGATATCACAACAAAGCCAAAACCATTTCAACCACCCAACAGACTCAGTCTCATTCAAGGAGCTAACTTCATCCTTTTTTTCCCCGACAACAATGAATAATGAAACTGCTTTCGTCTTTTGAAGGAACCGTCAGTTTTTTGTGGGAAGCAAAGTTCGTGGAAGTACCTATTCAAGTCAAATGTTCACTTCTGTAGAATTTAGTAGGCAATAAAGAAAACATTTCTTTCAGAGTATGGCTTCTAAATTTCTTTCTTTATCAAAATTGATGCTAATTGGATCAGTCAGTGTTGAAAACACTCAATATAAAAAAGTTTATGTTAGGCTTCGTAATGTCAATACTTCTTAGGTTCTGCCAACCATAATAATAATGGCGTCTGTAGAGAACTGATGGATGCGAGGGGAGGAGAACTATTTAAATCAATGAAAGTGGAAAGAAATGGAGAAAGAGAATGAAAAGGTTGTTTGGGAAGAAAATGTCAATATTTTTATTCTTATTACCAGTCTTATATTCAAGTTGTTTATGTTAGTTGAACCAATACAAAAATATCGCTTTAAATTAATAGCAGTGTAGTGGTAGGAGGCAATAAGGCTGGGTTTGGTTGTTTTGTTTTATGGCATATCAACCCTTTTCAGGTTATTTAATGGGAGGTGACGGTAGTTAAGTGGATATCGACACGGACTGAAGACCTGTGTGTTCCAAGTTCGAATCCAGTCGGTTCCACGGTACCACTTTCACTTAGGGATGTTGGCAACCTTCTCGTGGTCCTTCCCGTAAGTACCCGATGTCTTTCCAGAAAGATTTCTAACTAGAAAAACATCGGGGAAACTAATGCCAACACCAGAATCATCTGATTCACACAAAAGAAGAAGGTTATTTAATGCCGAATCTAGTCATTTTGCTAAAAGTTTTTATGCTCAAAGTTCTTCATGTTGTTTGGTTTGGTTGTTTTGTTTGCATTTGGCTTTACAGAACATGATTGAGTTTTGCAAAGAGAAAAGAAAAAAAAAATAACATTAATTTCCGATGTGTGACTTTTCAAACTACCTTATTCACGTAACCGCGTGCTACACACAAAGCCATATCAACATCGGTCGTCGCTAACATCAAGACAAATTTCAACTTGACTGCGATAGATATGTCAGGGAGAAAAAAGAAGAGAAAAAAATATGCTTATACTTCTGACAAGGGTATTTAGTACCGAAAGTACTCAAGTTAAAAAAAAAAAAAAAATGAAAAGTTTTTAAAGTAAATAAATAATTTATTTAAAAAAACAAATAATCTGCGTTGTCCGGGTTTTCAAAATATTTTTAAAAAATATTCTCCTTATTATTGCCATTTCAGCAACGTTTCCAACATGTGACTTTTCAAACTATAATAACATTAATGTTTGGTGCATTTTGGTCAGGAAGCCAGTATCTTCAGACAGTCTGATCTGGTAGCACCAGGAGGCAATAAAGAGAATAATGAAATTTTATGATCCAGCAAGTTTACATAATATCTGCACACTTGATATGCACAGTTTTGTTTCTGTTACAACGGCGACTTGTTCATCACCAATGCTCAGATCCTTATTTTGCCTAAGTTGAAATGAATGAGTTTACCTGACTCCACCCTTTTCCTTGCTAAGGATCGGAGTGGACTGAAGGTCAGGAAGACTATTACTGTCTTGTTGAGCCCTCGACTTAGCATTTGTTCCCATGTGACTTTAAGCTGTTGATTGATTCTGTATTCACTGCCTCCACAAGCAGTCTTTTCTAATGCCCTATGGTACATACACAAAAACCTTTGTACTTCCAATCTAGAATGCGAAGTAAACAGTTTCAACTTATGACCCCTTGTTTGATTATAATAATGATGAATACAAATTTTTTCAAGTTTATTTTTTTTCATAACCATGCAGAAGCTTGAATGTTTCAATGAGGTTATCTTTTCCCTTAATAAGGATCAGAGTGTATTGAAGGGCAGGAAAACTAGTACTGTCTTGTGTGAACCCCATATTCACATATTTGTTCACATGGTTATTAAAGCTGTTGATTGATTTTGTACTCACCGCTTTCTCAGGTAGTCTATACTAATGGCCAATGGTAAGTACACTAAAAACAACTTTTGCACTTCTGGTTTAGCATGTGGCGTAAACAGCTTCAAACTATGATAATAACAATGATGAATACAAATTTCCTCAGATCTACTTCTTCATATTCATGCAGAAGTTTATATATTTCAATGAGGTCACCCCTATACTTGACCTATTTCTTGAGAATGCCCCATGCTTTGATAAACTCCTATGGCTGACTTTCACTCCATACTTGAAATAAAAGGCCGCGATCAAAGCTGTTGTTAAGGTCACTGGAAAAATGGTTGGATCATTCTACCGCTTCAGAATTCACCTGACTCTAGATGCCATCCTCTACCTATATAAGAGTGAGATAGCTCCTAAGATGGAGTTCTGCTGCAACATGTGGGGAGGTGCTGCCTATAGCACTCTTTCTTGCCTTTTAAGAGAAAAAAATCGACTTCACCATCTAGTGGGGATGATCCTTTCTAATAAGTTTTAACCTTTTCATTTTTCTTTTAAACTAAGTTTTTTTGTGCATAATAAAATTTTATAAAAATATTTTTGCTGCACGAAGAAGAAAAACAAGAAAAATGTAATGGCGTCCATCGTTTAAATCATTAGATTAAAGTTAGATTCTCAAAGCTTTAAACATTAAATAAGATGTTATTTCAAGACAAGAAATACAATTTAACACCAAAACCGATTTTATCCAACAGCAAAATGGACGAGAAAATTGCTGCATCCTACTCCAACAGTTAACAGATTGTTCTTGGTCTTTTGGCTAAGATCAAAGTGTAGTATCTGTTCCGATGGATACTGCACCCAATAGACTGGTATTGTCTTGGCCTTTGGGGGCTTGATTCACGCCGGTCTATGGGTCTGTCCTGTGCAGTTCTAGGAGATCCACCCTCCCAGGCTTCGCCTCCCCTCTTTGAGGAGGAGTAAGTTTATTGCTTACTGCCTGAGGCGCCCCTACCGGAGAATGCCAACGGAGCTGCCCAGGCAATTTTTAATGGGCGAAGTGCTCAACTCTCGGGCGCTGGCTTTTCAAACCCCACTTTCCCGACCCGACTTTGGGTCACATCTTACTTGTGGGAGTAAGATAAAACTGGCCTTGTGCCTAACTCCTGGAGAGGAGTAAATAAATACTCCAACAGTTAACAGAAATAAATACACCCGAATACAAGGTTCGGAAACAAACTATATATTTTTTTATTCTCGCTTTCACATAACACAAATTAAACATTACAAATAATACTATTTATGTTTTTCAGGCTTAATTTATTATTATTGTGAGGGGTGTTATAACTCAACAAAAAAAAATCCAAGTGTCCTTATAGTACAACTGAACCAAAACTTTGGATCAAATAGATTTGAGGCACCCTAGAATAGGCAACAACTAAACGGACACATTTTCCTTAATGGGGCTTTTTTTTTCTTCTGGTTTAATTATGAACAAAACAAAATGGCGTATATACACATTTGTAACTTTGCCTTCAGATGTTTTATGTAAAAAAAAGTTTTATTTACAAAATGTTTATCTAATAGCTTGAAAATTTCATAGTTTTATTCACAAGCACATTTTTAATTAAAAAACAACAGTTTTCTTTACAAAAAGTTTGGTTTTATAAACTTTGGATATTTATAAAAAATAAAAGAAATACTTAGTTTAAAGAATTAATTTATCGTCACTAAATTTAATGTTTTATAAAAATATATTTTAAAAAAATATTGGATAGTATTAAAAAATATATATTTTTAAATATTGGATAATTTTTTTTGTGTTATTAAACTCTTTAATTTATCATAAGCGATAAACCGGAAGTCAAAAGTAAAACATCGGATGTCCTTTTGGTTATTGTTCAAATCGAGTTGATCCATAACTTTTGATACAGACAGCGATAGAACGGGTTATGCCATTAAAAAAAAGAGAAATACAAAATCAACAACGGATCATTTATAAAGAGACATGGATCAGCAAAAATATAGGAAGTTCTTACAATCTGAAGATAACACAAAAAGTTAACAATCAAAGATCAAGTTTATGAAGAGATGAGAATCAACATACATTATGTTACTTATAATTCGAGATCAACAGAAAGTTTATCTAGAGAGGAGGATCAACTCATACATATAAGGTCATTAAAAATCTGGGATCAACAGACATAGGTCATGTAGAAAAAAGGATCAATTCATTATACACAGAATTATTATTTTTTGAATGTAATAATAATAAGTCTATACTAATAAATAGCAATATGGCACATCGAGATAAAATTAAGTTTAAGACTCCCCAAATCTATGGTAACCATACAATTCATATTGAACAATGGCCCAATGGTTATAAACGTTAGTTAACATTCAGTTCTGGGTGTTAGAGGTTCAATCTTTTCTACAGGCGATAATTAAGAATAATATAAATCAACACTTCTACCTGGTCATGGCTGATGGAATGATGAACAGTCTACCATGTGGATTAAATACAGTGGGCAAACCAGAAGAATAACCGACTCAAAGACCGCAGCAAACGGTGTCCGGTCAGATTCAGTTTCTTGATATTAAAACCTTCCTGTTTTGGGTCACTTACTCTTCTGGTTTTCCAAGTTTTGTACTAATTTTTATTTATTAATTTATCTATTAAATTGTTAGCTGAAAGTATAGAGTAGTTAACAAAGCTACCCCCACCTCCCCATGTTAAAAATAGCTTTCTAAATAATCTTCTGTAGTTTACTGACCGTACTGAAATGATAACGTTATTATTTAAGAAAGCCATTCTTAACATGGGCATAGGTGCTTTGTTTACTATTCTGTACTTTCACCTAACTATTTAAAAAATAAATTAACTAATTTGTGAAACTGAAATTCTCGCCGGAAGTTATATTACGGATGAAGTTAAATATCATGAACTGAACCTGACTGGACACCGTTTGCTGCAGACTTTGAGTCAGGGATTCTTATGGTTTGTCATAAAGTTTCAGTTCGAAATTCTGTACAGGTTTCCGAGTTCGACATAAAGATTCCCACGTTCGCCTAGAAGGTTCTCAGGTTCGAAAAAGATGCACTTGAAGAAGGTTCGAGATGTAAACGTTGTGAATATAGCAATCAAAAACATAAGAAAACAGTCATGGCATTTATCGATTCAATCATTAGATTAAAGTTAGATTCTCAACACTTGAAACAGTAAATTACATAAGATTTCAAAACAAGAAATACAATTTAACACCAAGAATCGATTTTATACAGCAGCAAAATGGATGAGAAAACTGCTGTATCGTACTTCAATAGAAATGAAAACACTCGAATATAAGAACGAGAATAGTAATCAAAATAACACCAGTTATGAATCCTCATCTAAAAATTCCGAAACAAAAATTGTATTAAAACATGATTTACTGAATCAGATAAATGGTAGTTTAATGAAGATCTCTTGGGAGACGTTTTATTTAAAACAAGCAGGAAGACTCGACGTTACTCGGGATCTAATGAGGGTCACTACTACATATTTTTTCACTATGTGCATAGCACCATAACCTGCTTGGGGTCACACTAAATCAGATTATATAAGTTTTGTAAGTGTATCTTGTGAAGTTCTGACTTTTAAGCAGTGACACACACACACACAAAAATACTACTTTCCTTTATATATAACTAGCAGGAAGACCCGACGTTGCTCGGGATTGAATGAGGATCACTACTATGTACTTTTTCACTATGCTCATAACACAATATTACTTTCTTTGTTTTTACTGACCGCTTCTCCCGTTTCGCCCCCTAATATAGTCGGAAGAACCTGAAATGTTGGAAAACTCTCTGAATTAGTGTCTTATACATATGGTTTAAATTTCGTTAAAATCAGATATAAGTATTTGAAGTTTTTAGCGGGTTCTGTCTCCAAAGGGTCATTTAGAGGTGGAGACACATAGATATTCGGCACATGGCGGGTAACATAGAGATTCGGGACCACTTCTATGGTCTTCCCCAGAGAATTTTATACATATGATATAAATTTATTAAAAAAAGGATATATTTGAAGTTGTAAAGGTGGTTAGGAGGGCACTTAGAGATCCAGGACAACTTCCATTGTCTTTCACAGAAAATGTTATACATATAATTGAAATTTCATAAAAATAGGATATATTTGAATTTTTAACGAGGTTATGCCCTCATATATTCGGGACCACTTCCATTGTCTTCCTCATAGAATTTTATACATATGATATAAATTTCATAAAAATAGGACATATTTGAATTTTTAAGGAGGTAAATCTTCCATTGTGTTCCCTGCATAAGAATACACTTCAGATTTCATGTAGATTCTCTAACCTTCCTTTATCACATGCACACACTCATACAGACATTGAGTTTTATATATGGAGAAGATATATATTTTATTTTCCCACTTTTTTTAGGAAGGGGAAAGAAAGCAGAGGAAAAGAAAAGGGAAGCAAAGACTGGAGCATAAGGAATAAACCGATCGGCTCCCATAATTGTTTTGTATATATTAATCGCAATCTAGTCATGTGACCTGTTTATGCGGACATAGTTGTAGGACACGGTTTACTGTAGATCCGCCTTCCACTTTTATTTAAGCATAGCGTTTATTAAAGAAAACACAAGCGGAAAAAAAAAACGAGAAGAGACATCATAAAGGCAGAGGTCAGTAATTTATTTCATTTGCATGCGCCTATCAAAGTATCTAACATATACTATTCTAGATACAATAATGGAGACTCTCGATTAATAATCATGAATATCATTGAATGGCTACCATTTACTGCCAATTTCTATAGATTTATTCTAGCATTAAAACTTTCATCGTTCTTATCAGCTTTTGCTTTCTCTGGTTCCAGCCTCAGATTCTCAATGGCGGATAAACTTTCAAATGAGACAAAAAGAAAGACATCGCTTTTTTGTAAGATGCCTGTTCTATGTTGATATTCTTCAAGTTGAAGTCACAGAACGATTTTAGGTGCTTCTCGACATAACACTCCCCGGTAAATAAGCTAAATAAAATTCTAATTTTTGGAAATACTTACTTGTTATGGTGAAAGCCCCCAAAACAAACCGATAATAAACCGGTTTTCTTTTTTATGGAAATCGCTCCAGACAAGGCATGAAGCCACTTGGTGTAATGAGCTATTTTATGTTGACCTTATTTTTAGGGTAACACGTTAAATCATTTTTTTAGGGAGGGGGGGGGATTTATTTTGGGCGCTGGAGAGGGAGCAATGTTTTGGGCGCGGGGGGGGGGTCTTTTTTATAAATTTTAAGTTTTGAAAATGTTTGACAAAAAAAGTGTGACTCTCGTGTTATCGGCGGATATCTTGCCTGAAAAAATTCAATACGTCTTAAACGAATTGAACTTTTGACATGTAATAAAAAGCATTATAAAATACGTAAAAACACAAACAAATGATCCAGGTAGGTAGAAAAGTAACTTTTATTGGCTTTGATAACATTTATTTGTTGTATATTTGTTTTTTGACCCCATTAAATTTGATTATTGAAGAGAACGGCTCAACAAGAATTTGTTTACATTAGACTTGAACAAAATCATGTTATAGTAATCTGGTAAGCAGCCCCGTGGTATTGTGTTCCAGAGACGGGTAATTCTTGGAAAAAAAAAACTTTGCTCATGGAAGTTCCATTTAATTCTAGATAAAAAGTATGAAATTTTGAATTAAACCTTTTACTGAATTCACGAGAATAGACTGTTCACATTCCATCAACTATGACCAGATAGAAATGCTAATTTTATGTTATGTTTTAAATAATAATTACTGTTCTCATCTTGAATGTTCGGCTCACAATGTAACCTCTGACCTTCTGCAGGAATATCTTGTTGAACTCGAGAATCTGTATGTAATTCCAAACTGAACCACGATCGGGTAGAAGCCAAAGTTAATTCTGAATTATCTTTTTAGTATCACCTGCATTAAGGATTGAAACTTCAACCTCCAGAAGACTGTCACTTAGAACTGATTATTACTTAGCACTTTATCCGTTGCACCACGGATTCATGTAAAGAAGGTCGGAGGTTACATTGGCCGAAACGTTGTAAGACATGAGACAGTACAAATAATACAATCAAACATGCATGAATGAAAGACTACTACCTTAATAAACATAAATTATTATATGGATAGGCACAGATAGAATCTTATTTTATAGTGTACTAACAGAGCTACCTGGCGTTGTCCGGGACAAAAGTGTAACATAATTCTATTAAAATTCCTACCTCTCTCAATCCATCTCCCTTTTCCCCTCCTCCTTTCATCACCCCTCTCTTTCTACTCCGCCCAGCCCATTCCTCTATAGCTGGACATACACACACACATGTGCAACTCTAGATTCCTTGAGGAATGAATCGGCATTGTCTTTTTTAAATTAGTACATGAAATGGCTGAAAACTGAACCCCGCTGACAAAACCTGGTCCAGTTGACTTCCAAGTAATGAATATTTTTAATTTTTATATATTATTCACCCAGGGCAATACCGATCAAGAATATACAACTTTGTGGGTGTTTGTTTTGTAGTTTCTGACTGTTTCGTGTATACATACACACAGTCAATTGCCCTTTATATAAAAGCAGATTGCTTTTCAATTTCGAAAGCCAAAGCATAAAATTTTTTTTTTAAAAACAACAAAAAAACAGAAATGTAAACCCATTTGTTTGACCCGTCCAGCCATCTGCTATTATATCTTCTCCTCTTTGACGCCTCCCCTCTACGCAGAATTTCAAACAAGCAGAATGCAAACAGTGGTTTTAGTAAGTGAGCAGTCACGTAATGGATTTGTTTGTAATCGATCTAGCGCAATGAAACAGCGACTGGAATTCCCATCATCTTAAGGTAATTGTTTTCTTGTTAGTCATCATGAGGGAAATATGTGATCGTAGTCAAGTTAACATATACTTATTTTAAAATTGTTTGTCTATCCCGCACATTTCCTGAGAGAAAACCATCATGATGATCTGTGAGTCAGAAGCCCACAAATGGGGAAAATATCTGTTTTATTCAGACGATGATTACGTTTCCAGGATTCTGGGTCAGATCCCAGTAGGGTAGTAAGCCTGCGTGCCATTATCGCTGCTGCCTAGTCAATCCGCTAATAAATTAATTGGCTTATTGACACTAGTGTATTATATCATGGTGTGACTGACTGTCTAGTAGCTGTGTACTTGATGTTGTCAGTTTGAAGATGTCTTGAGGTTGAACTCTGAAAAATCATGACCCCCTTCTCCAATTGTTGTCATTTTTAATTAATTAACACTGACGAATGACATGATGCGGTTGGGGAAAGTGAAACAATTAACGTTTAATTAATCATCTTTAGCCGACCATTTCATACATTTGTGCTAAACCTGCTCCCAGTAAAAGTCGTTATGCCTACTTTTGCTTTCTCTGTCCACATGCTTGTCAAACCTGAGTCATCTGAGCTTGATAGACAAACACTTTCTACAGTTGTCCTTGAACGGGTCAAATCCCCCCTCCGTTAGCCAATATATAATATATAATATATAATGCTAGTCCAAATACTATAATGAGCAACAGAGCAAATTATAAAACTTCACATAACTGTTGTCCGTAAAAGTCTGGTTAGGCGTAGGTGTCTGTAAAAGTCTAGTTAGGTGTAGGTGTCCGTAAAAGTCTAGTTAGGCATAGGTGTCCATAAAAGTCCAATTAGGCATAGGTGTCCGTAAAAGTCCAATTAGGCATAGGTGTCTGTAAAAGTCCAGTTAGGCGTAAGTGTCCGTAAAAGTCCAGTTAGGCGTAGGTGCTGGTAAAAGTCCAGTTAGGCATAGGTGTCCGTAAAAGTCCAGTTAGGCATAGGTATCGGTAAAAGTCTAGGTAGGCGTAGGTGTCCGTAAAAGTCCAGTTAGGCATAGGTGTCTGTAAAAGTCATGTCAGGTATAGGTGCTGGTAAAATTATAGTTATGTGTACGTGCCTGTAAAGATCTAGTTAGGTGTAGGTTTATGTAAATTCTAGTTACGTATTGTAAAATTTAAGTTAAGGATAGGTGTCTGTAACATTCTAGTTATGTGTTGGTGTCTGTTAATGTCTAGTTAAAAACATCAAAGTGTTTCATGTTAAAGCTATTTTTGTTATATGCTCAGCACAAAGAGGCTGAAGAAATGCGGAGAAAGCACAAACATAATAGTACCAGAAATATGAGACTAATATTCTACCAATATATATACACACACATATATAATTTATACTGATGCATCTGTGTATATTAATTGTCATAAATATATTTTCATACTTTACTATATATATATATATATATATATATATATATATATATTTACATGATTTTTGAAGAAAGATTTATACATATACAAAAATGACTCTTAAAAACAGATAATTGTCTTTTTATGAAAAAAAATATTTCTCAGAATAAGAATAAATATAGCTTTTATTGTTGGTATAGATCGCCTACATGCTAGTACAAGATAGTCTTTGTTAATATTGGAAATTATTATTTGGAGCTTTTTAAGGCTTTTTTAGTGTCATGAGGGAGCTCATTATAACCTATAGAATATAAGTCCAACTTTATCACTTCTTCCTTTGTTTTCCTTGGCCCACCTCTGTGAACAAGACTTGCTAACTTAACTGTTCTACATTTACGGACCAACAAACTTTCATCCATTATTTCAATGTGACTATACCATCGAAGTCTCCTGTTCTGAATACATCTCCCTATACTATCCAGAATTAATCTTCCTCTGAGGTTATCAAAACTAAGCCTATCTTTAAGACTAACATTAGACATGTATTGTATCATTTTCTCTCCATGATACGCATGTCCTTAATCCTCAATGACTAGGTTTCACTTCTATACATCATAACACTGCATACACATGCTTGGTCAGCAGTGGTAACACTCTGCTGGTTAGTAATGGCAGAAGTTCCCTGAACTTACACCATCCACTCCTAACTCTTACAATCACACTAGCACCTGCTCCATCTAGTGCTCCAATGGTATCACGTGGACTTCCTCCCATGAATCAACTTCCTGTACACATAGCTCATGTTCTACTCTCACCTTCTAATGGAATTTTTCATCCTCTTACTTAATTTAAATTTCTGTGGAAAATTTCCGATTCTTATTTTTAACACACCTCCACCTAAATATTACAAGTATTTATTTCTCCTGCGAAGTACTCGTTAATGCTTGGAAAATCAAAACAATTGCTGACACCTAATCTCCAAGTTTATATTAGTGGGATCACATGATGTCACTCCAAATCCAAATATCGAAAGAAAAATAGTGTAATGTTCTAATTATCTCCCTTGTTGGCATAACTCAATCAAAATGACAGTTTTATGACATTAAGATCTAAGAAAAGAAAACCAAGATGAATGCTTATTAATAACAGTTGGCAACTAAATAACAGTGATTAAGTGGTAATAATTGTAGGCTAAAAAGGAAAGAGTAAATTATCAAACTATAAATACCTGTCACTAAATGTGATGTAATAAATGGAAGGTTGCAGAATAAGAGAATTTATAATTGATAGTTTCCACAATTTTCTAAACTTTTTGTTCCTCTGTTTCTATATTTATAATGATATTATTAAATTATTCATAAATAGTAGTTAATAATATATTATTAGTATTTACAATTAGTAGCTACATTTGCTGCTGAGAACAAAAAAGGCACCTATATTAATTACAATTTGTTGCTGACAACAAAGATGGCGCCCATCTGAAATGAATGAAATCGAATTACATTTTATTTGAAGAACATAGTGACACGATCCACAGGAAGAATTGACTATTTAGAATGTTCTATTGCAAACATCGAAAATCTGATTGACTTATATATATATATATTTATTTATACATAAAATAGTAATCTGCCATAGTTTTGATTTGTGTCCCCTGAAGATGGACCCGCATGGGTCTGAAAGTACTTGGGACACAAATCAAAACTATGGCAGATTCATCGGCCAATTCCCCCCCCCCCCCCTCCCCCCGAAACTAATATTCTGATTCGGAGTATTGAAAGGATCTACCAAAAGATATCCAGACATAAGTTGTCTGTTATATTCAACAATATATATATATATATACATACATATATTATGAGTAAAATATTTCCACTGTTTGAATGCATTTAAATTTGTAATTTTTAAAACGGTAAATACACCAATTCAATGCAGATTTAATTTTCTAAATAAAATATTATTATATTAAAATTCAAATTTTCGATTTATAAAAGAATCTTTATCAGGAGGATACAGACAATATTTTGTCTTTCTTTTATTTTAAGCGACATGTTGCCATACATATATATATATATATATATATATATATATATATATATATATATATATATATCACAAGCAGAATGCCTTTGTGAGGAAGGATATAAAGAATATGTGTGGCATTTCGAGCTACACATGCTCACACTTAGAGATACATAAGAGATACATGTGTACTCTATCCACCATGTAATTTATGAAACGTAATTTATTTTTGACAGCTTAAACATTATTTATTTCGTAGGAAATCTGGTGTCTGCTTACGTAATTAAACATCATTTATATTTGTCTGTTTATGCAACTAAACTTAATTTATTTTTATCTGCTCCTGACAAATCTCATAAGGTAAACAAAAGGTATTTTATTCACCTTATGAAATGTTTGTTAGCTCCCCTTACAGGTTAAGAGTACTAATAGAATTTTGAGGGGGGGAGGAGGGGCATCTTTTAACTAGTTAAGTTTACAACAAAAAACAATGTGCACACATTACTCACGTATTGCCTAAAATATATATTCTATAATTTATAATGATCGATTCATTAATTGAGAAGTGAATCATATATATATAAGTCAGGTTCATATTATATTCCAATAACCATGTTTTTATTTTATTATTTTTATTTTTATTTTTTCACATTTCCAAAAAACATAACATTTCTGTGAGATATATTTTTTTAGGTCCGTTTCATTTGTCTTGTGTCAAACAACATTTTTATGTCAATATCGTATCCAAATGATCTAAATAGATATCTGAAGGCTAATTGATGTAACTTTAGAAAGTAAAAAAATTACCCTCAAGTGAATTAGAATTTTAATAAATAAATTATAGAACTTATTAACTATTTTAAGAAATATTACTGAATTAAAATGTATAAATGTCCACACAACTTTTAGGATGTACTAGCTTTGAACGAAAAATTCAAAATGGCGTATTAGTGGGTTCCCCCATGTGTGAGTTTGCTCTTTTCTTTGGTTTTTGCTTGGTTTCACCCAAAAATGAACCACTGTATAGTGTAGATTTTTTAGGACACTTTAATCCAAGAACTTTTTACTCTTTGTGAATTTTTCTGATGATTGTGTAATGTTGCAGAGACGATATTGACATAAAAATGTCACAAGACAAATGAAACGGACCGTAAAAAATATATCTCACAGAAATGTTATGTTTTTTGGAAATGTGAAAAAATAAAAATAAAAATAAGAATAATAAAATAAAAACATGGTTACTGGAATATAATATGAACCTGAATTATATTTGCTCTGTTTTCACTAACTGACAATCATCGAGCTGAATCTTTTAAGCAGACTGCAAAGTAAAAGGGTACTGATAGTATATACTAATACATATATTGTCATTAATAATTATATATATATATATATATGTATGTATATATATAAGTATGTATTTATCGATGTATGTAGTGTAATATTAGCATTTATTATAATTTATATTTTGCAGGAATAGAAACGTATTTTGCCTATATATATTTTTTTTGGGGGGGGGGAGTAGTTTGGAGGTAAAAGGTAACGGTAAAGGTCGCGCACGAGTGTCGTTGCCGACATCGCACACTGCCCATGGCCGTAGCGGCGGTGATTTGTTAAGAATCACCGTGTCTAGGGCACAGCATATGGAAGGCGGAGCCCATCCCTCTCCTTCCTTTTAGTCAGGTACTCCATTTGGACAGAGGGAGTTTTCAGACCCGAAAATCCGCATGCCATGAGTGGGATCGAACCCGGGTCGTCCAGCCCAAAGACAAGTGGTATAACCACTCGTCCACAGGCCCTCCATTAAGCTGTTTGGAGGCACAGCTAAATAGTAATTTTACTACAAAAATAAATAATGTGCCCACGTTATTCATCGTGTTACCCAGAATATATATTTCATAATGATCGGTTCATTAGTTTAGGAGTGAATACTAATATATATATATATATATATATATATATATATATATAATCGGGGCTATATCTTTCTCAAGAGTGCTCGACTATATCTATATAAAGTTAGGTATCTACTCAGAGTAATTTCCTGATCATTGTTAATTTTGGAACATAGCTGCTATGCGTAAGGGGTCCAAATGCGGGCTATATTTACTTTAATTTAGTTTTATGTAAAGGTGGGAAAAAGAAGATTGTAACCTATTGTGAAAATTCACATACCCCCGATTTTTGTGAAATTTTTACAATAGGTATTAGACATCAATTAAGAAATATTATCCAAATTTTAGCTTCCTGGGAGTATTTTAAAAGGTTTCAGGGGTATAATATGAGCATAACCTTACATTTAAAAATTCAAATATTTCAGAATATCATTGAATTTGATTTGTAGTAATTAGACACCAATTAAGTAAGATTCCCTGAATTTCAATTTCTTCTGAAGACTCCTTAAGTTTATGCCTTAAATTTTAGACATTTACTAGAATCAAATTCATGTAATGGATTTTGAACAAAATTGGTATAAGGATTCTAGACATAAGGTTTTCTAATATTATATCATTTTAATGTTTGTAAGGAGACATAAAAGTGGTGTAAAACTGTTCTGTTCGGGGAATTCATTGTACCATGCTGTGTCGGGTATTTTTCTTGTTTTGTACGAAGTATAAAAGAGTTAAAAAAATGTAAATTTGATTAAATCTGTTTTAAAAATCAAAATTGATTTGTCAGAGTCAAATTTATTCAATTTAGACACATCAAGCTCAGAATTTCATTATTTTTGTCAAAGTAAAAAAAAAAGATGGAAATCTGGAGAGAAATTGATGTTCTTCCATAATTGAATATTATATTTTGAAAACAAATTCTTTAAGAAATTACCAGGAAATATTTATTATGAAATTATACAATGCTTAAAGGCTTTACAAAAAAATCGCTTCCATTTTTAAACTCAAAGGCTTCATTTTTTTTGTTCATTTTATTTGTTCAACTATCTTTTCTTTTATCTAATTTTTAGTTGTCTCCCTTTCGGCACATTTTTTGGGTATTCTTATTGTTGTATTGCCTTTAAATTAAATGAGAAACAAAAAATGACATTTGGAAACCATGGTTTAAAATTTGGCCTAAACTGTCATTTAGTATCAATAGAAAATTAGTTTTTCAGTCATTAACCAAAATGGATGACATTTCTCATTTGATTGAATAAGAAAGCAACTGCTTGCAATTCAATTTTTTTATTATTTTGGTTTGGCACCTCCAACTTTCTGTGAAAGCTCCTGATCATTTGTCTAATGAATTGCACTGCACTTTCAGAGTATGCTAATTAATTTTCAAGTTCAATTTTATCCCAATTTACACTACTTGGTTCACCCATCCATACTCACACACAATATGCACAACATTAATTCAATTCTTTCTATTTCCATGAGTTTTATTTGCCCACTCAGTACTTTAGCTTGTTTTCATTAAGCCTTATCTCTCGACTTTATATTAAAAATGAGCAAGGTTGGCACAGTTTACAGGTTCATGTATTACCACGTGCATTGACAGCCTCCAAAACATTTAAAACTTATACAGATTTTGAAGCAATCCCCAAAAAAATTTTGTCGCAATAATTGATAACTTTTCTTTAAGTTTCTTGCAGTCTTGTATTCTTTCTTATCTCAGTGACCTTAATTTTCCCAGAGATGTGTTTGATATCAAAGGAATTCAAAGAACACTTTTGTCAGAAAGTGGTTCACCACTATTAAAACCACATTATATCATCCAACTGGGAATATGCGAATAGAATAGCACCATGTAAAAATTGACTTTTTGGTCTGATAAGTATTGGGAAGCTTCCTGAAGTATTACACTCTTTCAGATCACTGTTGTACATAGCAACAAATCCTACACACCATGAAAGTTTTTTTTACATTCCATCACATTAGAATCAGTTGACTATCTGGAATGCTGGCCTTAAAAACAAACAGCCACAATGATCTCTAGGTGAAAATAAGGAAAACACAGCTGAGACTTTACTGTGAGATAATGCAATGCCATAATGACGGGAACAAGCTGCGCGTGCATGGTCCCCCTCTGTATGTGACTCGATTTGGCGACTATAAAATGCAATAAATTTGGGCAATTTGGGGCATTTTTTACCCCCCTTTGACCCCTGACGGCGCGAACCAGAATTTTTCTGAGGTCAAAGATACTCATTTTATATCCAGAACAATTGCCTCTACACTTTGGCCAAGTTTTAGAAAAATTGAATGGATGGATCAAACGTTATGGGAAAAAAGGGTCATTTTTTGCCATTTTGGGGGCTTTTGACCCCCTGGGGGCGTGAACCAGATTTTTTACAGGGTCAACGATACTTATTTTCTATTAGGAACAATTGCCTCCATATTTTGGCCAAGTTTCAGAGAAATTGAATGGATGAAAAGTTATGGGGCAAAAAATGTAATTTTTTGCCATTTCGGTGCCTTTTGACCCCCTGGGGGTGGGGGGGGCTAACCAGATTTTTTTTCAAAAATCAGAGAATGTCACTTTCTAACCTGACCAAAGTTACAACTTCATGCAAAATTTCAGAGAAATTCAATGGATGGTTGCGGAGAAAAATCCGGACGGACGGACATGCCTCAAAACATAAGTACCCCCGATTTTATAAATCGGGGACCAATAATAAGAACTAAGTATAGAAAATGTATAGGTTATCTCACCTTGATTGAGATGTTAGCTACAAGAGTTACTTGCCCTTGGTTTTGATTGTAGCAGGAACACGGAGTCCGAATAAAGTTGTTAACAAGAACACACGTCTTTGTCTTTGTGTCTACAACTATGATTTAGCAGCGGTGGACCGTTCAACAAACCGAACGAAACAATACAAGACTGCAAGAAACTCATAGAAAAGTTATCAATTATTGCGACAAAATTTTCGGATTGTGTCAAAATCTGCATAAGCTTTAAATGTTTAACGACAAAAACTGCGAGATGAGTGAATTACGTCCGACACTGAGAAAAGAAGATGGTACCTCTAACTACAGGGGATCTCGATACCCAAAACAACTACAAAGATAAATATACTACATGCAATTTCAGACTTGTCTATGTCCAGAACCTTGATACCAAAGCGCTAATTCCAATTTAAAATTTGCCTCTTTCCAGCACGTTGACAGCAAACTGCTAAACCCTATTTCAGACCTATCTATTTCCAGCATCTTGAGACACAAACGCAAAACCGATTTTCGGACTTGTCTATTCCCAGCTTCTTGACAGCTAACCGCTAAATCTAATTTTACGAGGCCTGTCTAAAGAGTATCCGACCATTATTTTTTCTGTGTGAAATAAAGACGATAGGGCGGCGCCACTTTACACATTGAAGGAAGACACCTTCATGCGCATGTGTAAATTTTGTCACCGCCTTCCTGTGCGTCAGTCGCTGAGTGAGGTGCTACACAATGCGTTTGTCGGATTACCGATTCTCTCAAAATGACTGAACGTGTTGAGCAAAGGTACTGCATCAAATTTTGTCAAAAGTTTGGTGATTCTCAAAGCAAAACAATTTGTAAGATTTAGCAGGTGTTTGGAGAAGATGCGATGGGTCGAACACAAATTAAGAAGTGGTTCAACCGATTCAAAAATGGCCGCACACCAGCGGAGAGTGGCCAGCGTTCTGGCAGGCCTCAAACTGCTCGGAGTGCAGCAGTTGGTGAGAGGGTGCGACATTTGGTGATGGAAGATCGTCGTTCAACCGTGTAGGTAATCGCCCAAGAGGTCAGAGTGTGTACAGATTCTGCACATGCAATTTTGCGTGATGATTTGAACATGCACAGAGTGGCTGCAAAATTTGTGCCCAAGTTGTTGTCGCAGGAACAAAAGGACCTCCGTTTTCAAGTTGCACAGGCTTTCTGGAAACAGTGAACACTGATCCTGGGTTTCTGAACACCATGATAACTAGAGATGAGTCATGGGTGTACGAGTATGATCCAGAAACAAAAAGACAGTCGTTGCAATGGAAGCATTCCGAGTCTCCAAGACCCAAAAAAGCGCGACAGGTGATGCTGAATGTCTTCTTATATATTCGTGGAATTGTGCATCACTAATATGCACCGGAAGGACAAACAGTGACAAAGGAGTATTTTCAAGATGTTCTCCGGCGTCTCCATGATGCAGTTCGGTGCAACAGACCAGACATGTGGACGGCGAAAAACTGGCAACTGCATAACGACAATGCCTCCGAACATTCATCAAAATTGATCCAACATTTCTTGGCCAAACATGGAATTCCAGTCGTTCGCCAACCTCCCTACTCTCCAGACATGGCTCCTTGCGACTTCTGGTTGTTTCGAAAATTGAAGACACCACTGAAAGGTTCCCGTTTTGATACTAGATAAGAGATAATGTGGAACGCGACGGCGGAGATGAACACCATTCCAAAAGAAGACTTACAGAGGTGTTTCCGGCAGTGGATGGATCGGTGGGCTAAGTGTGTGCAAACACAAGGGGCCTACTTTGAAGGGGATTAGGGTCCCAACCCCGTCATGTATTTGAAATATTTTTTCTAGCCTAAGGTCGGATACTTTTTAGACAGGCCTCGTAGACTTGTCTATTTCCAACACTTTGACACGAAACACAATTTTAAACTTGTCTATTTCAACTACCTTCACACCCAACCGCTAAACCCAATATTCTTGAGTAACTCTTTTTTTTTCACTGTTTCTACTCTCCAGTTTATGTGTGCATTAACCTTTTTTGTACTAACCCTAACCTTGTTTGTTCCTTTGAAACGACCAATCGGGTGATTGTAAAAATCCCTCCATAAGGTGATCCAGTTGAGTATCAAAACGTCCTAATCGATATGGACGTATATCATTTTCTAGCATTGAAGAACACGCACATATGGGCTTCTATATATTTTTTGTAAGTATGTGCACATGGGCTTCTATATTTAAAACTGAAACGACCTGTTGACTATACTATAAAAGATATTGACTCTGCCGCCATCATTGGATTAACTTTTAGCTGAATAAGCTTAGCCTTCAACCCAACTTGACACTGTGTTCATTTTTATTAGTGTTTATCCTGCTCAACATTTGAAATTCTTTCTCCAATAATGCAATTTGTCATCATTCATTTTTTTTAATGTATTAATGGGTCACCGCTTATCAAGGCCCAAAGGCCACTCGAGGATAAGGGTTAATGAGTTTGTCAGGTGGATGGTGGGTCAACACTGTGAGGGTTGGTAACAATCGTTGAAACTTGGCTGAATTTGATTCTTTAAGAGGGCTGATAAACAAGAATTTGTTTACATTGGACTGTAAAACGAATATTCTTGAATAAACTGGGAAGCAGCCCCGGTGTATTGTGTTCCATAGACGGGTAGTTCTTGAAAATAAATTTTGCTCATGAAAGTTTCGTTTAGTTTTAGATACACAGAGAAAAAACAGAATATTCACAGTGGTTGTAGCTAGATGAGTTTTTGTTGTGAATGTTTTACAGGAGGGGGGAGGAGATCATAGATTGGAGCTAGGTTGAAACTGTGTTAATATTATTTACAGTGCCCATCCTGCTTAACATTGGAAATTCTTTCTCCAATACTACAATCTGTCATCATTAACAAGAAGGAAAGAAAGAAAGATAAAGAGAAAGAGAAAGCTACAGAGAGAGAGAGAAAGAGAGAGAGAAAGAGAAAAAGAAAGAGAGAGAGAGAGAGAGAGAGAAAGAGAAAGAAAGAGAGAGAAAGAGAAAGAAAGAGAGAGAGAAAGATAGAGAGAAAGAGATAGATAGATAGAAGTTTTAATATAAAAATGTTACACACGCTATTCAACTTCTATTTTGTTTGTTTTTTTGGCCCTGGGCAACGCCAGATAGCCCTGCTAGTCATTAATATACGCATCATCTGAATCTGAACTCGTCTGATTTTTTTGCCTTAATTCTGCGGAAATCAAATCTTGTTGTGGTTTATGATAAGCATCCGTATTTGGTTGAATAATATGTGCATGTGCATATTATCAAATGCCGGGAGCTTATATTCGAGAGGAGAAGAGACATTCGCATTATAACCAAATTCAACATGAGCAAGGTTGGAACAGGGTTTTGTATTTTTACTGTTGGGTCACAACTTATCAAGGCCAGGAACCACTCGAGGATAAGGGCTGATGAGACTGAAATGAGTGTCAGCCAGAATTGAACAATGCAATGAACCAAGTTTGATTACTTACAGGACGGTGCACGACAAATATTTGTTAGCATTGGATTTGAAGACGATTATGTTGTAATATGCAGGAAAGCAGTTCCACAATAATGTGTTCCACGAAAGAAACTATCTATGGAAATTCTCGCATGGGCGGAGAAGAGAACGTCTTTTTCTATTGTGGTAGCTAGATGAGTTCTTGCCGTGAATGGTTTACAAAGAGGAACCAAAGATCAGAGCTCAGTCGAGCACCTTTCATGAAAATAACGATAGAGTAGACAGAGACTAGCAACGTTTCTTCTGACAAGATTTTAGAATCGATTTTGAACTCTGCTTAGGCAACAAAGAATGCTCTGAGCTGGCGACTCCCTAGATGTGGCAGTCGTACTCCAAAAAGTTTGACAATAAGTTTTATAACGATTTTGAAGCAATCCGAAGTTATCGCCATAACTACCTTGGACTAAAACTATCAACATTTTTGCAATAACTTTTTTTTAGCACCCACTGACTACTGTGCTATTATCCCTATTTAGATGCACACTGATTTGGTTGATTTGTTTAACGGTATATCAACCCCTTTTTTAGATTATTTGATGCCGAATCCGGTTATTTTGGTAAAAGTTTTTATGCTTCAAGTTCTTTATATGTTCAAGTATTTATTCATAGTGTTTGGTTGAGTGAAAGGGGAAAGAGACGGAGAGAGGGAAAGGAGGAAGAGGGGAAAAGAGGGAGAGGGAGGGAAAGGGGGAAGGAAAGAAGGAGAGAAGAAGGGGGAAAGAAAGAGGGAGAGAAGAAGGGGGAAAGAAAGAGGGAGAGAAGAAGGGGGAAAGAAATAGGGAGAGAAGAAGGGGGAAAGAAAGAGGGAGAGAAGAAGGGGGAAGGAAAAAGGGTAAGAAGAAGGGGGAAGGAAAGAGGGAGAGAAGAAGGGGGAAGGAAAGAGGGAGAGAAGAAGGGGGTGGAGGGGGAGGGAGGGAAATTGTTGTTTTTGTTTAAGATTTTTGCAGAAAATGATTGAGTTTTGCAAAAAGAAATAATAAAACATCAATGTTTGGTGCATTTTGGGTCAGTTAGTCGATATCTTCAGACAGCCTGATCTGGTAGCACCGCTAGATACACACTGAACTCTTCCAAATATGTAATACTTTGACTGTAATCAACTCAGTGAGTCAAGTAGTAGAAGCTACACTGGCGACATCGTATTACTGTAAAATATAAACTTATTCTTCTTTTGTGTTTTATTTATTTATTTATTTATTATGTCCCTTCAAGGACACAACAGTATTTATATTCCATGAAAAATGCCAGTATACTGAAATCATATGCCCTTAATAGGGTTAAGATGAAAATTCATATACACTAAATGTACAAAAGCAAGGAAATTCCCAAATTTTTACACTTTTATTGTCATTAAGGGTATGCGAGCACAACAGGGCTATGTATTTTATTGGTAGGATTTTTTTTCAGCGCACGTCACACACTTCATCTACTCATGCATAGAGATTTATACTGTAGTGATGTGATAATGAAATGGTTTGGTTGATATGTAGTCATACCCTTAATGACAATAAAAGTGTAAAAATTTGGGGAGTTCCTTGCTTTTGTACATTTAGTGAATTTTCATCTTAATCCTATTAAGGGCATATGATTTCAGTATACTGGCATTTATCATGGAATGTCACTACTTTTGTAAAGGCTATGCCTCAATACAATTGTCATTTTTAAGGTTTTTAGGAGTTTTCTGGAAAACTAAGGTATATGGTAAACTGAAATTAAAATGCCATCAACTAGACCCTAGAACCTCTATCTCTGCAAAAAAATCAGCTGAATCCATCAAATAGTTGATGAGATACAGGGTGGCACATACGTACGTACACACGGATAACACAAAATCATGCCTGACCTTTCTGGATCTCTGGGTTGCCTTGACTAATGATGCTGAAATTCTACACACTTATAGAACCTATCAAAAAAAATGTTGCGCAAAGTTTTAACTAATTTGGTTTATTGGTTTTTGAGTTATGATTGATCAAAGAAATGAGATTTCTAGCATAGGCCGTTTTTGAAATCTATTAAGGGATAGAGCGCTCTCGTGCCTCCTTTGATTTGAAATAAATAAAACTAATGAAATGTATATAACTATCTGCACCTATGCGGCGTTGCCCGAGAGTATATTTACTTGAATTTTTGTTTCACAAATGCCCTACACCCGCCTTTTTTTCTTCATTAGTTTCTGGTAAGAAAATAGTTACATTTGTGGAAAGATCATTCAATGAATGAATATCTTATTTAAAAACAATTCATTGTGCAATAAAATCGACCGGGCGTCTTTAAATCAGGGTTGCAGAGTTAAAAGTGTAAGGCCCGACTCCGACTTATAAAATTCCAAAATATCTGACTCCTTATTTTAAAGTCTGCCAATATTCAGACTGTTTGTTGATTCTTCAAGAAATAGCAGATTTTTGTCATTCAACAATTTCCAGCAATTTGTTCAAAATCCTATTTAAAAAAGACATCGTTTTAGTGACTTTCCAGTGACTTTATTTTATTTTCTTTTGCAATTTTCAGGCTCGTTAGCAACAGAATTACAGCCATTAAAGACCGCCCTTGTCTTTTTAAAAAAATTAATTTCTTGATAGAAAATATTTACATGTTTACGAAGATAATTCAATGAAGGAATATATCTTTAAATCCCATAAATTAGTTCTGCTTTTTTTGTTAACTATGCCGCTTTTTATACCAAATTAATATTTTTTTAAATAGGATTATGAAAGTTTAATTTAATTAATTAAGTATCGTTTGGTCATCAAATTACCAAATTTTTATAAAACTATTACTAAAATGCGACAAAGGATAGGTTTCATTTTAAGAAAGATCGATTGAACGAACGAAAACAAAATGGGAATAAATCGAATGCTAATCATCGCATAAGTGTGATGAACTCTTACTGTTAGATAGTGGCGGGTGCAGAGAGTAGGAGTGCTAATAAAAGGGGGTAGAAGGCAAAACGTAAGTCGGATATGACGTCATGACGGTGGGAGCTCATCGCTTCAATATAACTATTATTTCTCTTTATAATTGAAGTTGTTGAATATTTTGTTGCGGTATTTTAGTATATATATATATATATATATGTATAATAATAATCCAGGTAAAACATCCACAGGGTAGTAATCCATAGAATTTCAACCGGGTTTATAAAAAGTGCTCAATATCAAATAGAGCTTTTATATATGATTATTTTTATTTACACAGACATGTACAAAATCTGCGACACTGGCATGTCGATGTTATCGATCAACAGCTATTATAAACTGAGATCTCATCAGGCAGGGATTCTAACTTTGCCTGATGAGATCTCAGTTTATAATAGCTGTTGATCGATAACATCGACATGCCAGTGTCGCAGATTTTGTACATGTCTGTGGTATGGTTTGGTAGTTTTGTTTTACGGCATATCAACCCTTTTTGGGTTATTTAATGCCGAATCTGGTCATTATAGTAAAAGTTTTTATGCTTCAAGTTCTTTATATCTTCAAATGTTTAATCATCGTTTTTGGTTTGGTAGTTTTGTTTTACGGCATATCAACCCTTTTTGGGTTATTTAATGCCGAATCTGGTCATTATAGTAAAAGATTTATGCTTCAAGTTCTAAAAATAAAATAAAAAAGGGGAGGGAGAAAGGGAGAGGGGCTGTTGTTTTTGTTTTTGGTTTTGTAGAACATAATTAAGTTTTACAAAAAAAAAAAAAAAAAGAAGAAAAACAAAAACGTCAATGTAGGTGAATTTCGTCTCAGGGAGCCACAGGGCAGCCTGATCTGGTATCACCAGGTACATGTCTGTGTAAATAAAAATAATCATATATATATATATATATATATATATATATATATGTGTGTGTGTGTGTGTGTGTGTGTGTGTGTGTGTGTGTGTGTGTGTATGCAATCGGCCCATTTTGCATAATGGTTTAACTGTTGACTAATGGGCCAGGAGACCAGGGTCCATCTTCGAGAGAGTCATGCCAAAGATTAAAAAATGGTACCTGATGCCTCCTTACTAAACACTCACCATTATACGGTGAGGATCAAGTAAATTAATCCATGAAAAGAGTGTCGCCCTCCCCTACATGGGGTGCAGTAGCCAATGAAAAGGAAGCCATTAGGTCGCCTTGAACTGCAGTCGGTCGATTTATTATTTCTATTATTAAATATGCAACCAGAGCGAGTATATCTTTGCTAGTCTATATGAACATATCCTATACTTCCCTCTAAATGAGGAGGTAATGCTTGGGTAAATGGTATTACGACAACAGAACAGATACTACACAATCGCCCTCCCCCTAAAAAGAGAAAGTAATGCTGAGAGGATGGTGTCATGACAACAGAATAGATACAAAACTACCCCCCCCCCCGAATTGAGCATCGAAAGATAGCATATTAGTCTTAAATAGGGTATTAAAATATAGTAATAGTATAGTTACGGCTTCAGACAGATACCAAGAGGAAATCCAACAATAGGGTATACCCAGGGCTTTACAGAAAAAAGCGCACTCCTGGAGTGTGCTCCTTATTGCTGCAGCCAAGGAGAGGAGGGCTAATTTTTTTATTCAACAATGGAGAGATAAGTAAATAGGAACTTATTCAAAAATAATGTTAGGAATATGTTGAACTTTTCAACAGGTTATTTTAAGGTGTAGATGGAGCTGAGAAAGAAGCGGCTCCTTTTTTTAGGAGCGGGAGCAGAAGCTGCTCCAATACTACTGGGGCAAGTAAAGCCCTGGGTATAACAATGTTTGTCTACACATCATACAAATATCGAACGAGTCGCAGCATTCTTCTATTATTCTTAAAATGTCAGTGTCAATAATATCTTTACTTTATTTTGCCAAGTGATAAGGCTTTCATTTTGATGCATGTGAACATTTTCACTTAAGAGATTTTTTATTTTTGTTGAGTCATACTTAAAGTTTTCACACGAGATATGTAGAAAAGAAAAAGTTATATTCTTATTACCACTGTCAAGTAACATATGCATAAACACAATACAATAGTGGTTATACAAAGTGCTCGCCAAACTGTGCAGTTTTACTGAGAGCCACAGCAGAGTCTAAAAGGAATTCAAAATGTGTCTTGTTTTCATTATAGAAGCTCTACCTGCATATAATTCCATTAGAACCTTTTGTGTATTAAAGCTTGGACTTTTACCCATTTCATAGAGAAAGCCTAATAACCATCCCCAAAATAAAATGTTATAAGCAGGTGACCATAGACAACATGTTCAGAACAACATTCAATACGTTCCAATATATTTATCAAAAAATGTAAATATTTTTTGTTTCGGGGGGGGGGGGGAACTATTTAAGGCAAATTTAGCAGTCTTCTGTTTCAATTGCCGATTATGATTTTTTAAATTTTTTTTATTAATCTCTAAATATATAAAGTTAAACTAAATTACCTATTAATATCAACACCATGGTCTTTAATTGATTCCCCTAAATATGGACCAGGATGGGCTCAAAAGTACTTGGAACACCAACGATTATGGCAGATTCATCGGCCAATTCCCCATCAAAACAAAGACCCTGATTCGGCTAATGAAAACGATCCTCACAAAGATATCCAGACATAATTTGCCTGTCATATTCAACGATATTTGTCTTAAAGTTATATATATATATATATATATATATATATGTATATATATGAAGCAATCCAACAAAAGATATAAGCGTCAACTAATATCTTATAATTAGTGAAACATCCGGATAAAAAACTGAAGCTCAATATACTGGATAGAGCATTAATATTATAATATAAAATGAAGTAATAAAATAAGGTGTCAATCAAATTTTATTAGAATTCAAAGTTCATGCAAAGCATCCTTAAGTCCTTAGCTCATGAGTTTTCAAAGATAATTCTTCTCTTCAGAGGACCATTACCGCAAGAGCTAAGGACTTAAGGATGCTTTGCATGAACTTTGAATTCTAATAAAATTTGATTGACACCTTATTTTATTACTTCATTTTATATTATAATATATATATATATATATATATATTAAACCAGAAACTACCACGACGGTTGAACCGGCGGTTTCGTACACTGAGGAATTGGATCTCAGGCACTCATCGGCAGCCGTCGAAATGGTTGGATAATTCAAACGTTATAATATTAAAATTAAAACCATGTGATACTCTTTTGATTGGATGCGCGTGTGTGCTATTAAAAAAATATATATATTTTTACATATATTTAAGAACCTTGATAAATGAATAATTGAGTAAATTAAAAAGTTTATGATTTGCTGGGTTTAATAATTACAAAAGGATATTTTTTTAATAAAAATGTTTATGAATATATTTAAGGATGGTATGGGGGAAAATTAAGATACATTTAAGATTTGAAATTTATATCGAAGGATTAACACCCTACAGTAAAATTTATATAAAAGTTTATGAAATTTATACAAATATTAAAAACTAAAAACTTGTACTAAGGGGGTTATTTGGCGAAATCGTTTTATAAGATTCTCAACCTTAATTTTTGTGTTAATAGTTCTGTTGAGTTTATAAGTAAAACGCTTTTTCGGTGAATGCAACCTTTAAATATTTCATCGCGGACGTTTAGGCAATTGGCATTTGGATCATTTATGGCTTTAAAGATGTAAAAGTTCTCAGAATCGCATAAAAGACACCTGTTTAATGCAGGGGAGAAAGACGGTCGTTTCTCAATGATTTTCCACTTGATGTTGAAAGGTGTCCCTTTTTCTTTTAATTCCCAGATCCGGTTGGCTAGGGCAGTGTTGGCTTTATCTTTATATTTAAATGTATATTTGTGTGTATACAGTCTTTTCTTGAATAAGCCTTTAGTCATGCCAATGTATTTTTCGACTTCCTCGTTAGGCTGGCTGATGACGGTCGCCTCATAAACAACAGAGTTGATCTTACAATTCCCTTGGGGGCAGTTGCTTTCGTTTTGGCATGAGCAGCCCGTCGCTGGTTTTGGAATCGGATAGATATAGATATATAGATATATATGTGTGTATATATGAAAGTTTTTTTTTCTGTATAAATGTTCTTCACTGACACAGTACAAACACAATCCAAGATTCTTCTAGCCCCCCCCCCCCCCAGCAAATGATTGATGGCTGAAAATGTGTTACATTAAACATCAAATTTCTTTTTTTCTCCCCTCTGGCCACCCGGAAGAAGACAACATTTTATGGTTCTCTGTCCACTTAAATATTGGAAAAGGTCTATGACACCCTCAACTTTGCTGACCCCTTTAAGTGTAAAGATTCAAGGGGAGGTGTCACATGTAAGCATATCTTCATCTCATTGGCTACTCTTTTTCTCTGATACTACCACCCACTGCACACACATCTCTCATTACACTGAAGAAGTTTGTAGGAAGCTGCCGAAAATTCTGTTTTTTAACACATTGTTTAAAAGAGATTTTATATTCCTATACATCAAAAAATAAGCAATGAAATCAAATATATAAACATTCATGTATTTTGCACATTAATTTTTTATACATATCTAACTTCAATATATATATATATATATATATATATATATATATATATATAATATAACTCAATAAGTCCAGGGCTTGACATATATATGGCACTACTAATAATAAAAATCCATATAATCTTATAAAGTACTGACTTTTAAATGGCACGAATCTAAATTTGATCTCAATCGGATTATTAATTTACAAATTAGTTATTTAAGTGAAGCTACTGTTGCAAATTTTCAAAACAAGGAAAAAACCTGAATTTTGCATGTTGATAAAACATTGCTTTCTGATGAAAAAAAATACTATTCAAGAAAAGCAATGGCTTCTTAAGTATTATTCGGACTCTGCACCATCGGAAACAAAGGTTGAGAAGTGGTACACTGACTTTAAACGCAATCGTACAGACACAAGTGGTGCTGAACGCTCAGGTCACCCAAATTCTGCAGCTGTCCCGGAAAACATAAAAATGTCCACAAACACATTTTGGATAACTGTAGGTTGAAGTTGCATGAAATAGCAGAGGAGTTAAAAATATTGGTAGGTGGTGTATTCACAATTTTGCATAAACATTTGTCCGTGAGAAAGCCGTGGTCAAAGTGGGTACCGCGTTTGCTCAAAGTCGATAAAAAAATAACGCGTTGACGACTCAGAGCCTTGTCTGCAACTGTTTCAAAGCAAAACAAAAAAAGGTTTTGTGTCAATATGTAACAATGGATGAAACATGGATCAATCACTTGACTCGGGAGTCAAATTGACAGCTGAGTGGACAGCAGTAGGTGAAAGCCGTCCAAAGCGAAGAAAGATGCAAACATCTGCAGGCAAAGTTTTTGCTTCCGTATTTTGGGATGTGCAAGGTATTTTGTTCACCAATTATGACGAGAAAGGAAGAATCATCAATAGTTAACATTAGATATGATTATTTGTGAGTTCGAAAGAAGAAATCACCAAAGAACGGCCACAAATGAAATAGAAAAAGTGCTCTTTCACCAAGACAATGCACCATGTCGCAAGTCAATCACAACGATGGCAATGCTACATGAATTGCACTTCAAATTGCTTCTACACTCACCCTATTTTCAAGATCTGGCACCTAGCTAATACTGGTTGTTTGCAGACCCTGAAAGAATGCTCCAGTTAAAGAGATTTGGCTCCAATGAAGAGGCCAAAGACAAATCGTTCTGCAAAAAAGCATCAAATTCTTAGAGAAGCGTTGGAATCAGTGTATCATCCTAGAAGGAGACTATGTTGATGAATAAAGTCGAATTCTTCCTTAAAGTTGTTGTTTTATTAGTTAGGCCCAGTACTTATTGAGTGGTGTGTTTAATATTTATATATAATTCCCTCAATTTTTTACTGGGTTTTCAATATATGCATCGATATGGCTTTCTAAAAAATATATTATTAATATTTAAACCATGCTTCTAACGGTCCAGAACATTCCTTTATCTTCTATATAAATAAAACTCAATGTCTGTGTGTGTGATGTTTGTGTGTTCCCTATAGAAAGAAAGGTTAGAGAATCTACATAAAATCTAAAAGTCTATTCTTATATTGGAAGTGTTCCCGAATTTCTAAATGTACACCTAATAGGGTTATGAGGGCGTAACTCTCTTAAAAGTTCAATTGTATCTTATTTTTATGAAATTTAAGTCATATGTATAAAATTCTCCGGGGAAGATAATAGATGCAGTCCCAAATATCTACGTTACTCTCTATGTGCCTAATATCTACGTTACTCTCTATGTGCCTAATATCTACGTTACTCTCTATGTGCCTAATATCTACGTTACTCTCTATGTGCCTAATATCTACGTTACTCTCTATGTGCCTAATATCTACGTTACTCTCTATGTGCCTAATATCTACGTTACTCTCTATGTGCCTAATATCTACGTTACTCTCTATGTGCCTAATATCTACGTTACTCTCTATGTGCCTAATATCTACGTTACTCTCTATGTGCCTAATATCTACGTTACTCTCTATGTGCCTAATATCTACGTTACTCTCTATGTGCCTAATATCTACGTTACTCTCTATGTGCCTAATATCTACGTTACTCTCTATGTGCCTAATATCTACGTTACTCTCTATGTGCCTAATATCTACGTTACTCTCTATGTGCCTAATATCTACGTGCCCCTATTTTTAAGAGATACGTATATTCGATTTTAATGAAATTTAAACCGTATATAGAAGACACTAATTCAGAGAGTTTTCCACAACATTTCAGCTTCTTCCGACTATATTAGGGGGCAAAAACGGATGAAGGGGGGGGGGGTCTCAGTTAAAAGGATAGAAAGTAATATGGTGGCATGAGCTTAATGAAAAAGTACATAGTAGTGATCCTCATTCAATCCCAGCAACGTCAGCCCTTCCTGCTGGTATATATATATATAAATATAAAATATAGTTATCTACAGACAGCTGTTTCGTCGTCTCCAACTCATTAGTGTGGCTAGTATAGCTTGATTCGAAAGCTGAACCTCAGCGATTGATATCTGGTGCTTTATCGATTTAACTAACGAACCTACAACTAGTAATGGAGGAAATTATATCGTATTTAAATGAATACTGATAGACGAAAGTACTCAATTCTTTTTAGGGAAGAGTGTTGCTCTATAAGTTTGTGTGTGGTTAACTCCGAAACTAATTAACTGATGCATTATGAATTTTGGAACACAGTTGCTAAGCATAAGAGTGCATAGTATGGGCTATATTTAGTTTAATGCTAAGTGAAAGCCTTCCCTTAAAATTCATATGCTTCCGAGTTTTATAAAATTCTAACCATAGATATTAGACATCGATTAATAAATATTCTAAAAATGTAAAATTCTTTGGAGTATCTTAAAGAGTTGTAAGGGAGCATAATATAGGGAAACCTCTGATTCGAAAATTCAAACATTTCAGATTTGCATGAAATTTGATCTATAGTTATTAGATATCAATGTAATAAGATTCCCTGAATTTTAATTTCTTCTTAAGACTCATTAAACACCCAATTTTGAGACATTTTACATCATCATAATATTCGGTTTAACGTCAATTTTACATGCTGGCATGCGTTGGATAGCTTTAGAAATTGACTGAGCTCATCAGATCCAAGCCTGCTTTCAAGACTCACATTACACATCCATCGAATCACACTGACAACATTTCTCTCTATGCAACGCATGTCCTCAACCCTCATTGGACAGGTTTCACTTCACTGCCTGATAGACTCTTACCTGCGTTGACAGTGGTAACACTGTCGGTTAGTAATGGTAAAAGTTCCCTGAACTTACTCCATCTACTCCGAACTCTAGATATCACACTAGCATCTGCTCCCCCCCCCCCGCCCGTGCCCAAATAGTATCAATAAGCTAACAAAACCTCCAAACAATTTCAATAATTTTTCGAGAAACAACATCATTTCATGGAATTTGATTAAAATTCGAATTACGATTCTAGTCAAGTTTACTAATATACATATTACTTTTAATTCTTCATAAGAGGACATTAACATAGTTTAAAACTGTTCTGTTTGATGAATCATTTTTATTGTATTATTTGGATTATTCAAACGACTCTTCCCATCTTGGATTTTATTCTCACAATGATTCAGCCGATGTAACCTCCGACCTTCTTCAGGTGCAACTTGTCAAACTCGATGAATTTGTACAGAATTTCGAACGGCACCCTTTATTTAATTCACGAGGGTAGCTTGCTCTCACTCCGTCAACCATGACCGGGTAGAAGTCTTAAGTAATTCGTAATTGTATTCTTAGTATCGCCCGCACTGAACCTTGAACCTTCAACTTCCAGAAGACTGTCACTTAGAACTGATTATTACTTAGCGGTTTATCTGTTATGTTACAAGTTCTTGCAAGATGAGAACGGTATTACGAATAATAAAAAAAATACAGATCATCAATCCTCATCTCCAAAAGTCCAAAAACATTCCAAAACATAAATGTTTTCCAATTGCGATTCATACAACAGACCGAAAATGGCCCAACGATTCTAGTCATCAAGTTTACTAATATACATATTACTTTTAATTCTTCATAAGAGGAAATTAACATGGTTTAAAACTGTTCTGTTTGATGAATCATTTTTATTGTATTATTTGGATTATTCAAACGACTGTTTCCATCTTGGATTTTATTCTCACAACATTTCAGCTGACATAACTTGTACGGAATTTTAAATGGAACTCTTTATTTAATCCATTAAGAGTAGCTTGCTCGTGTTCCATCAGCCATGACCGGGTAGAAGTCTTAAGTAATTCGTAATCGTATTCTTATATTGCCTGTACTGAATATTGAACGTTCAACTTCTAGAAGACTGTCACTTAGAAGTGATTATTACGTAGCACTTTTATCCATTGAGCCATGGGTCTTTGCGAACCTGTGGGATACTAAGAATACAATTAAGATTTACTTAAGACTCCTAGCCGATCATGGCTGATGAAACGAGAACAAACTATCTCCGTTAATTAAATCAAAGGTTCCATACAGATTCCTGAGTTTGACAAGACGCACCTAAAGACGGTCGGAGGTGACATCGGCCGAAACCTTGTGAGAATAACATACAAGATGAGAACAGTAATCTAAATAGTACAAATTATCAATGCTCATTTTAAAAATTCAGAAGCACATCATGGTTATTATTAACTAGCAGGGCTACCCGGAGTTGCCCGGGGCAAAAGTGTAATATTTCTATTAAAACTTCTGTCTCTCTTTTTCCCGGTTTCCCCTTCCCCCTCCCAACCCCCTCTTTATTCTTTGCCCAGTCCATTCCTCTCTTTTGACATACACTTTTTATAGATTACTCGAGTCGCCATAAGGGAAATAACTCTTTGAATAAAATCAGAGTTACTTCACTTTAGTTAGTACATGAAAGTGACTGGAAAACTACCCACCCCGTTGACGAAATTGACGGCAGTTTAGGGTCAAAGAATGGATATTTTTTCTAAATTTTAAATATTATTCATTCCGGGCAATGCTGATTAAGAAAATATCCACTTTGATGGTTTTTAGTGTGTATGTTTCAAGTTTTAGCTGGGAACACGCACACACATAGATACAGACAACTGCCCTTTCATATAATAGATTTTCAGAATACTAGCAATAATATCAGACCTCTGCTTGTATTATCAATAATTTAAAATTAAAAAAAATATTTCCTTCGTTAAAATTATAAAAATATGCAACGTCATCTATTTAACATGAAAAACTTTTTTTAAATTTTTTAATAATAAAGTAATACTGTAATCTTACAATTATTGATCGGGACAGTGCCGAGTAGAACAAAAAACCTTTTTTTATTTTTGTAATAATTTTTTGTTCTGTCATTTATTTTACGGAAAAGAGATTAACGGTAATATTATTTTTTTACGGAAAAGAGATTAACGGTAATAATTTTTTTACGAAAAAGAGATTAACGGTAATATTTTTTTACGGAAAAGAGATTAACAGTAATATTTTTTTTACGGAAAAGAGATTAATGGTAATATTTTTTTTACGGAAAAGAGATTAACGGTAATATTTTTTTACGGAAAAGAGATTAACGGTAATATTTTTTTACGGAAAAGAGATTAACGATAATATTTTTTTTACGGAAAAGAGATTAACGGTAATAATTTTTTTACGGAAAAGAGATTAACGATAATATTTTTTTACGGAAAAGAGATTAACGGTAATAATTTTTTTACTGAAAAGAGATTAACGGTAATATTTTTTTTTACGAAAAAGAGATTAACGGTAATATTTTTTTTACGGAAAAGAGATTAACGGTAATATATTTTTTACGGAAAAGAGTTTAACAGTAATATTTTTTTTACGGAAAATAGATTAACGGTAATATTTTTTTACGGAAAAGAGATTAACGGTAATATTTTTTTTACGGAAAAGAGATTAACGGTAATATTTTTTTTACGAAGGGAAATTAACGGTAATAATTTTTTTATGGAAAATAAATTAACAGTAATAAATTTTGTTTAATTCTGTTTTAACGAATAAATAGTTTGACATTAACAAAAATATATCCTCTGCTCTATAATAAAGTGCAATGTGTATTTATTTGTAAATATATATCCGTGCCGTCACACAAAAGTCTGGCTAATGAATAAAGAAAGGGAGAACGCAATTATTTTTCTAAAATAAGACATTTTCTTTTTTTTTAATTTCTGCTTTCTATACAGATTTATACGTTTTTTGTTTTTCTTTTTCAAACCATTTCAGTTGTGCTAACGTTTTTCATGTTAAAAAGTCCAGTGTCATTTTTGTAATGTCTAGTCGCCCTCCTTTTTACCTCCCAATAATCAAAGAATTAAAGGAAGAAAATAAAAAAAAGCAAAGTCAACGGTTGGTATTTTTTATTTAGGTCATCAGAAATGACACGCATTCTTTTTTCAACTTGCGATAGTTAAGTACCTAATTATCATATTGACATTTTTTAAACAGCATTAGAAAGACTTACATTTGAAAACTAAATAGTAAGTCAGGCAATCTCCGCCGTCTGAAATAAATTCGGGAAAAAATTATTAAGTCAACAATAAGTTTTCTTTTATCTTTAGGTCATCAGAAATGATAATAGTTTATATATGAAAAATAAAATTACGACAATTTTATGATTTTATATGAATATTATGCGAACACTAGCGAAGCATAATTTTTTCTCATTTTTTATTGGAGAATGTACACTCGTCAAATTATATATTACGAAATTCCTTTGGTAAATTACGGTTATTTCCATGATCATTATGATTTGATTAAGAAGCTTTTTATCTTTTTTAAAAATAATTAAGTGATGCACTCAGAAGATTTTAGTGCACTAATATCAAATACTGTGACATTCATACAGGTTCAGATAGTATATATATAAAAACTGTTATTTGAATGGAGGAGTGATTGACGGATGGGAGGTCAGAATTTAACCTTTAGTTAACGGAAGTTGGCAAAACTTCCAGAAGAAGGGAGATCTTCCTCTTCCTGGCAACACTTCAAACAAAACAGACACGTAAAAGGCGCAGTTCCATATTGTGGTGGGCGCACAATGTAGCTAGATGAAACGCGACATGCTATCTACCTGTTTGTCTACCTCTCTTTCTCTCTCTATCACACGGCAGTCTACATGTTAAAGTCTTTGTATCCCCCTTACTCTGGGTACATCTTGGCCTTTTGGCTAAGATCAAAGTGTAGTATCTGTTCCGATGGATACTGCACCCCATAGACTGGTATTGTCTTGGCCTTCGGGGCTTGATTTACGCCGGTCTATGGGTCTGCCCTGTGCAGTTCTAGGAGGTCCACCTTCCCAGGCTTCGCCTCCCCTCTTTGGGGAGGAGTAAGTTTATTGCTTACTGCCTGAGGCGCCCCTACCGGGGAATGCCGACGGGGCTGCCCAGGCAATTTTTAAACCCCACTTTCGCGACCTGACTTTGGGTCACATCTTACTTGTGGGAGTAAGATAAAAACTGGGCTTGTGTCTAACTCTTGGAGAGGAGTAAATTAATATTCTGGGTTTATGAATGGTTCAAGTTATCCACACTAATAAACCTTTTTTATAAACTAACATCAGCGTCTAACTCTGGGTTCCCAACAACGACGGGTGCATACGTTTATACATATCGAAAACGTAACAGAAGTATAAACAGCATGTTCTAAATATTTCGGTTTCTTGAGAATCATTAGCAGATATTTGTAAGAGCTCATGTATTAAACATGTATTCTAAACACATCCATCGTTAGAATGAAAGGCAAAGACCAAAAGTACAGTTAACACATTTATGAACAGTTGATAACTATGAAAGACAAGCAAGCGACATTATACAAAACAATGAAAAATAGTTAGTTCTTACTCTACCTTTAAGCTAGAAACATTGCCTATCAGGGCGACTTAGATTTTTCATATTGTGGGAGCTCGACGAGAGAGGTCTGCCCACGATGGATTCTAATACTCTCTCAGCCTTTCAGGAACAATTAAGGGGAAAAATCAGCGGTGCTCAAATCTGTTTCCGAAGAAGCTTTTTCTTCTTTTTCAAAAATTAAGTGGTGCACTCAATGGATCTTAGTTCCTTAATGTACCGTTTACACAGAAGGGAAGAGTCTGTCAGGTATGTGTACGCAGTGTGATAATATATGGAAGTGAAACCTGGGCAGTGAGGGTTGAGGTTATGTGTTGTATGGAGAGAAATGATATGAGAATGATACAATGGATGTGTAACGCGAGTTTTAAAGACAGACTAAGTTCTGATGATCTCAGAGAAAGATTAAATCTGGACAGTGTAGGAAGATGGGTGCAGAACAGGAGACTTTTATAGTATGACCACGATGAAAGAATGGATTAGGATTATTGGGTCATTAGATGTAGAACAGTTGAGGTAGCAGGTACAGTTCACAGGGGATGGTCAAGTAAAATATGGATGGGGAGTGATAAAAAGGGACTCGAGCGAAAGAGGAATAAATAAAGACTTGGCCAGAGATAGGTTAGTTTGAAAATCAATTTCTTAAAGCCGTCCAACACATGCCAGCATGTAAAATGGACGTTAAACCAAATATGATGATGATTAAGCTTGTATACAATGGAAGTACAAATGGCATGTTCTAAATATTCATTTTCTTTAAACTCTTTAGCAGATATGAGAACAAAGATCGCCTGAACACCCTCCAGTAAGTGTACATTGAGTTTCGCAAGTTTGTAATAAACATATTCAAACTCTACTAAAACGAATGCACTGCCTACACCTTACCCTAACCCTACACCTAAAGATCGACGATAATAATGAAACCCCTTGGGCGCAGAGTAAGCAAAGATATGTGTAGTCCTTAAGAAATACAGAATCCAATTTGTCGGTTATTTGTGCAATTCTGTTTTTGCCGCCATTTTCTTCAGAATTCTAATTTCGGTCTCCATACATAGCATGAAAGAGAAAGGTAAACTTCAGGTTCTCGCTTTGACACCCCGAGGTTGGTAAACAATTACCAAATTTGAAGTTTCCGCTCTTCATAGCTGCCTTCATTCTCTGAATAGTTGGAATCTTTAAAAACTTGCTGAGACACCATTCTTGTAAAACAGTCACGATTGAATGTTCTGCTATCATTTGTTAAACTCTGTTTAAATTAATCACCGTTCTTTCAGCGTTTGTGAGTATTTATATCTAAAACAAATACAAGGAATATGATTCATTATATATATATATATATATATATATAGTGCATCGGGGTATGTTGTAAATAAATCAATAAAGTGCTCGATCGTAAGAATGCGATAGATAAAATACAAATTATTTATTTAAAAACTATACATCACGTATTCTCTGATGAAAACACAGATGTTAAGTTTCAGTTCCGAACCACAGGTGGGCTCTTTAATCATCAGCGTTTTAAAGTCAAAACCTTGGTTCGAGAGGTCATCATTCGGGAACTTCTCTTTGCAGATGATGCTTCCCTGGTCGCGACTTCTTTTGAAGAAGCTCAGAATCTTTTGACAAAATTTTCAAATGCATGTAAGGCTTTTCGTTTAACAATCAGTTGAAAGAAGACTGAGGTGGTCCATCAACCATGCCCTACCCCTAAACAAGTTCAAGGAGTGAAACAAAATCAGCCTGTCCATGAATTTCCATTAGAAAAACTCAAAGTGGATGGCAAATCGTAAACCGAATTGCAAAAGCAGCAAATGCCTTCGGCAAGCTGAAACATCGTCTTTGGAGTAGCAGAGACATTAAGTTGGAGACAAAAATCAATGTGTATAGGGCTGTAATATTAACAGGTATTCTCTATGGATGTGAGGCGTGGACGCCTTACCGGCATCACATTCGCCAATTGGATGTGTTCCACAGGAGCTGGCTTAGAACCATATGCAGACTTAGTTTGAAGGACGAAGTAACTAACATCAATGTTTCCAACAGATGCAATATTGGTGGAATTGAAAGTTTCCTGTTGCAGTCTCAATTGCGATGGGCTGGTCATGTAGCAAGAATGGACGAAGGGAGGATACCAAAAGCACTGATGTACAGTCAGTTAGCTTGTGGTAACAGAAATGTTGGTCGGCCCTGGCTGAGGTACAAAGATAAATTGAAAGATGCGCTGACGGCAATTGGAGTACCTCACAAAAACTTTGAAAACTGTACACAAGACAGGAAGACATGGGGAGCAGCTTGTTGCATTGGACTGGAAAGATTCAACAAAACCTGTGTGGATAATATGAGAACTGCCAGAAAAGCTAGAGAGAGTGCTCCACACCTGGCATCCGATTGCTCACACTCTTGCACTGTCTGCGGCTTTCCTTGCAGGTTACTAGCCGGACTCAGGTGTCATGAACGATCTAAACACAAATGAAAGTTGTTGGAACCTCATATGTCGTAATCGATGGGAGAATCCATCATTATATATATATATATATATATATATATATATATATATATATATATGTTAGGGCATAAGGGGTATGTTGAAAATAAATCAATAAAGTGCTCGATCGTAAGAATGCGATAGATAAAATAAAAATTATTTATTTAAAAACTATACATTACATATTTCAGCAACGTATCATGGTTTCACTGACATGGGTAGCCCATTACTGTTTAGAAAAAGTCCTTACAACCTATTTCCAGTTCGAAAATCGTTGAATTCCATTTTTCGAACTGTCTTCATTTCGTTAATCGTCAAAGATTCGAAATAGGTTTTAAGTACCTTTTCTAAACAGTAACGGTCTACTCATGTCAATAAAACCATGGTATTTTGCTGAAATATGTCATGTATAGTTTTTAAATAAATAATTTATATATTTCGTTAAATATTATAGACTACTTATGTGTGCATATTTTTCTCTTGATCCTTTCTAGATTCCTGATTAATTTTCGTAGGCATGTTCAGGTAGTAGGTATCGAGTAAAAAACATGTATTTTTAAATGTTTAATGATGGGTTTGCTAATAGAGTGTTAGTACTAAAAGCATTTTATGATATTTTCACTGTTGTCGAAATTAATTTTGTTAATGGATGGCTTTTTAGTTTTTAAGTGCAGAGCTTCTAATATCTGTAGTCTTAGTTTATTAGTTTCGTGTTCTAATATTATAGTGTTGTCTACGCAACATTTTTAAGTTGAGAACAGAGGCAGGAATGTTGAATTTTTAGATGTCGAACTATTGCGTTTGTGTTAGATAGGTGCATATTAAGACGTCTCGACAGAGTTGTGGTAGTCAAACCTTCGTATATGTTTTTTTCTTCATTGTCAGATACACAGGCTCCCAAAATACATTTACATTCATATACGAGGTTTGGTTCCGGAACGAACTTTAACTATTGGGAGACATGAATAAGGCAAATTCACCTGCTTATTCTAGCCAAACAAACTGAAAACACCACAAGAAAAACAATTGTGAAATAGAAAATTACAGACTTTAAAAAAGATTTCAAATCATTCAGATTCGAATGTCCATATATATATTTTTTTGTTTAAAAAAATAAATTTCAAACCAAATACAAATTTTAAAACATCATATTGTTTTTTGTTTATAACATTAGACTGGCTTACGATCGTTTCATTGATACTAATGTTCTAGCTAGAATTGAAACAAGATAACAAAGCAAAATAGTTACATAAATCATCTCTTCAAACGGTTTCAGGCTAAGCATGTCTCTTCTTCAGAGCCGGTTAAAATAAAATACCTGCGTTCATCCAGTAAGCTCCTGTGGGTTTGTGAATTACAGCTGTAAAAATCCATGGGTTGAAAAGGAAAAGGGTCCAGAAAAACGGTTTTAATTTTTTTTTATGTGCTAACCGGTCAAAAGCCACTCGAGGATAAAGGTTAATGAGTTTGTTATGTGAACGGTAAGACAACACCTTAAGAACTAGTAACGATGGTTAAAACTGGGCAGAATTTGATAATATAAAAGGACAACAAGAACTTTTTAACATTGGACTTGAAAATGACCATGTTGTAGTCAGCTGGGAAGCAGCCCCGTTGAATTTAGTTCCTGGCAATCTTTACATTATCACATACTGAGATATACTGTGGAAATATATCACAAATTATAAATAATAATTTCACTGAATCAAAAAAAAATATTCCATTGTATGGCTTTTCTAATGGTTTATTATTTTCAATAATTTAAATTACCTATATAAACAAGAACACTCAATTTCTACTTCACATGGCGCTGCCATGCGCAAGTTCTTGACTGAAACTTTCATCCACGATTCTGTTTTAACATCACATGCATCGACTCCAACATAAAAAAAAGAGATGACTAAAAAAAGGTATGAAACTATATCTTTTCATTATGACGAGGGTGTATATCGACGAAAATTCAAAATTAAAAAATAAAAATATTGCATTGTATGTCTTTCCTAACGATTTATTATTTTTAATAATACAAATTTCATATATATATAATATAGTTGCTATTATAATAATAATATATTTTTTTTAAATGGTGTCGGCCTCAGCTGGTGCTACACTAAATAGTCGTGAAGGGTCAAGGTGAATGGGAAGACCGAAGAGCGAGAGCACTAACCAGACTTCCACTGGAAGAGTGCGGAGAACACCGAGATCTTGGGGAGGCTTTTTGCCACTCAAATCCCAGGGAATACCAATGGCTATTGCCAGCTAGAAATCAATGGTAAACGGCTGTTACAATAACGCAAAGTCATTTGCAATGGTTATCTAAAGAGGTGGAGAGCACTGGAAATCTGGAGAGACCTGTCACTCGGACTCAAGGGAACACCAACGGTTATTATCAGTGAGCAATCGCTGGTGATGACCTGTGTGAGAACTCCTAGTGAGTAAATAATGATAATGATAATAATAATAATAATAATAATAATAATAATAGGAGATTGCTCAATATCAGTGATAGAGTTCATGTAGTTGTAAATTTATAGACAGTCAGTAGCGCAATTGAAGATTTCTATGTCTCATAGTACCTAAATAGGTAGAATGGAATAGTCTGTTTTTCTCTATATAAAGAGTGAAAACTATCGAGATATCACAGGATTTACTAACTTGCACAATTGCTCACAGCCGAGCTTTCGGACTGGATTGAGGATAACCATTGCATGCTCGCTCTCAAGAAGACCCTCTCGTATATGTATTTGTTGGAGGAGTTGACTTTTGTTCAGTAAACCTTCTGTTCTATCCTGAATGCTTGTTGGAGTTTTCCCATATTATTTCCTCTGGAAATTCCACAGTAGTTACTACATCAATCTGCATAATTTTCTGTTAATATAGTATAAATTCTTTTATTTATACAAACATTACTGGCTACATATGTTCATACATGTTTCAGCTACCATTTCTTTCGAAATAGAGCTTCCTCACCCCACATAAAAATTGTAATGTTTGTATGCATTAAATAATTTATACTATAATACAGTGATACTTGTTATTGAGCACTATTGTATAAACACCGGATTTTTATTGGATTAACATCTGGGAAACATCAAGACAATCACAAATTTACTGTTAATAATAATATTCCTTTTGAAATAATAAATGTCTCTAGGGGTCAATACTATTAATAAAAATGGCTTTTACTTCTTCTAGATTTCTCCTCAATCATTAGACTCGTATTTGAGAAGCCAGAATATCACAATATTTCGAGGATATAACCTCTTTCTCACGTGTTTTTATTTTCTTTATCTCAGGTTACTCTACACTTCATAAGTAGTGTTAGATGAGATGAAAGTTAAATCAAACAGCAGTAAATCTTTTTTCTGCTGTGTGCATTTCATTGATATTTCAAGGTTTGTACTTTATCAAAATGATGTACAAAATAACAGAAAAACGAGTAAATGGTATTTTTTTTAGCTGTTTAGAGTTGCACATGTTAACGAGATTGTTCATATGAGCACACTTTATAATAACCATTCTTTCTGTTGTATTTCAGTTCCATTGTTCATTCTGGGGTTTCTTGATTCTTAGATTGTCGATATTTTTTTCAGTCATTTCCTCGGTGATTCCATTGTTTCCAGTGTGACATTTCTGTAAGTGGTTTTATTTCTTTTACAGATTTTTCTCTTTCTTTTTAGGTCTCTCTCTCTCTCATTATATATATATATATATATATATATATATATATATATATATATATATATAAAGAGAGAGACAGAGATATTTGTTATTTATAGTCAGACTTTCTAGGTTTAAGCTCAATAGATATTAATTTTTTTCAATTAAAAAATTATTATCAATCGAGCTTAAACCTTGGAAGTCTGACTATAAATAATCAATATATATATATATATATAACATTGAAAAAGATATTTACATGTTGGAATATGTAATACCAATTGGTTTTGTGCCCCATACCACTTATTAATGACTCCTCAATCTTGTCTTCGAACTGAAGCTATCCCAATACATTATATATATATATATACACATATCTGTATACTTAGGCATCATTTCTTCAATGATGCCTGTTTGATTAAACAACGGACAATACCTGGTTGTTTCTTTTTTGATCCATCTTTTCATGTTGACGGACTAATGATCTAATGTTCTGTTCGAGTGTGAACAGGAACTCGCCAAAACAGCTAATAATTGAAGCCCCTACTCATTCGAGCAAAGAAACCCACCATCAATCAAGCTCGATATGAGGGGGGAGAAGGTATACTTAAATGCCTTTAATATATTAAAAAAATAAATAAATAAAAGTTTTAATCGAGTTTCTCAATAAATTCGCCAGTTTTAGTTTGCATAACTTTGCACGTGCCTAATGAAGACTCATGGGAGTCGAAAACGTTAGCAGTTTTGGAGAGTTTGTGTTCACACTCGAACAGAACATTAGATCATTAGTCCGTCAACATGAAAAGATGGATCAAATAAGAAACAAACAGGAATTGTCCCTGTTGTTTTATCAAATGTGCATACTAATATATATATATATATATATATATATATAATACTAGAAGAATACCCGTCCCATGACAAGTAAAGTTAACTTCCTTAGCAGAACAGTTTTGCACCACTTTTATGTCCCTTTATGAAGATTAAATTAAATATATAATGATACTCAACCTTATGTCTAGAATCCTTATTCTAATTGAAGCCCATTAAATGAGTTTGATTTTTAGAAAATCTCTCAAATCCTTTAAAATACTCCAAAGAAACTTAAATTTGGAGAATATTAATTGATGTCTAATACCTATTGTTAAAATTTCACAAAAATCCATTTTATCCTCTTTGCATGAAACCAAATTGAACTAAATATAGCCTACATTATCAACCCTTATGCATGGCAGCTATGTTTAAAAATTCATAATGATCGATTAATTAGTTTAGGAGTGAATCATGTACATATAAACATACATATGCATCTTTATAAAGATAAGTAAGTTATTGAGCAAATTAATTTTGGATTGCATAGGCAGGAAACCCAGTTTCGAGATATTTGAAAAAACGAATCGTATAGGATTTATTACTATACATGTTTCTGAGAGTGCTTTATTCAGGTTATAAATTAAGGCCGTTTCATTCCCAAGAAGCTCTTTTCTTCAGTAACTTGAATTCTTTCAAAATTTAACAGACAACAAAACAAACTTCTTATGAGGGCATCACTATTTTTTATAGAAATCGTTCCGGACAAGGCATTAAGCCACTTGATGTAAAAAGCTAAAAAAATGATCATTAAAAAGACAGAAGATGCCTATTGACCATGGTCTTGAAAAGACCAAGGCTATAAATAGGAGGTAAACAGTCAACACAAAGAGTTCCACAAGCCTGCAGTTCTTGGAAAGAAGCTATTTGTAATTTGTCTCAGCAAAAACACAGAAGAGATACAGTAACAAACAACCACATGATACTTTTGTGCTAAAAAAATATCCCAGATTCAATTAAGAATATACATTTACGTTACTTGTTTTTTCAAATGAAGTGGATTTTTACCATTCTTATGATTTTATGGTTCCATCAATCATTATATTGTCATAATTCGTTCCTCGGTGGATACAGCCGTTTCATTCAGTGGTTAAGAGACTCATCATATTTTTTTTTTTTTAAATGTTGTTTTTTTAAATTTCTTTTCTGGTGCTTATTTAGACATTTGCTCACTCATATTGAACGAATGGTTTACAATGCGTTTTTTGTAGTTCGGATGCTAATTACATTAGATAAGAAGATCGGAAGTTACATCGGCCGAAACGTTGTAGGAATAACATCCTAGATGAAAATAGTAGAACGAATAATACAAATAATTCAAATCAAAGTAGTTCACAAAGATGAGATTTTATGCTTGGTAAACAAAAAACAAAAAAAATAATGAGCTAATAGCAGATATTAACTTACGGAAGACCTCTTTCTTTTTTTATTAACCAGTCACCTTTTAACTAGCTATCTCTTATTGGTGAATATTATTAATGAACACTGGTGATACCAGATCAGGCTGCCCTGTGGCTCCCTGAGACGAAATTCACCTACATTGACGTTTTTTTAATTTTTTTTTTATTGTAAAACTTAATTATGTTCTACAAAACCAAAAACAAAAACAACAGCCCCTCTCCCTTCCCTTTTTTATTTTTATTTTTCCTACCCTATTCCCGGTCCTGGATATGACCTTAAACTACATCCGATGGTGAGATCCGGCTTACGGACTTTGGGGAATGTGGAGCCTCCTCTTAATTACCATTGCTCCCAGGTCCACCCTGACCCGGAGTGGTAGTACCTGTTAGGGTCCCAACTATGGGTTAAATAGAAACAGATATTAAAAGGGGAAAGAAACAAAAAAGAGAGGAAAACAAGACCAGATTCGGCATTAAATAACCCAAAAAGGGTTGATATGCCGTAAAACAAAACTACCAAACCAAAAACCCTGATTAAACATTTGAAGATATAAAGAACTTGAAGCATAAAAACTTTCACTATAATGACCAGATTCGGCATTAAATAACCCAAAAAGGGTTGATATGCCGTAAAACAAAACTACCAAACCTATTAATGAACAGTTGTGATAAGATTTGCTTGAGGTTAACAATATTTTTCTCTTTTCAAAAAACTGACTCGACGAACTCTTAAAACGTATGTCATAATTAGCAATTGATCTTAACAGATTGACAAATCTATACTTCGTGAGCTATTGGCGCTGATAACATCACGAGCTGTTCCCCCTTTACATCCGGGGTAAGTTGTATAGCAGCTGCATCAGGAGTGTCATATGATAGGGTAGTAAATGTTGGTTCCTCATCCAGTTTTCTCTCACCCAACTACAGCGTAATGACAAATCCATCAGTATACGAATCTGCAGTGTGAAATCTGACTAAACCAAACACAGTAAGTCAGAGGATTTTCTGAAAGCAATACATTTGCCCAGCATAGAGATTCTCTTAAGGACGAATCGGTTATGCTGGTACGGTCATGTGGAGCATTCATCCTCCTGGATAAACCGTTGGAGAAGCATGAATGTCTTGAATCGCAGGAAGTTTGGCCAGCCAAAGAAAACTTGGAAGCAGGTGATTGGACAAGACCCTGAGAACTGGAGAGTGAGCTTATGAAATATAGAAAAAAAACGTCTGACCCCTGAACAAGGTAAAAATGATGTTAAATAGAGAGAGAAAGTGAGAGACAAAGAGAGACTACCATGTTTTATGTGTTCTTTATAGGCAGGTATCTACCTGAGTCAATTGAAACATGCATAGTTTTATGTTAAATTCAGTCAGATACAACTTTCATGGATTTTCTGATCGATGACATGTTAAGATTATCAGATTCATGGTATATGTAGCAGTTGTATGAACGAACTATTTTGTATCGTTCTACGTGATCAGCGGTGAAATTGTGATTCGGCTTGGCAATTATGTAACCATCGCCTTTTCACCGCATGGACAAGCAACATGCCTACACCCAATGAGATTCATATGCGATGAATCGGCTTGGCACGAATACCAAGATAAAGATTAACAGAAAGATTCAGTTCCACTCTTACGTTCTAATAAAAAAGATGTATACAAGGCCTATCTAAAGCGTATTCGACCTTCGGCCAGAAAGAATATTTCAAATACGTGACGGGGTTTGGACCCTAACCATCTTTAAATTAGGCCCCTTGTGCTTGCACACACTTAGCACACCGATCCATCCACTGCCGGAAACACCTCTGGAAGTCTTCTTTTGGAATGGTTTTCATCTCCGCCGTCGCATTCCGTATTATCTCTTTTTTCACACCCTTTCAATAACAGCTGCACTCCGAACAGTTTGGGGCCTGCCAGAAACCAGGTCACCCTCAGCTGATGTGCGGCCATTTTTGAATCGGTTGAACCAATTCTTTAATTTGTGTTACACTTATTGCATCCTTTCCAAATACCTTCTGAATCTACCACGACAGCAGAGATGAACAATATTTTACGAAATCTAATGTTTCTTCTAATTCTTTCCAATAATGAAAGTGCAATCTGAATAATTATAGTTCAATGCTCTGGCATATTGGACACCCGGGCAAATATGGATAAACGTGTTAATTATATATATATATATATATATTATAAACATTCATACATAGAAAATGATGATGATGGCTGCATCTTGTGTGTTGAATATTGTGATCATAGATGATGAATTTTTAGATCAAGTGAAGCCTATGCATGAAGCTTTTTTAAGTTAAGAAAATTCTAGCATCGTTTTTAAAAAAGATCTAATCATTGGATGCAAATTAATAAGGTTTTACATCGGTGCTAATGGGAGGTGACAGTGGTTAACGACACGGACTGACAAGCTGGGTGTGCCAAGTTCGAATTCAGTTCGTTCCACAGAAATACTTTCACTTTGGATGTTGGCAACCTTCACATGGTCCCTCCTGTAAGTACCTGATGTCTTTCTAGAAAGAATTCTAACTAGAAAGAAATCGAGGAAACCAATGCTAACACTAGCATCATCTGATTCATACAAAATTAAATGAATCGGTGATGTGTGGAAGTAAAACCTTGCCACTGAGAGTTGAGGCCATGTGTTGCATGGAGAGAAATGATATGAGAATGATACGATGGATGTGTAATGTGAGTCTTAAAGACAGGCTTAAGTCTGATGACTTCAGAAGAAAGTTAATTATGGACAGTATAAGAGAGATGTGTGCAGAACAAGAAACTTTGATGGTATGCTGACATTAAAAGAATGGATGAGAGTTCTTGGGTTAGTTTATGTAGAACAGTTGATGTAGCAGGTTTGGTTCACAGGGGAAGGCCAAGGAAATCCTGGGAGGAAGTGATAAGAATATACACGAGAGAAAGAGAAAGAGAGAAAGAGAAAGAGAAATGTGATTTTAAACTGAATATTCGGATGAAAAACTACGGTCTGCATCCAAGAAAACTGGCAGACACTGGCAGCCAAGTCTCTATCTGAAGGCAGTTCTGTAAACATAGCTTAAACTCGAGCACCGAACCATCAACAGAGATGTTTGAAGAGGCATAGAACCAAAGCTAAATTTTAGCATTCTCATCTGACAGTGTGGATCACGTATTTGCTTGCATAGTCATAGGAGGGATTTTCAGAAAACTATACTTTATTCTATTTTTACTTTTACGATCAGGGCCACTGCTTATCAAGGCGAAGAGCAATTCGAGGATAAGAGCTTATGAAACGCGAATGAATGTCAGAAAAAAGATGAAGAACACTATGGGAGTACTAACATTGATCAATGGTATGCGTTTGATTACTTTTAGGGGATTTCATGACAAAAATTTACTGACATTGGATTTGAAGACGACCAAGTTGTACTCAGCAGGAAAGCAGTTCTGCAGCAATGCGTTCCACAAGTTGGACGTCCTTGCAAAGAAACTCTGTCCATGGAAATTCCACCTGATGCTAGAAGAAGTCTTTTTTTCCTTGTGGTATTAAGACGAGATCTTTTTTTTTTTTTTTTTTAAGTAATTTCATGTAAACATCCTTAAAAATTTGGCGGTAAAAAAACAATTATTTTAGAATATAGAGTGTGGGATCAGTTTCGCATATAAATGTAACATAAAATGATCACCGATTTCTAAGTCAGAAGTTTCTAACTGGGTTGAACATATGTGCAATGAAATCAAAATTTCTAAAGCATGTCTAATCTTATATATATATAAAACTCAATGCCTGTGTGTTTGTGTGTTTCCTATAGAAGGAAAGGTTAGAGAATCTAAATAAAATCGAAAAGCATATTCTTATGTAAAATTTACCGGGAAAGACAATGGAAGGGTTCCCGAATGTCTAAGTGTACTTCTATGGAGGCTATGAGGGCATAACCCTTTTATAACTTCAATTATATCCTATTTTTCTGAAATTTTAATGATATGCATTAAATTTTCTTGGGAAGACAATGGAAGTAGTTCCTGAATGTATAAGTGCCCTCCTTACCTAATGAAACTATGGAGGTCGAACCTCTTTTAAAACTTCAAATATATCTTATTTTGATGAAATTTGTAATATATGTATAAAATTCTCCAGGGAAGACAATGGAAGTTGTCCCGAATCTCTACGTTATCCTCTATGTGCCGAATATCTACATTGCCTTCACCTCTAAGTGACCCATTAGGACAGAACCCCCTTAAAACTTCAAATACATATATCCGATTTTAATAAAAAAAATAATATGGTGTTATGAGCAAAGTAAAAAATAAGTAGTAGTGATCCTAATTCACTCCCGAGCAATACCAGGTCTTCTTGCTAGTATATATACATATATATATATATATATATATATATATATATACATTCCATCCCAAGTAACGTCGGGTCTTCCTGCTAGTTTCCAATAAATGTAAATGTCATAATTTTCTTTTGTGCTGCATCCAGAAAAGTTGAAGTGAAAGAAAAATCCCTATAATTTTTTTAATAAAGAATTAGATTTTTATTTCTTGATGTTTTCAGCGAAGAAAATGTAAAAAGCAGAGAAAAAGAAATAAAATTGAGACGCACAAAAAATTGTCTTTATTTTTTTGTCCCTGAATTTTTACATTGCGAAATTATCATAGTTTCCTTCTTTTTTTTTAAAAATTATTCTTATTCGTCTCCACTGAAGCATAAGGGGCTACTATGATATTCATAAACAAATCAGCTAATTTATCCATCTTTCTCTGAAGTTCATTTTTATCACTTCTTCCGATTTATTCAAACTGGGGTCCTGGCTGTTAAGTTATCTCCCTTACATTGAGATATAAGAGTCCTATTCCTTGGGTGTAAGTTTCAGATAGTGATCTCCCTTGCTTGGTGTTGTGGTTATTGGCTGGGAAAACAAAGATGGCGGTTTGGACAAACGGACATGTGTCCATGACTGGATTTATGTTATTAGCAACTAACACTGGCGATCGATCTACTTCTTTCCTCAGATTTCACACTGGCCTTGTCCGGATTTGAATTTCCTAAAACATATGTGGACAGAGACAAGGCATGCACAGCAAAGATCATGAGAGGAGTAGCTGAAACAAGGTATGGCTTGTTAATTGCCAGAGTTTAACATGCTCAATTAGTATATATAATTAAGAACTAATGTAAACCTGTGCAATGCTGTATGTTTAGTGGGTTGCATAGTTGCAATGCATACAAATAACAGGCTTGCTGCAAGTTAAGAGAAGAGGGAACACTCAAGAAATGGGAAATATAGATGTGGTTTGGGATTTGCCCACCCAGAATTTAATTCTTCCACTTGAAAAAGTAATGCTTCTTCAGATACGAGGTTTTCTGCTGTGGTTATGATCCACTTGAGGTTTTCCAAAAAATAATCTTCATAGCAGATGGAGGACTTTCTAGTCAGTTTTTTATGTCCATAGATTGGCAGGTGATTATCTGAAGTTGTCTTTCTTGTGTAGTCTCAGTGATATATATATATATATATATATTACAGCAAGGAATACAGACGTTTGGGACATTTTTGGGGGTGGAATGAAATTTAATAAGTATAAAAACGAGAGGTAATAATTTTTTAAAATTCATGAAATACTGAGACGGCTTTCGTCCACACTCATCAGAGTATGTATGTGGAAGTAATTCAATACGACTAAAAACTTAAAAAAGTATAATGAAAACTAGTGACAAGTTTAGGAGAAAAAAAGGGGAGGGGAACAAGTTGATCACATTAAGTCCTAAAAGCCACTCCTTTTGTTTGCAAAGGGAAGGTTTGACTGACTTTTTTTTTCTCCTAAACTTGTCACTAGTTTTCATTTTACTTTATAAAGCTTTTAGTCGTATTGAATTACTCCTACATAGATACTCTGCTGAGTGTGAACGAAAGCCGGCTCAGTATTTCATGAATTTTTTAAATATATTACCTCTCGTTTTTATACTTATTCAATTTCATTCCACCCAAAAAAATGTCCCAAACGTCTGTATTCCTTGCCGTAATTAAATGTTGTACCACGAAAAATTTATTTATATATATATATATATATATATATATATATATATTCCATCAGAGGGCAGAGGAGACCAGTTGAGGTTTATGTGGTTCTTGGAGCAAAATCGGCATTGGGCCCTAAGCTAAGGGATTGTCTTGATTTTTAAGTCTGTTGTTGAGTAGAAAAAAACGAGTATCATTGTAACATCCTGCAAAATAAAACATTGTTACTTGTTTTTAAACTAGAGCTGTCATTTTATTTGGAGGGAGGATACTGTTGTTGCAGCATTGACTAAAACCACACAATTGAGACTGCGACCGGTGTTGGAATTGAGCAACAACTTCAGACAAGCACAACGACTTCAAACGATCACAGTCTGTACAGTGAAAACACACAGACACTAAGTGATTATGTGACAACGTTTCGGCCGATGTAACCGTCTACCTTATTCAGGTGCATTTTGTCGAACCCAGGAAGCTGGATGGTATTTTGAACTGAATCCAAATTATCAAAATTATCAATCCTCATCTAAAAAATTCCAAACCAAAATAAATAAATGCTTGAAATATTTTATATCGTTCGTAGTCATCAAGTCATTCCAACGCTGAGACCAGCTACAAAGATAGTAAAAATATAACTGCAAGTGATGCGGTCTATGTTTGGGGGATCCATATGAAGCCACTTTGCTGCATCAGTATAAGAATATCCAACATGTATAAGTTAATTTTATTTTTTATTAGTGACTTGTTTCTTGTAGTATTATTTACTGATAACATATATAGAGAGTAAAATGTGGGAGGGGGAGAGGGCTGAGAGATACTGAGCCGTGATTAACCGAAAAGATCATGTGACAAAGAAAATGGAATTTGAAATACTGAGTCAGTTAAGTTTAACCAGTTGTTACCTTGATGATACCGTTAGAGCACAGGGTGGAGCAGGTGCTAATGTGATGGCAACAGTTAGGAATGGATGAAGTAAGTTACAGGGACCTTCTGCCATTACTAACTAGCAGAGTGTTACCACTGTCAACAAAGCGAAGAGTTTATAAGGAATGTATACACAGTGTGATGATGTATGGAAGCGTTGAGGACATGCGTTGCATGGAAAAATATGAGAATGATACGATGGATGTGCAATGTAAGTCTTAAAGACAGCCTTAGATCTGATGACCTCAGAAGATTAAATCTGGACAACATAGGGAGATATGTACAGAACAGGAGACTACGATGGTATGGCCATGTTGAAAGAATGGATGAGAGTTATTGGGTTAGTAGATGTAGAACAGTTGAGGTAGCAGGTTCAGTTCGCGGGGGAAGTGATAAGAATGGACTTGAGAGAAAGAGGGATAAATAAAGATCTAGCTAGAGATAGGTTAGTTTGGAAGTTATTTTTTTAAAGCTGTCCAACACGTAAAACAGATGTTACACCGAATATGATAATGAGTTGACAAGAGAGTCTGACGGTTACCATGTAGGATGCGATTCTTCATGGTAATAGGAGAAAAGACAAATATGATGCAAATAACCGACTACTTACAGATGATTTTGAACATATATAACACATAGAAGCAAAGCATCTTATATAAAGTAAAGTCAGTCTTATATAAAGTAAAGTCAGTTTCTTTGAATTAAATAGCTTTTTTAATGTAAGGTACAGATTTAAATCTGTTTTGCTAGTCATTTATGGCAAACATTTGTCTGTGTTGTTAAAAAATAAAAATTGTACTTCTGATCGATTTTAATATTTAATCCTGCTTATTTTCTTTTCTATATCTATTCCGAGGTGGGAGGAGTTTTTACTCCCTCAGAAAATATTATTCCTCCTATCATTCATTAACGACCGGCCGATTCCTTAGTAAGACATTCGTCTTTGTTGCAGCATCATTATTTATAATAAAAAAAAATGGAGAAATTATCTTGAAACGGGTTGGGTAATCTTTAAATCGGTTCAAAAGAAGATTACATTTGACTCAATTGTGATAAATGACCAGTGTCCACATGGCTTGAATTAGCCAATGAATGATAACTTTAATCCTTGAAAAACCACTTGAAACTCTTTGTTATCGCAGTGGCGAAAACAAAAGAGTTATGATAATCAGAAATGCTATAATCACCAAAGCATTACAAAGTTATTGAGAAGTTTATATAAGCCTGGGTATTAGAGTGAAGCGGAAAATCAATGTGGAATATTTAACAGTTGGTGTGAAGTGTACCAAAAAAAAAAAAAGAAAAAAAAGAAAAAAAAAGAAAAAAAAGAAAAAAAAAATGAAAAAAAGAAAACGAAAAAAAAAATGAAAAAACGAAAAATAAAATAAATAAATAAAAAAAGAAAACGAAAAAAAAACACACACATTAGAGTGAATAGGTAACAGCTAACTCGGAACAATCCAGACTCATAGTTTCAACTCACGCCATATGCCACACACGAAGGCTTTGATGAGATTATTGATAAGCAAAAAAACAAAATGGGTTTGATTGATAAAAAAAAACATGAACAGAAATAATTAATCATTGTTCAAAAAGTAATTGAACGAATCCCAATTCTTCTGGCAAAGAATGTTCAGAGGACAGGGTTAGGATTAGAAAACGCTTAAACACAATTCTGTTCACAATTCACAGTCGGTTTATATATTTTCAATCATTGGTAACATCATCATCATCTCTCTCATATATATATATATATATATATACATAAATATTTCATAATAATTATTTCATTATTATCCACATACGTATATGTTAACTAACTGTGCCAGAAAAATAAAAGAATTAAAAAAAAAAAGCTTTGACTGTAATTCACTTTCCAACCGAATTTTGTGCAACCCAATTCTCTCTGCCTTTCTCTCTCCAATCCAAATCGCTCCCCCCCCCTTCCCAGGTGTCTTCTTCATTTATATCACCTGAAATTCACATATACAAATCAGAGACCACCATAAACACCTGCACCTATGAAGAGAACCCCTTTTTTTAATCTGCATACACGACATGCGAAGCATCTCATTCTTTTTCCTGATGGTGAGTGTTCCTCTTTATTGTCACAATATACTAGCGTTGAGACGATAAATCGGAATCGGGAATCCTAAAAATCTTAACTTTTGGTGTATCGGTATCGGTATCGAAAAAATTTGAGCCTCATTTCTGATTCCCAAAACAATTCTTTTATTTTATTTTTTTGTTTTGTTTCAAACTTAATTTTCTATTGCTGGTCCTTATGATAAAATGATAAATACTTATTGATTTTAAACTATCAGTAAAACTAAAATTTATAGATCATAACGAACTTAGGTAAAAATGGCACTGGTAAAAAAAAAGCACAGGTAAAATGGCACGAGTTGATAAATAAGAACACATGACACAAGTGAAAAATATAGATGAAAATCTTACAATGAATTTCTCAAAATCTTGGATACGATACATAAACGGAAAACATTAAGAAGTTTGTCACATTAAAAATAAAATTATATCTATGCTTAAAAGTAGATGAGGACTCTCCGTTAAATCCCTCGCCCCGCCCCAAATGAAATTTTACCTTAAAAATCGGGAATCTAGAAAAGAATCGGTAATTGTATCGGAATCGGGAAAAATATTGGAATCGTCCCATTACTAGTGTATACGTTTCATCCTAATGGAATCGTCAGTGTGGAAGATAACTGTTCAGCCGGTCGAACGATTCGAATCCCGGACGCGAGTTACTTTTTAGTCACTTTCCGACGCTCTAATCAAATGGCCAATTAAACAGCTATGGGACAAGCACAGAAATAAGTACTATTTATGTCACAAAACGGACAATATAGTCAGCCGTCTTAACAGTGCTCAACAGGTCACGTGGACAGGGTGTATGAAGCATAAAAATGACGTTTTTGTAATTATTTTTTATTTTTAATATTTCGAGCAGTCCTCTGCTCTTTATCAAAAACAATAATAAATGAATGAAATTAAAACTGTTGAAAAAACTGGAATTTTCAACTTTTATTTTATATGTTCGTCAGTTCCTCCCCATTTGAATGCTTAGATTTTTCCTACAATATATACTTATCTTGTGGCTATCCTTCATGGGGAGACACGTATCACAACATTATATACATGCGTCAGATTAAATTACTCAATCAATGCCTTTTAATATTTCAATTACAATCTCGCATTACATTACACGATAATCACAGTAAATGATTCTATTTATTTTCCTCCCACAAGGTTAGATGTGACACAAGGTCGGGAAAGTGGGAAAAAACCAGCGCTCGAGAATTTGAGCACTCTGGCCATTTAAAAATTGCCCCGGTAGGGGCGCCTCAGGCGATTACCAATAAACTAACCCCCTCTAAAAGGGTGAGAAGGCAAAGCCTGGGAGGGTGCACCTCCTAGAACTGCAGAGAACAGACTACCGATAGACCGGCGTAAATCAAGACCCGAAGGCTTGGACAAATCCTTCCAATATATATATATTCACTTTAAGGTACCTCAGTTCCTTTTAGTCATCTATTAATTTATTTTATCTATTTATATATACTTATTATGATTTTATTACATATATCATCTTTTATTTATTATTATTAATATTATTATTATCATCATCATCATTCATTTATAGTATATTATTTTATTCTATTACTGTTCCATTCATTCATATTCACACAAACCGGTAGAGAGATTCTGCATGAACTAGCAGGTTAATACAAAGAATGAACGCTACACAAAGTTTTTTTTTAAATTATGCCATCGTGGGTTCGAATCTCACTCTAGGCAATTGTTTTTTGTTGTTTGGGTACTCTTATAGTGAACGCATCGCGTTTCCCTGACTTCGCGTCGTCAACGTTCGGGCAGGTCTCGAAAGCGCCCGAAAGTTGACGAGGCGAAAACGGCTAAACAATAAATCGAAGACTGGCAGACGATAAATTCAGACGAAGAAAATCAAAGTAAAATACATATATAAAAATAAAGAACGAACAAACCATAGCTAAACAACTGTTATTAATTAGATGTTAATTTTTTTGTCAAAGGAACCATTGTTAATCAAATGTTTTTTAAATAAAATGTTTTTTTGTCCACCGAAAAGTTTCAAAAGATGATGTTTTTTATATATAATAAACAACGAAACAACTTTATTTTTAACAAATTTCTTGTTTTTTTTACTCAGTTTTTTTTTTTAATGTTTTTTTTCTTCTTTTTAACATTCTCTGGTTTAGGGTTTAGGGTTTAGGGTTAGTCTTTCGCTAGAAGTTACCGTTGCTGACAGAACTCAATGAGTCCTTCGGAAGATTCAACATGCTGACAGAGATCGCAGAAATTATTTTTTTTAATGCGTGGCAGATCGTAGCAATTAATTTCTTAAAAGTTATTGTCTGCGTGTTTGCAACCTGATTGTCTAATGCCTGCTGGAACCTGATTGGTTAATAGTTTTGCCAACTCTCGGGCGCTTCCGAGACCTGCTCGAACGTTGACGAGTGCGTTCTCGTTGTTGGCTATGGCTTTCCAGTTATTTCGTAGTTGATATCGATCATCATCATCATCAACGTGAATAATGCACTTGTTTATTTATAGCTTTCCAGTTATTTCCTAGCCGATATCGATCATCATCATCATCATCAACGTGAATAATGCACTTGTTTATTTATAGCGTTCCAGTTATTTCCTAGCCGATATCGATCATCATCATCATCATCAACGTGAATAATGCACTTGTTTATTTATAGCTTTCCAGTTATTTCCTAGCCGATATCGATCATCATCATCATCAACGTGAATAATGCACTTGTTTATTTATAGTGTTCCAGTTATTTCCTAGCCGATATCGATCATCATCATCATCAACGTGAATAATGCACTTGTTTATTTATAGTGTTCCAGTTATTTCCTAGCCGATATCGATCATCATCATCATCAACGTGAATAATGCACTTGTTTATTTATAGCGTTCCAGTTATTTCCTAGCCGATATCGATCATCATCATCATCAACGTGAATAATGCACTTGTTTATTTATAGTGTTCCAGTTATTTCCTAGCCGATATCGATCATCATCATCATCAACGTGAATAATGCACTTGTTTATTTATAGCGTTCCAGTTATTTCCTAGCCGATATCGATCATCATCATCATCAACGTGAATAATGCACTTGTTTATTTATAGCTTTCCAGTTATTTCCTAGCCGATATCGATCATCATCATCATCAACGTGAATAATGCACTTGTTTATTTATAGTGTTCCAGTTATTTCCTAGCCGATATCGATCATCATCATCATCAACGTGAATAATGCACTTGTTTATTTATAGCGTTCCAGTTATTTCCTAGCCGATATCGATCATCATCATCATCAACGTGAATAATGCACTTGTTTATTTATAGCTTTCCAGTTATTTCCTAGCCGATATCGATCATCATCATCATCAACGTGAATAATGCACTTGTTTATTTATAGCGTTCCAGTTATTTCCTAGCCGATATCGATCATCATCATCATCAACGTGAATAATGCACTTGTTTATTTATAGCTTTCCAGTTATTTCCTAGCCGATATCGATCATCATCATCATCAACGTGAATAATGCACTTGTTTATTTATAGTGTTCCAGTTATTTCCTAGCCGATATCGATCATCATCATCATCAACGTGAATAATGCACTTGTTTATTTATAGTGTTCCAGTTATTTCCTAGCCGATATCGATCATCATCATCATCAACGTGAATAATGCACTTGTTTATTTATAGCGTTCCAGTTATTTCCTAGCCGATATCGATCATCATCATCATCAACGTGAATAATGCACTTGTTTATTTATAGTGTTCCAGTTATTTCCTAGCCGATATCGATCATCATCATCATCAACGTGAATAATGCACTTGTTTATTTATAGTGTTCCAGTTATTTCCTAGCCGATATCGATCATCATCATCATCAACGTGAATAATGCACTTGTTTATTTATAGCGTTCCAGTTATTTCCTAGCCGATATCGATCATCATCATCATCAACGTGAATAATGCACTTGTTTATTTATAGCTTTCCAGTTATTTCGTAGTTGATATCGATCATCATCATCATCAACGTGAATAATGCACTTGTTTATTTATAGCGTTCCAGTTATTTCCTAGCCGATATCGATCATCATCATCATCAACGTGAATAATGCACTTGTTTATTTATAGCGTTCCAGTTATTTCCTAGCCGATATCGATCATCATCATCATCAACGTGAATAATGCACTTGTTTATTTATAGCGTTCCAGTTATTTCCTAGCCGATATCGATCATCATCATCATCAACGTGAATAATGAACTTGTTTATTTATAGCTTTCCAGTTATTTCGTAGTTGATCTCGATCATCATCATAAACCTGAACAATTTTTTTTATTTATAAAAACAGGATGAAAAATATTTAGCATTTATTTAACTACTAATCTTGGCCATAAAATTCAACGAATGTTGAGACACACGGCATAGACGGGTACTTCAGCTAGTCTACGTGCTGGGTCGCTGTTTTGCTGCTCTTGTTTCAGAAGCGTTGGACATGTCGTAAGAATCATGACGCCAGAGTATTATCCAGGGATTTGTTCTGCAAACTGTTACGCAGCATAAGAAGATCAGGTGTGAGGTGAAATAACAGATTCCCGGGAATATCGAAGACGCTTAAAGCATGAATAAAAATGAACACAAAACTCGCATAAAAAGGTGTGGCGTGGGCATGTTTAAAAGCAGCCAGCAACAAGTTCTGGCACCAGACAAATGTAAAATCTGTGACACAAACGAAAGGGGAAAGTAATTGTGTCAACATTTCTGAGCTGGAACAACGAATGGCAAAAGCTAATAAATGGCTACAAGTAAGTATTTAGAAGCTTTCTTCATTGCCAAAAGGTCTGCTAGCAAATACGGAGGCCTATTTACTGGTCAAGACCTCGTTTGTATAGTTTCTGTAGAAATGAACCCACGTCACTAAAACTTAAGATATTTTGTTTAAATACTTCGTGTGTTAAAATATTCAGATTAAAAATAATATTTATGTTATAGTGCAAGTTTATTTACCTATTTCGAGAATAAATGGACTTACCCAGACACAATAGATACAGTTACGACTAAACGTCGTGGCAGTTATTGATGGCAGTTATGGCCACAGAATCAGGTGCATAATTTCTGTAACATACTTTTGTTAATACACTTTTTTTTAATTATACCAGTATATTTGTCTTGATTATAACCGGCCCTTCAAGGCCAGAGAAATTTTTAAAAACAAAAAACAATATGCATAGACCTACACCAAAGCTCATTTTAACAGCTAACTTTTGATTCGACTTTAATTCTTTACTGTCAAGTTTATAGTAATAACTAGACAAGCCATGACCCGTTAGGTCAGTATTTGTTATATCTATGTATGGTAATCATTACTATTACAAACATAAATTATTTTAAAAGAAATGTCGTTGAGAAATTATTAAAAAACAATTAACTTTGCTCTACCTACTCATTTTTCGACCACAAAAGTGTTGAAAAAATTTAATATTAAATATTGAAAAGAATTTTAAAATGTAAATTGTTTTAAACTTCTTTACAATATTAAATATTAATTTTTTTAATGCAAGTAGGTCACAAATGAGTAGGTAAAATAAAATAAAAAGTTTTTGACTTTTTTGTTTGTTTTATTTTATTTTCGGGTTATTTAATCCGGTCACTTAGGTAAAAGTTTTTATGCTTCAAGTTTTTTATATGTTTAAGTATTTATTCACGGTGTTTAGTTTAGTTGTTTTGTTGAGGAAAAATGTTTATTTTTGTTTTTGGCTTTGCAGAACATGATTGAGTTTTGCAGAAGGAAAGGAAAAAAACAATAACATCAATGTTTGATGCATTTTGGTTCAAGAAGCCGGTATCTTCAGATAGCCTGATCTGGTAGCACCGACTTTTCGCAACGACATTTCCTTTGTAAAAATTTATGTCAGTAATAGTAATGATTACCCTATGTACTACTAAAACTGTTGTTATCTTGTTTGCTTATTTATCACGGTGCATACTTCATCTGATGTGCTGAGAGAAATGGAATGATGTAAATAAATAGGAGAGAGAAAGAGAGAAAAGAGCGATATAGATAGGGGAAGAGAGAGAGTGTGTGGAAGATAGGAAGAGATAGAAGAGAAAGAGTATATTATAATAACATAATGAGAGAAGAAAGAGAGAGTTATAAGAGGAAAGAGAGAAAAAGAGAAAAGGGAAGAGAAAGAGAGAAAAAGAGAAAAGGGAAGAGAAAGAGCGAAAAGGGAAAGGAGAGACCAAAAAAGAAAGGAGAGAGAAAAGGGAAAGGAGAGAGAAAAGGGAAAGGAGAGAGAAAAGGAAAGAGAGAGAGAAAAGGAAAGAGAGAGAAAGAGAAAATGGAAGAGAGAGAAGGAGAAAATGGAAGAGAGAGAAGGAGAAAATGGAAGAGAGAGAAGGAGAAAATGGAAGAGAGAGAGGGAGAAAAAGGAAGAGAGAGAGGGAGAAAAAGGAAGAGAGAGAGGGAGAAAAAGGAAGAGAGAGAGAGAGAAAATGGAAGAGAGAGAGAGAAAATGGAAGAGAGAGGGGGAAGAGGGGAGAGAGAAGAGAAAGAGAGGAGATAGAGGGAGAAAAGGGAAGAGAGAGGGAGAAAACGGAAGAGAGAGAAGGAGAAAAAGGAAGAGAGAGAAGGAGAAAAAGGAAGAGAGAGAAGGAGAAAAAGGAAGAGAGAGAGGGGAAGAGGGGAGAGAGAGGATGAAGAGAGAAGAGAGAGAGGGGGAAGATGGAAGAGAGAGGGGGAAGAGGGAATAGAGAGGGAGAAAAGGGAAGAGAAGGGGAAGAGGAGATAGTGGGAGAGAGAAAGATAGAAAGAGATAGGAAAAAAGAGTATATTATAATAACACAATGAGAGAAGAAAGAGAGAAAAAAAAGGGAAGAGAGAAAAAAAAAAGGGAAGAGAGAGAGAGAGGGGGAAGAGGAGATAGTAGAAGAGAGAGAGAGACAGAGAACGAAGAAACCAAGAGAGGGTCTATTATGACATCACAATGTATTTTGATGTCATAATAGATCTCTAATTGTATTCAAATGTATAAAAACCTTCATTAAAAAAGCCTGCTGGGACAAGGGATTAGCCTCACGACAATGACCTTAATAGGATTTGGGAAATAAAATAAAAAGGTTTATTTGTCAGAAACTGCCATCAAGCAGAAGTATTCAACAATAGTATTGTCCTGCGCCTAATTATATTCTTATGGAAAAAGTGCCAGGTTATTGGAACCGCTAACACAGTAATGGATTCCATTATGCCACCCATCAGAAGAAGAAAGGAGAACATTAAGAGAGAGTCATTGCCCTTTCAACCGTAAACTCCCAGTTTTTGAATCCTCTTAGGGCAGAAGACATAGCCTTTTTGCTAGGAGCAAAGTGTAGTATCTGTTCTGATACTTCACTTTATCTTTTTTGTCTTCGGTCAGTGAAAGAGAAATTCTTCTAGACTGAGACAATTTTCTTAAATTTTTGTTCCAATCCAGATTGCATCTTTTTGAGGAGCTGGATTACCCCACATTAAAAACCGACCTTGTGTCTAACTACCCTCGTGGGGAGGCAAGTAAATATAGACATAACATATGATAGTATTTAATTCAATATATGTATAACCATCTATTTTCTTTTATACTTGCAGGAAGTAAGTTTTGATTCTTGCCTGAATTTAGAGAAAGCACATTGATGCCAATGCAGACTGGAATCTGTTTACTTTGAATCCAGTTGGATCCATTGCATTCACTTCCACTGTAATACCATTGCAAAAGGTATGAATGACCCTCCCCCCTAAAATAGCAACTTGTGTTCAATGGATAGTTTACAATAGTTTTGCATAAAAAAGTTGAAATCAAATTTATTTGGCAGAAATATCAAAGTGCAACAAGCCATGGAAAAAGACAGGTATTAGATATTTACATCAACGTACAATCTAAATGTTTGTCCAAGATCACTTTAAACCTGAATATGATTATTATTGTCAAAACCTCCTCTGGCAGGCTGTTCCACAGAGCAGAAACACTAACGGAGACAAAAGTGACAGTAGTACATCTTTTACGACAAGCAGCAAAATCCCACCCCTTCACTGTATAAGTCACCAGATGCTGGAAAGCCCTCTACTTTTAATAGTTTCTTCCTTTGAACTGTTAGACTTTGGAATTCCCTCCCTGTTTCCTGCTTCCCTGACTGTACTAACATGCAGAAATTTAAATGTAATGTGAACAGACATCTCACAGCTCAACTCCCTACTTAGTATCCCTGTAGGCATGGTCCCTAATTCACAGTCGCCCCTTATGTGTCAATGGCAAATGTGCCTTGTTTAGGATGAATATAAGTAAAATCAGAAAGTATCTGCACTTATGTTGAGAAAAGATCTCTAGATCGGGTAGAGAACTCATCTGGCCTTGTTTACTATCTCAATACAATGGCGCATTGGTTTGAAGGAGCTGTCCACAACTGTACCAAGGTCCTTCGCATTAGCGACAATATTGAGTGGTTGAGGTGGTGAACTGATAGTCAGGAAGGCAATAAGTCGAGAGCCGATATGAAGATGACTGCATTTTTGCATAGTTCAGCGGTAAGTCCCAGCTTGAAAACCAGGACCAAACTTTGTTCAGATTATCCTGAAGTTGATCATAGTTACGTCTAGGTGATACCAGTTTCACATCGTCTGCAAAGAGTAGTCCCTTTTTAGTGAATTTATCTGAGAGATCATTGTCATAGGAAAGAAACAGAACTGGGCCGAGGACAGATCCTTGAGGCACTCTGCTGCACGCATTTGCCTCCGTGGAAAGACGAGCATTCCATTGGACACGAAAGGTACGATGGTGAAGGAACGATCCAAACCATTTTTATCACCGAAAGTTCAATCTTGTGTCAACTAATTCTTCGAGTAGAATAAAACTTGCTTTTATCCCCTTTCTTGGATACCACATGACTATAAATGACACGTGGTATTACTTTTCTTCTTTCCTTCTCAATGTTGCCGCCTAAAAATATGTAATTCTGATAAGAGACAGAGAGAAACAGAGAGAGAGAGAGAAACAGAGAGAGAGAGAGAGACTGTCAAAAAAGAATATCGATTGAGTGTTGGCTGCCGTTGTTGTGAAAGAATCCTTGGCATGTGAATGGTGCGTTGATTTGAAGAAGTTGTCCATGACCATACCAAAGTCCTTCGCACGATATTGGGTTGACTGAGGTGGAAAACCGATAAGCAGTAAAACAGATAGACTAAGGAATCATTTCCAACAAGTGCTGTGTTTTGGCATTAAAAAACACAAAAGTGGTTGATATGCCGTAATCTTACATCATGGCAGGTGAGATTTTAATTGGTCGATATTATGAGAGGATGTAAGGCAGATAACCAAATTCGTACTTCCGTTTTTGTTAGTTGAAAAGTTCTCCCCCCTGAAGAAATAACACAACAGTAACAAGTTATATAAAAATAATGTTTTTTCTCTTTTTTTTTCTCGTTTATTTCACATGAAGAAGAACTGACAATACTCTGTCTTTTATGTAAACTTTGACCTTATGGATTCTCACTTCGTCTGTTAGATTCCGTCTCCAAGTTCTAATGTCCGTATTGTTGTTTTTCATCAAGTTTATATAATATTCGCTTTATGTCATATTACATAAAATCTTTTGGCCAACTTTTCCCTAGATTCTAATTGTCCCATTGTTCGTTCGGTTAGTCCTAGAACGTATTACCTAATTTGAGCTAGAATTCTAAATCGAATTCCTTTTAAAAATATTTAAGTGCACCATATTCCCCCCTCGGCCATTATTCCGCTTATTGATGTCAGATCAAAGGGATGTGATTTCCAATCTCTCTCCATTGAGTTTTAAAATAATCCTTAACAGTTTTTTTTATTAATTATTATTATCATTATTATTATTACTCGTTTATAACTGGGTATGTGATTTTCAATACTTACTTGTTCTACTGCTTTATAGGTAGTACAAACAAAATATTTCTGAAATTTTGTGGAAAAAATTTGCTACTGAGTAACTTGTCTGCGAGAGTAAGTAATTTGCCTATTGTTTTGATTGGTAAAATACATTATAAATTATGTTTTTAAGCAAAGATAATTCACTTCAAACTAATACCAAATAACCTTTATGTCTACTTTTTGTGGATCATCAAAACAAATAGTTACTTAGTTATGCAATGTTTTTTATGAAAATTGCTCCAGACAAGACATGAAGCACTTGATTTTAGGAACTAACAAAAACGAAATATGATTATTGCAAAGACAAGAGATGCCTATTGGCCTTAATCTTGAAAAGACCAAGGCTATAGGTAGGAGGAAAACAGTCAGCAGGAAGAGCTAAAAAGAAAAAAAAATGATCATTGCTAAGACAGAAGATGCCTATTGACCATGGTCTTGAAAAGACCAAGGCTATAAATAGGAGGTAAACAGTCAACACAAAGAGTTCCACAAGCCTGCAGTTCTTGGAAAGAAGCTACTGAAATAGGAAGCCGTTACAATGAGGTATCAAAACAGCAAATTGATGGAGACCACTAGACCAATAGGTCAAACGAGCTAAAACAAAATAATTCTGGAGAAAATATGCCATAATAGTATTTATAGAAAAGTATGAGACTAGTAACATCACGTCTGTGAGAGATAGAGGGTGCAGAGAATAAGAAAGTGTGTGGCCAATCAAATTGAAGATACGTTTCTGCACCTTATCAAGGACCCTCAAATGGGACAGAGATTCACCAGCCGAAATATGACAACAGTACTCCATATATGGTCTGATAGTAGATTTGTACATAGAGAATGGACTCAGGTGTGAGAAAGTTTGGAGCGATAGAGAGAACCGACTTTACAGGAAGCAGAAAGAGCAATGGATCTAATGTATGAACTCCAAGAAAGATTTGATGAGAGAGAAAGACCAAGAAGTTTCAGAGTCGATTTCTTTTTAAGAGAATAGCCATACATGAAAATCTCAGGAAGAAAAGGGACACACCTACGATTGAAAGATTAGATTTCTTTAAATTTATAAAACACGTAACCGGTTAAAAAAATTCTTTAGACGTACGTAAGATTCGAACTTGTGTATTGACATGGTCAAATCTACTGACTTAGTAATGTGTACTCTGCCTATTCTATTTTTGTCAACCAATCAGATGTTTCTATTTGCATACAAACAGCCAAAATCCAAAAGCACGATAACCTTTTAATAGTATACAGATTATTTCATTAAGTCGCTTCGAGTTGAGACGACTTGATCCGTGTTTCTAGCCCATGCTCTCCCTTGTCTGAATCATTATTACAGCAGAACCAATAAAAACAAATCTTGATTTCAGTTTTGCATAAACATTAATTACCAATTAATGAACTGCAAAGAAATGGAACTCACAAAAAAATGAAATAAAAACTCTCTAAGAAAAGGAGGAGAAAAAACTTCTAAGGGACATGGGCTGTATTTTAATCATGACGGGTTAATCTGAAAATCTTTGAAAACATTTTCTTTTTTTCTTTCTGATTATTTTTTTTTTTTAAATTTTCAGATTTAGTTTTAAAATTTTTCATTTAGATTCTCGAATTAATTAAAATGCATCAATAGCAGAGACGTTTTATGGCCATAACAAGAATAAGAAAGCAAAATTCTTGCTTGACACAAACCTGAATTGAAACGTCAGAGACGACGACATATGGAAAACAAAAAATTCCTTGGAAAATATACGGATCTACATTTTCAGATTATTCTTCATTAAAAAGCATGCGAACACATACTTTGCTGCCCAAAATCAAGGCTTGATGACATGCTATTAAGAAGATGAGTGGTCCCATCTATGATCAGTGCCGGTTCTGCCACACAGAAATAGAGAGTGTGAGCCACCTGCCATCCCGTTGTAAGGTTCTACTGGGGGACGGCTACTATCCAGTACGACACAACAGTGTGTAAATATCTCAATTGAACCATCTGTAAAAAAATGATTATCCAGTGTAGCAGCAAGTACCGAGAGCATATATAAGAAATAACTGTCGGAAATCATTAAACAACCATCCATTATGCCTGTGATATCGCTACAGCTATATTTAGAAAACGGAACTTTCAAACCTGAAATAATGATATGGGACAAGAGGGAGAGAGTAGCAAATTAATTGAAATAAGTGTCTCTAATGATGCTGCTTAAACAGAGCTGAGAGGGAGAAGATAACTAAATACTAAGGTCTGATGTACGACATGAAAAGAAACTGGAATCGTAGGAAGATCTTAATCATTCCAGTAATTATAGGATCCAGCGAGCTCATAAAAACGAAAGTTAAAAAAACTCCTTAACGAATATACCCAGTGAACCAAGTGCAAAAGAGATCTAAACAATTGCACTTAAAGGTACGGTTAGAATCCTAAATCTCGGTTAGAGTCTCTGAAGTAGCGGCTGAATGTTTAGCATTCAGTAGGATGCCCAACCCCAGAAAAAACAAAGAGAAAAGAAAATTGAAATAAAACGGTTTAGTTTGAATGCCTTCGAGTATCATCGGTCTCTTTGTACAGGCGTTTGGTAGGGCACACTGACATGAGGATACTTCACCTTAGAGTTAAACCCTGACCAAAATATTCAAAATAATATAGAATTCGAAACCCAAATAAGATCTCCTCGGCATTGGTTCATATGAAGAAAGTAAGGGTGCATCTTCTCCTAGCGATGCTAGCAAAATTAACACCACTAAGTTGGAGACTGCACCAGACCAGACCAATTTTAATCCTGGAATCCGGTAAAAGCAAACAATGACCACAAGAAAAATAAAATACAAGATAAAGTGGTCGATTGGACAGAAGAAAATGATTATTATTCACTGCTTTACCACTTCAAGATTTACGAAGCAGGGAAGATCCTTAAATATCACTCGGATATCTATGTAACTCATGAAGAAATCGAGTGTTAGCCCCAGGAAGGGGGTCCCTTGATTTCTGAGAGAAAACGGAGCTAAAAGATTCTTATTTTTATTATTATTAGTAGTATTGGCGCTTGTGCATAAAAGGCACCTGTAAAATATGGCAGTTAAACATAAAATGACAAGAAACACTTTATTAAGTATTGGTATCGAAAAATATTACCGTACACCAAAAATTATGGAAAATTATTAAGTAGAATTTTCATAAAAAATAAAAATAGTTTATCAATTTTATGCTGTTTACGCCAAAGGGAGACAATCAGTGATTCTTGAGTCATTAAGTAAGACGAAAATCTGATAATGATGATGGATACATCACCAGACTAGATGACCAGACCAATTCTGATCCTGAGATCCGGAAAGATCAAGCAAAGAAAATTAGACTATAACATTGTTAAATGGTCCAATGAGGAAAAGAAAATTATTATTATTATTAGTAGTATTATTATTATTATTATTATTATTATTATTATTATTATCTACTGCTTTACTTGTTTAAGCTTTCAGAAGCAGGGAAGGACTTTAAATGAATACTTGTATTGGATAATGGCCCTATGGGAATGGACGTATCTGTTGGGAATCGTTGGTTTGACTTGCGCGAATAAACGCAGGTGCAGTTGAGTGCAGATTAGGGCCTGTTCTCACAGTCAAAGCTAACAGATGTGACAAGGTTACTGTGTGACGAGACCCCAGATCAAGGGTCAGTCTGCACCTGCGAGAGGCTCTGTGACGTCACGAGCCTTGCGTGGGACAGAGAGGATCCGTGACGTCACTCGTTCTCGTGAGAAGTAAATTTTTAGTCAGTCTGATTCGGAAGGTGAACCGAGAGGACGCACGATTCACGATGTAAAACTAAGGGAAATATTTCCCTTAAGGGAAGACAAGAGCGCGAGAAATCCTAACCCCACCCTCTCTATGAATGGTTCAGAAACATTGTTAACTAACTACAATAAAGTAGGATTTGCTCTCTCCCTCTCTCTCCGCGTGGTGAATGACTCCTGTTGAAATAACAACGCTTGTAATAAAATGATTTAAATCTAAAAACAGAGTTTGTCTTCGGAGTGCGTCATGGCTTTTGTTGCAGACAACGGATGGCGTGGTTCACGGTAGAGAAGAAAGAATTCATCCACTAGACGACCCGACCGCCCTCTACAAGCGAGGGAGAAATCTAAGGTATGCAACACTTGGAGAATGACCTTATTCCTTTTAAGAAGAACATCTTTTGTAAAAAATCCGTTGGATTAAAGATGGGTTTCATGTCAAATCTGATCGAATTAGACTTACATTAAAAAAAAGGGAACTTCAGCCATCACTAACCAGCAGAGCGTTACCACTGTTGACCATGGCAAGAGTCTATCAGACATGTACGCAGTGTGATTATGTATGAAAGTGAAAGCTGGCTAGTGAGGATTGAGGACATGCGTTGCATGGAGAGAAATAGTATGAGAATTATACAATGGATGTTTAATGTGAGTCTTAAAGACAGACTTAGTTCTGATGACCTAAGAGGAAGATTAAATCTGGACAATATAGGCAGATGCGTGCAAAAAAGGAGACTCTGATGGTATGGTCACATTAAAAAGAATGGATGGGAGTTCTTGGGTCAGTAGACGTAGACCACTGAGGTAACAGGTCCAGTTCACAGGGAAAGGTCAAGTAAAATATGTGAGGAAGTTATAAAAATGGACTTGAAGGATAGATAAATAAATACCTGGTCAGAGATAGGTTAGTTTAGAAGTCAATTTCTTAAAGCTGTCCAACACATGACAGCATGTAAAGTGGACGTTAGACCTGATATCATGATGATCATTGATTCAATAGTTATGCTATTAAGGAAAATACAGATTTTAAATCATGTTTCGGGAGAAAATCTGAGAATTAATTTGTTGACAGCGTAATGTTAACCAAATTAACCAACGTGAAATGATGATACACGTTATGATGTTGGCAGCATAATATTAACTAAATTAACCAATGATGATATATGCTTGACAAAGACGGTACGTCAATAGTGTTTACTCCACTTGATCCAAACTCTGGATCATCACATCCCCTACAGATGCAGATGAACCTACAATCAAAGAGTAAAACAGCAACTTGTGTTCAATTAATTGAATATGGATTCTTCTTTCCACTGGACTTAACTCCTTCACAGGTGACGTTTTTTTCCTGCAAAATGTTTCATTTTTAATTAATGTTTTGTTAAATTGAAATAAAAACTCAGAGCAAGAACTTATAAGAAAAACAAAGTTCCGTCTCCTTTTTGCTACCAGATCTATACAATTCTCAAAGCAACTCATGTGTATGTTAGAATTATGCAGCAAGCTCGAAAAATCACAACGTGTCATATAACCAGTCACTTTTGTAACGCAAATATTTTCTTGAGATATCTCGTGCCTTTTTGGCCAAGATGAAAGTGTAGTATCTGTTCTGATGGATACTGCACCCCATAGACCGGTATTGTCTTGGCCTTCGGGGCTTGATTTACGCTGGTCTATGGGTCTGTCCTGTGCAGTTCTAGGAGGTCCACCATCCCAGGCTTTGCCTCCCCTCTTTGGGGAGGAGTAAGTTTATTGCTTACTACCTGAGGCGCTCCTACCGGGGAATGCCGACAGGGCTGTCCAGGCATTTTTTGTAGGCCAGAGTGCTCAAATTCTTGGGCGCTGGCTTTTCAAATCCCACTTTCCCGACCTTGTGTCACATCTTACTGCTGTGGGAGGTAGATAAATAACTTGTGCCTTTCCTGAAAAAGAAGATGATCAAAATACAAGATATGTTGGAAAAATATTTCGCAATTTTTTAGATTAGGGTTGATAATATGTATTATTTAGATTATTCAAACTACTGTTCTCATTTTGGATGTTATTATCACAACGTTTCGGCCGATGTCATCTCAGACTTTCTTCACAGGCATCTTTTTTGAACCCGGGAATGTTTATGTCGAACTCAAGAATCTGTATGGAATTTTGAACAGAACACATATGGACCAATGACACAACGGATATAAGTGCTAAGTAATACTCAGTTCGAAGTAACAGTCTGCTGGATGTTCAATGTTCAATCCTCAGTACGGGCGATACTAAAAATGCAATTACGAATTACTTAAGATGTCTACCTGGTCATGGCTGACAGAGCGATAGCAAGCTACCCCTGTGGATTAAATATAGAGTTCTGTTCGAAATTCCATTGAAAAAAAGTCTATCAAGGAAGAGTTTTCACTCTGATTTCAATGGAACCGTTAAAGATAAATTCCACGGAATTAAATGAAAATAATCGACTTGTTGGCTCAGTCAAAAACAAAAATTCTGTCTCACAATCACTCGACGTTTTCTCTCATCTCTTCTTTCTCTTTCTCTGTCGTCTGCTATTCACAACATAAAGTTCAGATTAATCAAAGCTCGACACGAAATGTGAATTATGTCCTTTATTTACTTTAATCCGACATATGCAAGCAAACTTGATTTGCATAACTGCATCTCTGGACTCGTTGTCTCGGATGTTAAAATAAAAACATTACGAGATCGTCTCTACTAATGCCGGTATTCGTAATCAATGGGGCAGTTTTTAAATCGTCACTCGCAACCTATGATTTAAACATTTCTATAATCTTCAAATTGCACGCCTTTTATGACAGGGGTGAAGCAAGTCGGGACCCATTTCAATGATTCGATCCTGGTTCAGGATCATCACGTCCACTACATCTGGTTCAGGATCATCACGTCCACTACATCCATACAGATTACGGCGGAGGTTACATCGGCAGAAACGATAACATTCAAGATTAGTACAGTAGTCCGAATAATCCAAATAATACAAAATCTCAAGAAAAGCTGGGAATAAGTTAAGAAATACCAGCTCAGGAGAAATGCGGTTGTGTAATGTGCAATCTTTGCTTCAGTATAAACTCCTCATCGCACAGGCACCTATTAAGTGTATATCAATGGTCTCTCATGACAGAATAAAGCAAACTGAACTTAACAATTTGCAGGTGATTTTAACTCTAGTCATACATTTTTAAAGCTGAACATTATTATATCAGGAGTTGGAAAAGAAACCGGAGTGGAGCCTCTAAGGCAGTTTGGCACTTACCTACAACTTCGTTATGGCAGCTTATGTGACGGTGTTAGTGCCAAACTGTAACAGCCTTGCTGTTCCTTTGGATCCATCTGCAACGTGGGAGGTGGGACGTGCTAGAAGGGCAACAGCCTGTCCTCCATATCAAATCACACCACCCAAGCTAGCATCCGACAACACTCAACCAACGAAACTACAGCCGATAACCTGAAGAAGACACTCCAGCTTCACCAGTGGCACAGATACAACATGGGGAACAGCAGTTACTTGCTATAAGCGATTACTTGATTGGCATAAAGTGTGGCACCAGGGGCTGTTTCCTGACAATGGGAGTGATTCTCGGATCTCGGATCTCAATTGACAGCTACCACTGACCTTAAGCTTAGCAGCCTCCAGCCAGTTAAGGGCTGTCCTACCACAACCTGCTTTCCTCATTAAGTGCATGGGGATTAGGAGACATCTGACATACAGACTGTAAATGTCGCACCAGGTAACAAAACAACAAAAGAAAGTGAGATCTTGGAACGTCTGAACAATGATGACCTTCAGGAGATTGGCGACTCCAGGAAGACAGCTATTATAAAGATGAGCTCAGGAGACTGAATGTTCACATTCCCACCCTTCAGTAAACGTGCATCGCAGACTCTGGCACACTGAAGGAGAAGGAATACACATTCTATTGACAGGGGAAGGGCTCTGATGAGCCATGGGAACATGGAGTTGGCTTTACAGTGAGGAGCAAACTGCTGGGTATGATAGAACCGGGTAGAAAAGGTACAGAATGACTCCTTGCTCTTCACTTCAAAACCACCGAAGGCCCACTCCCCCTTGTCAGTGTGTATGCCCCAACACTATCCTCCATAACGAACGCAAAAAAATGAGTTCTACGAGAACCTCGCGTCCACCATCAGTAGCAAAAAATACCTTGTTCTACTGGGTAATTTCAATGCCAGAGTGGGCGTAGATCATTACTCATGGCCCTTCTGCCTGAGACAATTTTGGGTACGGACAATGAATGAGAACAGTCAACAATTGCTTGAGCTTTGCACATACTATGAACTGTGCATCGTTAACTCTTACTCAAAGACTAAACCTCAATACAAAGTTTCTTGGCGACACTCACGCTCAAAGCACTGGAATCACCTGAACCTTATCTTAGTCAGATGCGCTACTATCAAGAATGTTCTCCATACACGCTCTTACCACAGCGCAGACTTACACATATCACTCCTTGGTCTGCTGTAAGATCAGGCTACAACAAATGAGGTTCTACTGCTCCAAGAAACAAGGGAACTCCACATAGATGCCAGCAAAATGTCCCAACTAGAACTTGTGGAACAGTTTGCAGAATCCTTTGAGGGTGAGCTGCGTTCCTTGCAGCCTATAGTTTCTACCCCAGAGAAATGGGAAACGCTCTGAGGAAACCATGTACCGCACTGCCCATCTTTGGGAAGAAGACCTCTAAGTTTCACGACTGGTTTGTGGCCAAGTCCACCGAGATGACTCCCATCATAGAAGCCAAGTGTGTCGCCCTTGCTGAATACAAGCGGTCACCCATCGAAAGAAACTTGTAGATTCTCAGGGCTGCCAGACCAGCAGACTGCCAGGCGCTGCACCAACGAGTACTGGACAGAGCTCAGCAAAGACATCCAGACAGCAGGCAACATCATGAGGATGTACGATAGCATCAAGAAGGAACGGATCAGCCCAGAGCAAGACGGCTCCCCTCAAATCCTCCACTGGGGAAGTGATCACAGGCAGGGCTCAGCAGATGGAGAGATGGGTGGAACACTACTTTTACCTCTACTCCAGACAGAAAACTGTTACCTCTACTCCAGACAGAAAACATGGATGATCTGGATGCAGAGCCAACGATAGGGAAACTGAGTAAGGCCAGCGATGGGATTTCCCCAGACCTAATCAAGCACTGCTTCCACTGCACAAAGTTTTCTCTTGATACTGGCAAGAGGGAGTCATACCACAGGAAATGAGGGACGCCAAGATAATTACCCTCTACAAGAATATAGGTGAGAGAAGCAACTGTAACATCTACAAAAGCATCTCCCTCTTCAGCATTGTTGGCAAATTCTTTGCTTGGAGCATCCTGCCCCATTTGCAGAAGCTGGCAGAACGTTTCTACCCTGAATCACAGTGCGGTTCTGAGTAGAAAGATCAACAATAGACATGATCTTCTCCCTCCACCAACTCTAGAAGTGCAGTGAACAGTAGATGTCCCTGTACGTCGCCTTCATAGATCTCACTCAGCCGTTCAGCCTTGTTAGTAGAGATGGCCTGTTCAAGGTTCTCCTGCAGATTGGCTTTTCACCAAAGTTGCAGGATAGTCCAGTTCTGCGGGAGCTCCTCCAATCTCTTTAGTATCTGCAGTGGAGTCAAGCAAGACTGTGTTCTTGTTCCAACACTCTTCATGATGTTCTTCGTGATTCTCCTGAAGCCTGCCTTTGGCACTGCAACTGGGGGAATCTATCTGCGTGCCAGATCAGACAGTGAGCTGGTAAATTTTGCCTGCCTCAGAGCCAGGACAAAGATACGAAAAGTTCTCAGAGATATACAGCTTGCTGACAACGCCGAAGTTGCGATGTACATCCAACAGGAACTGCAAGCACTAATAGACCGCTGTTCACAGGCCTGTAAAGATTTTTTGGCTAACCATTAGGCTGAATAAGGCAAACGTTCTGGGACATGACACAGAGGTACCACCTGCCATCACTATCGATGATTATGAACTCGATTTTGTTCACCAGTTCACGTATGTTGGCTCCACCATAATTGACAACCTCTCCCTTGACATTGAAATGGACAAGAGATGCTTGCTCACCTCACATCCAGAGTGTGGAGAAACCCCAAGCTGACGGTTAAGACTAAGACGGCAGTGTGCAGCACCTGCGTCATCAGCACACTGCTGTATGGCAGCAATACATGGACTACATGGGCCATCTATTCTAGACGGGAGCGGCCTCTCAACACCTTCCACCTATGAAGTCTCTTCCGCATCCTTGGCAGGATAGGGTGTCCAACACGAAGGTCCTATAACGCTCGAGCCTTCCTAGTATGTACACCTTCCTCAGGCAACACAGACTGCACTGGCTGGACGATGTCCACCGCATAGAGGATGGATGCATTCCAAAGTACATCCTGTATGGAAGTTGGTATCTGAGAAGAGGTCCACTGGCCGCCCCCAACTCTTGTGAGGTGCGACATGAAGGACATCGACATTGGATCCTGGGAGAGCATTGAAGATGACTGCTCAAGATGAAGAGGAACCCTGAACCAACATCTGAGAGTGAGGAAGGAGAAGCTGATCAACGCTGCTGCGGAGAAGCATGCATGCAGAAAGGAGAGCACCAATGCCAACAGTTCAAAGACCACACGTTTGAGATAGAAACTGGCACTCCCGCATTATCTCTTCAGCCATAAGTGGCACTGCTCCAGCTGAGCAGACAGCCAGGACAACTAGGCTAAGGATTCATCACCAATGGTCGACCGTGACCTACGGAGGATTGCTGTTCCTACCCGGCGCTGCCCAGGAGTCGTTTTACTTTCATTTTTGTTTCGCTTCTTTTTTTTTTTTTTTTTTATAAAAAAACTGTGCATTTGTTTGTTTTTGATCAAATTATTATTTTTTAAGGAGACTGGCAGTTCTTCTCGGCTTTTGGACTTGGATAAAAGTGTAGTATCTTTCCTGTCCTCGGTTTGTGAGGGAGAGATTTTTCTAGACCAAAGCAATTTTTATTTTCTTCCAATCTTTTGGGAGGGCTGGATTTTCTCCATGTTACGATGCTTAATTACATTATACTTTAAATGATTAATTGAACTAAATTGTTATAAAACTATAACTAATTTTGTTAGGGTAATGTTGTCTTAATTTATGTTTATACAATTATTGGATGTAAATAGCTTCCAAAACTTTCAATATTTTAATATATGATGATTTGCTAAGAATTTTACAGCCAGAAATAACATTCTATTCGACAGTTTCAATGGCCCCAAATTCCTTTCAGATTTCCAAGACTCACGAAATAATTCCTTCTTTTTTTTAAACATTAAAAAAAGATTAACATGGCCGACTTATTTACAAGAGAAACCGAAATGCATTCTAGCGATTTTGATTTCCTTTAATTTAATTTCAATGCTCCCAAATTACTTTCAGATTTCCAAGAGTCACAAAATAATTCCTTTTTTTTAACCATTAAAAAAAGATTAACATGGCCGACTTATTTACAAGAGAAACCGAAATGCATTCCAGCGGATTTGATTTCCTTTAATTTAATTTCATAATCAAAATTTTTTTAATAGGATTTTTAAAGACTTCGTTTTATTTCTTGCTATTGCATTTTTTATTTCAATAAATATTTGATCAATAGTGAAATAAAAATGGTAATTCAATGTATCATAATCAAAGTTACGTTGATGCGAGATACACCCACACACGCGCGAAGTTGTCTCAATGTTATTACTATAGAGATAAACTAGGTTTCATTAACACCAGCTTTTGTAGATGCTTAAATTATTTCTATTCCCAGTTGCATTTTGTTGTAATAAAATGAAGAGACGAATATGAGCACACGGTTTTCGTGTATTCATTAAAAAAAAAGGAAAAAACAAGACAAAAAAATTCTACATCTTATTTTAAAAAACACCTCCGAGGCTTCTCGGACGATAATTGAAATCGGATGGTGAATGTGTTTCCACGCCAATGTTAAACAAGCTCAATGCTAAACGTCTCTGTGCGTGTGCATGGTCACAGACACACACGCAAACATATTCACACATACATTCATACACACACGTGCAAGCACAAAAGTAGACTCACATACTAATACTGGTATGTACACTGACAGATAGTCATACATATATGCACAAACACACACACTTTTTTATATCCATATGTATATTTGCATACACATAATTACATATAAAAATAAATATAACATATGCAAAGAAACATATATATATATATATATATATATATATATATATATATTAATAATAGAGATTATGTATCTGTCTGTCTGAAGCTGAAACTATATTATTAGTTTTGATCGCTCTCTTTTTATATCTACTTATCAGCTCCTATATATACCCATTCCAAAACTTCCCCAAACATCACGTGTCTTTCAAATTTACATAATTTGTTTTAAAGCTTCTAATAAATTAATATTCGCAAATATACACTCATGATTGTTTTTTTTAGATTTCCAGATGTATTTAAAATATTTTCCTCGATAATAATCTTTATAAAAATTATAAATAGAATTAATTAAATACATTGTTTTTTTAATTTATATAATTGAGTTATGTAATTAAATTAGATTGTAATGGAATATGATGGAACAGCCGGAGTCCACTCCAACATTTGATTACCCGACCTCTGATTATTAAGTATAATGTTCTATTTCGAACGCACCGTATCAAAATTGTCGTCTGATACAAATCGGCTCGTCATCTCTCGGGCGTTTGCGTAGAATAGCCGAACGCTTCCGACAAGAAACTCGCGAAAACTGGATCAAGATCGATATAAGTACCAAATTTTTTTAATCTTTTCAATCTTTCTAATGATTTTCTTTGTGTTAAAATCGAAGAAATTTGTAAAAGTTCCGTATGTGTCCCTAACGTTTTCGGTTCCTCTTCGAATCATCTTCAGGTGTTAATGGCAAAATGAACTAACAAGCTGGTGAAAGGAGAATTTTTAAAATACATCGGAGAATACCTTACATTGTTTCAAGAAAGACGTTAACGAATTAAATCTTTTTAAAATTTATTTATGTATTTATTTATTTTTTTAAAAGTAATGGCTGATTTATTTGGTGTAGTCGAATAAATCTGAAGAGGTAAAATGTGGAGATAAGCAATAATTTAATTAATAAAAATGTCCCTTTTTTCGAATTTGAATTCATTGACACCGGGATGGTGTCACAAAACTAAACTAAGCTAAGCATTTAAAAAATGATTTTACTAGTCACATATGCAATATTATTAATTATAGCTTGTGTTTTTATGTAGATGGCTTGAAGTTTTAGTTTTTTCAAATTCGTCTTGAAATGTATTATTTTAATGTTATTTACTAAAACTTGTCTTAAATCGGATGAGTGGCAGTTATATTTTTTTAGATGTTTGTAGATTGAACTAGAGTTCATAAGATGCATGGTGAGGTGGCGGGATAAGGTAGTTGTTGTAAAACCAATGTAGCTATTATTATTAATATTATTATTATTATTATTATTATTATTATTATTATTATGGGAGTTACATTCTGCGAAAGGGCATTTAAACTTATAGACGACATTGGTTCTTTGTAGTGTTTTGAGGGTTGGGGAGGGGTTATTTTGAATACAAGATTCTGGGTTTTAAATTTTTTTATAGTAAATTTAATTTAATTTTATTATTGTTGTCTGTCGGAGATATGTGAATAATATTTTTTATAGCTTTTTCTTCTAATCTAAAATTTGGCTGCATTTGGTTACACTGTTGTATATTATTATTATTTGTTGTGTTTTTTAGGTTTCGAATCATTGATTTTATTTGTTCATCAACGCTGTAGTTGGGAAATTCATTGTTAATAAATGTTGGTTTTATATTTTTTAGTGTTTTTTTTGGAGGAGGAGATCAATTTTGCACGGTTTAGTAAATTTTTAACAATAGCTATTTTGTAGCGATATAGACATTCACTCTTGTAATTTAACAGACTACTTAAAAATAAATGAATACATAAATAAATTTTTAAAAGATTTAATTCGTCAATGTCTTTCTTGGAACAATGTAAGGCGTTCTTTTACGTGCGCGTCTCTCCAATGTATTTTAAACATTCTCTTCTTTCACCAGCTTTTTAGTTTAGTTTGCCATTAACACCTGAAGATGATTCGAATAGGAATCGAAAACGTTAGCAACCCATACGGAACTTTTATCAATTTTTTTTTCATTTTAACACAAAGAAAATCATTAGAAAGATTGAAAAGATTAAAAAAGGTATAACTAGACGGACGAGTTCTATTATTTAGTACATGTATTAATTTCTATAGATGTTAATCAAATGAAACTTGAGTGTTTATAAAAAGTGCTCAATAACAAGTAGAGCTGTTTTTTAGCATAAATTTGTATTCATACAAACATTTTTGGCTACATATGTGCATACATGTTTCAGCTGCACTCGTTTGAGAGCCCAACTTCCTCAGAGCTTTAGAAAAAATAAAATGAGCTTGTCGCGGTCAGTACCGCTACGTTTGTTTACTTTTTGGATCAGATGCCATCTTAGAAAAAGATGACAGCAGCAGCAGTTTCTTAACCCCTTGCATGCTATGTAAGATGGAAAACTACTGGCTGCTGCTTGTGATTGCCGTCGCAGATGCTCTTATTTAACTCCTTCGTCTGAAAATGGAAATATACTGGGCTTCACCGAAGATTCCAGTAGAAATATCATAAAAAACAGAGTTTCACCCGTATTTTCTATCTTTTTGGATGGAAGGATTAAAAATATAATTTGTTGGGATAGCAAATTATATTACTTATACAATCCACCAACTTCTGGACTGGACTGGACTGGGCAACGAATGATTCCCACAGGAATTATTTGTCGTAATCAATACATTCAGTAAAATCAGTGACTGTAATGGCACACTCTGTCCATGTATTCGCCAGCTTTTCACTCAAAAATCCAATTCAACCAGGGGTTGGTATCTGTTCTGATGGATACTACACCCCATAGACCGGTATTGTCTGGGGCTTGGGATCTTGATTTACGCCGGTCTATTGGTCGTCTGTCCTGTGCAGTTCTAGGAGGTCCACCCTCCCAGGCTTTGCCTTATCACCCTTTGAGAAGGGGTTAGTTTATTGCTAATCACCTGAGGCGCCCCTACCAGGGAATGCCAACGGGGCTGCCCAGGCAATTTTTAATGGCCAAAGCGCTCAAATTCTCGGGCGCTGGTTTTTCAATTCCCACTTTCCCGACCTTGTGTCACATCTTACCTTGTGGGAGGAAGATAAATAACTTCAATTCAACCAGGGGTCAGGAGACCTCCCAGAAGACGACTGTTGAGCCAGAGACATGGATCCAGCAAAGCAATAGCAACAACAAACAGCCTTTTTTAAGGCTAACAAAATTTAAACTACTAAATGCGATAAACCTTTTCACCTTTGTTACTGCCTGCTCCATCCACCTGACTGCAGCCTGCAGCACCAGCTTCCTGTGGTACCTGCTTCAGCTCACTCTCGCAGCACCGGCTTCCTGTGGTACCTGCTCCAGCTCACTCCCGCAGCACCGGCTTCCTGTGGTACCTGCTCCAGCTCACTCCTGCAGCACCAGCTTCCTGTGGTACCTGCCACAGCTCTTTCCAGCAACGCCTGCTCGTTGTTCCAGCATCACCTTCTCCAGCTCCTTTTCCAGTGCCTGACGACATCCTGCCTTTTTTCTGTTGATTTTCTGATCCCTGCTGATCCAGTCCTTGACCATGTTCACAAGTACCGGGCAAACCTGAGGCATATCTTTACCCCTCACAGACGTCCAAATCAAACCCCGTGTGATGACTTCTCAAGCTCCCAGAGTACCAGTGACGTCGTTCCAGCCTTTCCTGCTTCCAATGACGTCACCCCTGTTATTTTTACTTTTCCTTCTCAACCAGTTATTACCTCTTATGGTAAATAAACGCCTCTTCTTTTTTAAACAGTTCATCTGTGTTTGTCCTCTCTTCTTTGTCATTGCTGTTTACTATCTTGCCTGTGTCGCCTTTCTTAGTTGTGAGGCCGATCAACGACAACGATCGCCCCTGCAACAAGCTATCCTGTTGAAAAATCAAGTCCTCTTGAGTAACCTTCTGTCCATTCCACCCATTGTTTCTAATCCTCTCGTGACGGCGATCATCGTCCAACCAACAATCCTTTAAACCCTTATCCTCGAGTGGCCCTCGGGCCTTGATAAGTGTTGACCCATCAGTACAAAAAAAGCAGCCTTTTTCAACCCATTACTTCTGTACTTTCTGTTAATACAATTTCTTGTTAATTACCTTCTGTTCATGTTATTTCTTCTGGCCCTTTAAGGCCACAACACTAATTGTAATGTTTAAAAAAATATTTTGTGATTAAAAATATTGTTGCTCTTGTCTGCTTAAATTACAAAAAAAAAAAAAATTAAAGAAATGATTTTTTTTTTTACATTTATTTGGTTTGCCCCAAAGTTATTAACATGTGATCCCAAGGTCAAAGGGTTGCTAATCCATGCAGATAACCAGTTTAATTTTTTTTCTTTAATTATTTATGCCCCACCCACCCCACGGATATCGCGGTAAAAATACTTTGTGTCAGAATAGAAAAGAATTCCACAATCTACTTTTTAATATTAACTAGACAAAAATGGGATCCATTGAGTAACTCATTGATATCATGTTAAATTGTTTGAATCAGAAAAAAGTGAGTTTGCAAAGCCAGTTAAATAAAAAACAAAATGCAAAATTAGTCTTTCTTTCCAGCTATGGATTAAATATTATTAATACTTATGGTGATATTTCCTATTGTTTATAATGGACTATTCCAATCTTCTGTTTTATAGTTAATTTTATTTATTGTTTATAATGGACTATTCCAATCTTCTGTTTTATAGTTGATTTTTTTTTCTCTCTCTCTTTCTATTTGAGAGAGAGAGAGAGAAAGAAAAAGAATGCGAGAGACCGAAGCAAGAGTGATAGATACTGTATAAAATAAGAGAGTGGGAGGTCAAACAATATACAGTGAGAGAGGGTGAGATTAATAGACAGACATTTTGTATGAGAGGTGTAACTTGGTGATTAAATTATAAATTAGGACTAATTAGAACAATTAAAATAGATTTTTTAAACACCTAGACCAAAGTATAGTTTAGTATATATTTTGTGTTATTAATTTATTTAGAGAAAGATGCCTTATGGAAATTAACTCAGTTTTAGCATAAAAATAGATAACAAAACCCTTAAAAGTAAATTTTAAAAAAATAAAAAATATTGTTTCATTACTTTTTTTTTTATTTCACTTCGTTTCTTTTCTTCCTTTCTCCCATATCAAAACAACCTCCTGTAAGTTCAGCTCATTTAAGAATCTCATTTGAAAGCTCCATGTCAACCCAGTGCATTCTTTACACCATAAACATGCATTCCGTTAATATCTATATTTATAAAGTTAGGTATGTATATATATGAAATATTTCTCCCACTTTATGTCTCCCTCGTCAAACATAGTTTTGCTAGTATATATGACCAATTATCATATACTACACTGCCCCCCAAATGAAGAGATAATGTCTGGGAGGATGGTCTCATGACAGCATAACAGATACTACACTACCCCCGCCCTTATAAAAGGAGGAGATAATGCCTAGGAGTATAGTATCATGCCCACAGAACAGATATTACACTACTACTACTACTACTACCCCACAAAAGGAGGATGGTATCATGACAACAGAACAGGTACTACATTATCCCCCAACCAAAAACAGAAAGGAGGTAATGCTTGGACTAATGATATTATGACAAACAAACATGTACTACACTGTTCTCTCCCAAAGGAGTAAGAGGTAATGCCTGAGAGATGGTCCCATGACAACAGAACAAATACTACACCACCACTCCCACCGATAAAAAGGAGGAGTTAATACCTGGGAAATTGGTCTCATGATAACAGAACAGATACTACACTACCCTCCTGAATTGAGCATTAAAAGATAGTACATTAGTCTGAAATAGTATAGTACACTCAATTGAGCATTAAAAGATAGTAATAGTATAGTTTCGGTTTCAGACAGACAGATACCAAATCTCCATTAGTAATAGATTCAGATATACGGACATCATGCAGAAGTGCAGACTGCGTTGGTTGGGGCACATTGAGTGTTGCAATGGCTGGATTGCTAAAGTCTGACATGTGAATGTGCAACCAGGGAAGACCACCACTGGCAGACCCAAGTTGTCTTGGGAGGACGTAGTCAAACGTGATAGGAAAGCCATGAGTATGTATTCCATCAGGCCTCACCAAAGACAAGAATGGACGGGAAGACTTAGATCGAGACTAGACAATCAGGCCCCACCCTCATCAAGGATTAATTATGGCCTCATTCAACAAATAAACCGATTGATGATGATGATTATTATTATTATTATTGCTTCATTATATTTTTCTTCTTGTTTCTACATTGTATTCCTGTCCCATATGACCACAACCTCCAGTAAGTTCAGCTCCTTTTTAAAGTCTCAACTGAAAGCTCCCAATACTGTCCTTGTAGTACATTATTTATACCACAAACAGGGAATCGGTCCCTTTTACACACAGACCGGTGTTGTCTTGTCCTTCAGGGCTTGATTCCGTCGTCTGTGGTTTTGTCCTGTGCAATTCTATGAGGTCCACCCTCCCAGGCTTTACCTCCCCTCTTTGGCGTGGAGTAAGTTTATTGCTTACTGCCTGAGGCGCCCCTACCGGGGAATACCGACGGGGCTGCCCAGGCAATTTTCAATGGCCAGAGTGCTCACCTTCTCGGGCGCTGGCTTTTCAAGCCCCACTTTCCCGACCCGACCTTGAGTCACATCTTACCTTGTGGGAGTAAGATAAAAATGGCCTTGTGCCTAACCTGCTGAAGAGGAGGTAAATAATACAGAGATTTGGCCTTTTGGCTAGAAGCAAAGTGTAGTATCTGTTCTGATACTACACGTAATCTTTTTTTGTCTTCGGTCAGTGAAGGAGAAATGCTTACTAGTCTGAGGCAATTTGTGTTTTTACTTCCAATCCAGAGTACCTCTTTCGGGGGAGTTGGATTTTCTCCTCACATTAAAAACCGACCTTGTGTCGAACTCTGCCCTCGTGGGGAGGCAACTAAATAGGAACGTTCTTGACATTCTCCGGTAACTTGTTTTGATAGTTAATCGCTTTCTCTGTAAAGAAATCCGGGTTTTTATTGCGATAATCGATCAAAATTGCCCGTTCTTTTAGGAAATATAATTGTTAACATGTAAGAACTAAAGCGAGGCTAGAAATGCCGGAGTCAATTGACATCTGCTTCTCTCGTAATTGTTCTCATTATATAAAGTTACTCAGATTCCAGCCTCGTTTTGGTTTGGAGAGGGAGTAAGAGGGCAAAGGTCGAAAACGAGGCAGAATGAATAGTTAATGGGGAAAGAAATTATGTTGGAATTAGGAGGGTGAATAAGTGATTAAGTAAAAATGTTGTGAGCATAACAGAAAGGGTGAAAAGTGACAGAAAGGACAAAACAAGAAGAAAGAGTGGGAGGAGTAATAAGGAAGAGAGAAGTAATGACGAAGAGAAAAGGGAAATATGTTAAAGAAAAGGAAGCAAAAACAATAAAGAAAGAAGAAAGAAAGCAATAAAAAGGGAGAGAAAGAAAAATGAAAGAATGTAAAGGGAAGTAAGGAAAGTGTGAAAGACGTGGAGAGAAAGGAAAAAGAAAAACAGTGAAGAAAGGGAAGAGAGGAAAGGGAATAGAGGGAAGAAAGGAAATAAAAGGAAGAGGGGGAAGAAAGAAAGAGAAGGAAGGTAAAGAAAAAAAGAAATGAAAGAGAACGAAGAAAAAATGAAAGGAAGTATAAACAAAAGAAAGACAGAGAGGAAGGAAGGCAAAAGAAATGAAAGGAAAGAAGGCAGAGGAAATAAAAAGAAGGAAGGCAGAGGAAATAGAAAGAAGGAAGGCAGAGGAAAGGAAGGAAGGCAGAGGAAAGGAAGGAAGGCAGGAAAAACGAAAGGAAGGAAGAAAAGAAAGGAAGGAAGAAAAGAAAGGAAGGAAAGAAGAGAAAAAGTAAAAATAGGATTAAATGAAAGGGAGAAAGAAAGGAAATTGAGGAATAAAAGAAAGAGAGGAAAGAAAGAGAATAAGAAATGAAAGAATTACATGTAAAAGAAAATGAAATTTATTTAAGAATAGTAGTAGTAGTAGTAGTAGTAGTAGTAGTAGTAGTAGTCTCTTTCACAGCCCGAAAGGCTGTTAGGTCCGATGCTTATCTCCGGTCTGATGACCTGAACCATTCACATGACAGGATGATAGTCTGTCGCCAGTACGACTTCCCAACAAGGTTGTACTCATTTATACACTCTTACAGCATCTGATATTCCCAAATCGTTACCCGTCTTAGTACTGATCAGGCTCAACATTGCTTAACTTTGGTGATCTGACGGGGGAACCACTGTGTCAATGTGATTTTAGTGTGAATCGCAATTCTGAGATAGAGACAATCAAACCATAAAATATTTAGGAGAAAAGAAGAGGATAAAGAAAGAAAGAGTATTTGTTTCAGGTGAAAGAAGAAGAAGAATATATCTTATAGAATAGGTCAGAGTACTCTGATTCCCAGTGCCAACATTTATAATCATTTAAGTATACACATTTATTGAGCAGAGCTTTTGAACTCCCATGTTTGTCCAAATGAAAGAGACTAAAAGCTTCCTATTTGACCGAAACTTCTGAGTCGAATCACACTTGTGAGATCAACCATTCTCTTCAAAATCTCTTTGTACACCAGCCCTTGTTTCCTTGTTTGCACGTTTGGGGATACAAAATGTACTCTTTGATAAGAAAGATATCTTTGTCTATCGTTTGCAACCGAGTAGGTTAACCAGCCAACTCTGACGGCTCTAAACGCGCTCAAACATACACACAATGACCAGTGGTCAAACTGTGTGTATTTACATGTTAAATGGCTTTCTGTTTTCAACAAAGACTTCGCCCATAACCTACAGTGTAGAGATCAGATAGGTTTGACGGTATAATCAACATAACGCAAATAAAAGGGGGATCCAAAAGGAGCACGTGACTAATAGACCGGGTAATTTATAATGGAAAAATAATTGATGAAATTACAAAGTATTAAGTCGTTACATAAATAATGGTCGCCTGAAGCGCTGGGTTTTAAAAAGTCATTTCAACACGGAATTTGTATTTTATTTCTGCTAAATTTTAACATATATAATAATTAATGTGTTCTCAATAATTGGTCCCCCGATTTATAAAATCGGGCGACTTATGTTTTGAGGCATGTCCGTCCGAATTTTTCTCCGCAACCATCCATTGAATTTCTCTGAAATTTTGCATGAAGTTGTAACTTTGGTCAGGTTAGAAAGTGACATTCTCAGATTTTTGAAAAAAAATTTGGTTAGGACCCCCCATGGGGGTCAAAAGGCCCCGAAATGGCAAAAAATGACATTTTTTGCCCCATAACTTTTCATCCATCCATTCAATTTCTCTGAAACTTGACCAAAATGTAGAGGCAATTGTTCTGGATATAAAATGAGCATCCTTGACCTCAGAAAAATTCTGGTTCGCGCCCCCAGGGGGTCCAAGGGGGGTCAAAAATGCCCCAAATTGCCCAAATTTATTGCATTTTACACTCGCCACATTGAGTCACATACAGAGGGGGACCACGCACGCACGCACGCACGTTTGTATGGTTTTTCAGATAGAAAGTATTTTTGAAAACCTCAATGACGAACATGCCAAAACATGACCTTCGACTTCTTATGTTACATGAGTTCAAACTTGGACACAATGCCTCCGAAACTTCTGGCAATATCAATAGAGCATGGTTCCCTTTGTTAGGATTTGAAAGCGACGGTACCGATGTTGTTCTGCATACTGAGGTATTTCACAATGAATCTACCTTTGTGATTTTTGCTGGAAAATTAACTTTTGTGGACATTGTTGTGGTTTGTTTTCTGAGTACTTACGAACATTCTGTTCTGAAAAGATCCGATGTTTTGAAAAAAAGATTTATGCTGCATTATATGACTTTAAATAAACACAGCCTTGAAACGGCTGTAAGCAACTACAATACCTTTGTGTATGTTCTGTTTTTGAACATGATTTGAAAATGACTTAAATCGTTATATATATATATATATATATATATATATATATATATATATATATAAGGAAATTAACATCTTTGAAGCACGGATTAGAATGTATTAAAGTGAAATAGTTTGAAAATCAACAGTCGTGCAATTTTAAATGAAAAATTCATTTATTTAATTTTTTTTTTGCAAGCTTTCGTTGTAGAACAACCTTGTCAGGCGAGATTGTCTTATAGTTTTTTTTTTCTTCTTTTCTTCCTCCTCATTTTGATGGTATTAACCCCGAGGGGTCGAATCATGAAACGAGCAGAAAGAGACGTCAAGTTCTTAAGACGTTAGGATAAGTGTAGTCCTGGCGATGTTCATATATATATACATATACATATATATATATATTTATATATATATATATATATATATATTCCTGTCACGCATAAGGTTACAAAGAAGAGGCAAGTTAAAAGTAGAAAGTGGTAGCCATAAGAAAGAAAGATAGTGGTGAAGAGTATTTAAGCAAAAGTCAGTCTCAGTCTCTCTCTCTCTCTCTCTCTGAGGGGGCTGTTTAAAAACAATAAAAGAGAATTTGGCGTTCTCACTGTCTCTTCTTTCTCCTCTTCCTCTTCTTTCTCTCTCTCGCCCTCTCTTCTCTGTCCTCTTTCTCTAGCGCCTTAATATTTGTTTTCAATTGTCTTAATCACATGTTTATCTGATAAAAGAACAAAAAAAATATATATCTACATCGTCTGAAATAAAAACGTCTCACACTTAAAATACATTGAATTTTCTGTTTAAATTGTAAGTCTTTTTTTATTCAGAGTTTTTTCACTTAATAAATTCTGTTATCAACATTTTTAATTAAACCTTGTTTTAGTAAAAATTAAAAAAACATTAAAAACCCTAAGTTATGTTGGGTGATTGGAGTAGTGTAGTATCTTTTCTGTTGCCATGATACCATACTCGCAGGCATTCCCTTCTCCTTTTATGGGGTGTCGTCCCAGATATTACCTCCTCTATTTTTTGTGAGGGTATTGTAGAATCTGCTGTTATCATGATACCATCCGAATATGCATTACTACTTCCTTTTATTTAGAAGAGGGTCCTCCCAGGCTTTACCTCCTCCTTTGTGTGGTAGTATAGTATATTTTAATTTGTCATGATACATTCCTCCCAAACATTACCTCCTCTTTTGAGGGTCAGTGTATGTAGTACGTTCATCATGATATCATTCTCACAGCCTAGCAAATATATAGACAGAGATTGTGGAAACACATTTATCAGTAGGCAAAGAAGGTATGTGTAGAAGGGTTTAAAAAAAGACGTTAATACAGTATACATTTGGGCCCTATCTCTCTGTTTACACAAGGACCTGCTATTTCCTTGATGCAGCTCACAGCTAGAAGGCAGAGGCTGAGATTATGTTGAAAATTGATATACTTATATTTTGGGGCGAATAGTGCAAAGTTTTGCACATTGTCTTTTTTTATATACTAATGAGTCACCACTTATCAAGGCTAAAAGCCACTTGAGGATGAAGGTTAATGAGATGGGTAGATTGTCATGAGAGGATGGAAAATAATGAATGGAAGGAACAAAATTTGATTCCTCATGAATCGGTCTATGACAAGTATAGGTTTACATTGGATTTGAAGATGACAATGTTGTAGTCAGCAGGAAAGCAATCCCATGGTAACGTGTTTCAGAGACGGGAAGTTCTTGGAAAAAAAGCTGTTTATGGAAATTCCGCCTGATGCTAGACACACGGAGGGAAAGTTCTTTGCAGTTGTGGAAGGAAGACGAATTCTTGCTATCGATGTCTTACAAAGATGAACCAGAGATTGACGCTAAGTTGAGCACCTTCCATGGAAATGGCAATAGAGTAGATAAAGAGTAGAGAAAGACTAGCGACGTTTCTTCTGTGAGAAAAGGGGTGTAAAAAACATCCCTCAATAGATTGCGAAGTCTATTTTGTACTCTGTCAAGGCAAGAAAGATAGCACTAAGTGGCACCTCCTCAGATGTGGCAGCAGTACTTAATATTAGAGTGTTCTCATTTCACATTCCAAGCCTGTTTCTGCGATTTGGTGGCAATTGTGTCATTTTGCGATGCTTTTCCAACAGTTTATCATCATTCATTTATTAACATCATCGATCATCACATTCATTTTTTTTTCAATCTTCTTATTTTTTGTCGTTTCTATAAACTAGTCACGTGTCCTGGGTCGCCTGCAATGAAGGTGTTACCTTCACTGAAGAAGTAACCTCCACTGGTAATGTATGACATTTGTACATGCTTAAGTGGAAACGACATCAGCCCTAGTTAGATGGGAACGGTGGAGGTCTTGGACTGCCAAAAGTGTTCAAGTTGGTAAAGGATAGGCATCCAGCCGTAAAATTGCCTTAAATACAATGTCTAGTCGAAATACAGCAGGAAAAAAGAAAGGCAGTGCCAGTAGCACTAATGCTGCTGGTAATGTCTTGGGCTTCGTAGATCCCAGGATGCGTGGATCTTCAGGGCCTATGGATTCCATCAAGCCTTGCCAAAGACAGGAGTGGAGAGGAAGACTTAGATTTCGAGACTAGACAATCAGGCCCCACCCTCATCAGAGGATTAATTGTGGCCCGATTCAACAAATAAACCGGTTGATGATGATGATGATGATGATGATGACTAACCTTGAACAAACGAGCAACTTTAACGAAATGGGTAACCTTCAACGAACAGATAACCTTCACCAAACATGTAGACTTCACTGAGCATGTGACATGCTTGGCTAGGATCAAAATGTAGTATCTGTTCTGACACTACACTTCATCTTTTCTGTCCTCGGTCAGTAAGGGATAAATCCTAGACCGAGGCAATTTTTATTTTTGTTAAAATCCAGAGTGACCTTTTTTGGGAAGCTGAATTTTTCTCACATTAAAAACCGACCTTGTATCTAACTCTTTTACCTTCTGAGGAGGCAATCAAATAGGACGTGTTCAGCGATTTCCAACCCAACAAACTCAGCGCTCTTCGGTGTTCGTCTTATATCGACCACGGGGAAATGACTGATTGGTTCGGCAGTCGCACGCGCAGCAGAGATAGTCAAATTTGCATGCGCTACTTTGCTAAATTGCGCATGGCGACAGAATACACACGCAACTCGATGCTGGTTTTGTGCCTGTCAAATGCCACATTTAACCTCTCTATTATTTTCTCAACGTTCGAATCAGATTGTAATTCAACCAATTTTCAGATATTTTGTTGGTGTGCACATCGCATTGCAGCCTTCGGCTCAATTAAAGAAGCCTTTTTATATGTTTGACTGCTGCATTTGAATCCAAGTTTTTATTTTTTATTTTTATTTTTTTTTTGTATTTATCTCCATCCCACAGTGGTAAGATGTGACACAAGGTTGAGAAAGTGTGATTGAAAAGCCAACGTCCTAGAGGAAGAGCACTCTGGCCTACAAAAAATTCCTGGGTCGCCTCGTCGGCATTTCCCGGTAGGGGTGCCTCAGGCGATTAACAATAAACTAACCCCATCTCAAAGGGTGAAAAAGTAAAGCCTGGGAGGGTGGACCTCCTAGAACTGAACAGGATAATAAAGGCGAGATGAAGGCCCAAAGGACAAAGCGGTACCGGTCTACAGAGTGTAGCATCCATCTGAACAGATACTAAACTTTGATCTTAGTCAAAAGGCCGATTTATTCATCTTAAAATTTTATACATTTTTGTGAAGTAAAAAATGAAAAAATATAAAAGATGTGGCACAAAGCCAAAGGCCAAGGATCTATTTTTTTGTTTTGAATCCAAGTTCAATGATGTTAAAGTGGTTAGTGTGATGATGATGATTTAGCAAGTGTTAAATTCATCTTGGTGCTTGTTTAAATGGATCTTGGTTTGGATGAAATATAGACAGTGGTTGCGTCTTTGGGTGTACAAAGACCCACCTGAAAGAGAGCGTTTACATCGACTGAAGAAGGTCAGAGGTTACATCGGCTGAAACGTTGTGAGAATAACATCCAAGATGAGAACAGTAGTCCATATAATCCAATAATACAAATTATCAATCCTTATCTCAAAAATCAGAAAACATAATGACGATAACGTTTCGGCCGATCTACACTCCGACCTTGCATCTTGTCAAACTCGGGAATCTTTATGTCTGACTACTGTTCTTGATTAACCAATCAGTTATATAGAATGTAATACAGAGCACATTCTTTTCAAAAAATGGATTGTAAAGGAATTTCTGATATGAAAGATCTGAGGCTGTTCAAGTCGGCCATCGAGTATCGATACACTATGCAATGGAAAGGGATATCAGGAGTCTTATTGCACTTAGTTTTCATCAGAAGATCCCAGCAGAGACAGAACAGTGGATAGGCACTGTTCAGGGCAAGTTATCATGAAAATATCAAGAAGACTTACAAAAATGACCGTCAGCATCGGGTACGCGAGTAGGTTTGTCAATCTGTGTTAGATCATAAGTAAGAGAAAAGTCGCGACAAAACCTCCTTGCATCATTGGTCTTGTTTGAGTGGACTAGCAATTAAAACATGGGAAAAACGGTGAACATTAAAATCATAACAGACATGAATGCTGGCAGAAGGGTCAATTTTCTCAATACTAGTAGCTTTGTATTTTTTTTATGGAAATCACTCCAGACACTGCATGAAGCCACTTGAAGTAAGGAGCTAAAAAATAAAAATAATACTACTTCAAGGTAAAACTAGCAAACGATAAATGTTATATGGATAGATTCCGACCCATAAAACAGCAATTCTTCCTCCTTTTGTCAGAAACATTGCTCATGGAATGTGAGGACTAAACGACAAAATAAGGGAAGCGAGAGTTACAAGGCTGCCGAAAGTAAACCCAAGTCCACTTTCTACTCTCCTTGATTATTTGGATTATTCGGACTACCGTTCTCATCTTGGATGTTATTCTCACAACGTTTTGGCTGATGTACCCTCCAACCTACAGGTGCGTCTTGTAAAACTTGGGAATCTTTATGTTTAACTCGAGAATCTGAACAAAATTTCATACAGAACCCTTTATTTAATCCACGGGGGTAGCTTGCTTTCGTTCCATCAGCCATCCAGGTAGAAGTCTTAAGTAATTTGTAATAGTATTTTTAACATAGGCCGTACTGAGGATTGAACCTTCAACCTCCAGAAGACTGTCACTTACAACTGATTATCACTTAGCATTTATATCCGTTATGCCACAGGTCCTTGCGGACAATTCGAGTAAGAATTTTAGGAGCCTTAAACCTATTCTTGTTTTAGATGTGTAATCTTAATACTTATCACTAATATATATATTTAATCCTAATCTAATCCATTATTTATGATAAATTTAATGGTTCCCATGGTTGTTTTAGATGTGTAATCTTTATTACTACTGATTACTCTCTCTCTCTCTCTTTCATTATATATATATATATACATACATAATATTTTTAATGGTGTTTTCATCCATTAGTTAAAATTAATGCTTCCCATATTGCATTAAATTCAATAGTAGGTCTAGTTAGAAAACCATTGTCGCCCAACATATGTGCTGATTCTTTGAGACATCTTACTCTTCATCTTTCTTCTGTCTATAATTTTTTACTTCATCCCATAAAGATAGATTGTTTCCCTTTTCCCTCCATATGTAGACAGCCTTACCCGACTTTTCGATAACTCCACACATTACGGCTCTCGAATGTTCTTGCAGCCTTACTTTTAGTGTGCGGCATGTCTCAGCTTTGTATATTTTTCCACACTTACATGGGATTGCATACACGCAGTTCTTAGACATGATTTTGTTTTGTCGGAGGCTTTTTTCGAAAGAGATGTTTTTGGAAAAATGAGCCGCTCTTTAGTACTGGCCTGATGTCATATTGATGACATGTTCTCTGAATTTTTTCGAACAAGTCCTTCTTATATGGTAGACTGAGGTGAGTTTTAGAGTTGTGTCTTTTGATGTTTGATCCAGATTTCTAGGACCTGATGTCATGCTTTCTAGATAGTTGTTTCAGTAGAGGGTTTCTCTTAGGCTGCACATCTCTTCTGGATATGTATTGATGTTACTACGTATTGTCTTTGCACAATGTTTTAGGCAATGGCCGATTCCGTTTTGGTATATGGATGACCTGATCAGTGCATGTTATCAACATATCTAGGAAGGACAATTTGTGATGTTTCTTGTCCATGGTGAACTATACAGACGGATGGATGGAGTTCTCATGACCTAACAATGCTTGAACATCCTTCTTCATTAAGAGTATAAAAGTGACATTCACATATCGCAACCACATTGATGACTTTAATGATGTTGATCCTAATGCCATTTCCTCAAAATATTCCGTGTATACATTGGTCAGTACTGGGGACAATAGTGAACGCATAGTTAAACCTTCTTCCTGTCTATATATGTCAGATCTGAATCACAAAGTATGTAGTTTCTACACAGAAAGTCAACATCTCTATCAGATTATCTATTGGGATACAGATGTGTTCTTCCAGTGAAGTATCTGAAGTCAGCATATTCCGTACAATAGTCAGAGTCTCGTCAGTGGGTACCTTCGTGAACAGACTTACTATGTTTAGACTCATAGCTGGCGAAACAAGAGTAAGCTACCCCCATTCGAAATTTTATACAGATTACCAAGTTAGACATAAAGATTACAGATTTTGACAAGACACACTTGAAAAAGGTCGGAGGTTACATCGGCCGAAACTTTGTGAGAATAACATCCAAGATGAGAACAAAATCTAAATAATACAAATTATCAATCCGCATCTAAAAAATTCTGAAACATAAGATAGTAAGTAATTAAACTTTGTTAATGTTAAATATGCAAATTAAAAAGATTATCTGTAGAGTACAATAAAAGGTATTAAGAAGGCTGCTATTTATTATGTAAGATTCAAAAGAGAAAATAAATAGATAGTTGTAAGTCTATCCTTCGATTTTTATTATTGTTCTTTCCATCTTCTCATCAATCCGGCTCTCTGCATTGCCTTCAGCCTTCTTAATACCTTTATTACAATTTCCAGTAATGATTCATGCAAACTACCATTCTCTCTCTCTCTATATATATATATATATTTATATGTATATATATATATATATATATATATATATATATATATATATATATATTCAGATGTTTTACCTGCATACAGACAAATTAACGTTCTATATAAATATAGATGAATTTGATTATAGTGAAGCATGCATAGTGGAGACGAAGACCTACATTCTTCACCAGGTAAGTAATGTCTGCGCAAGTGTTTGGTGTGCCACATAGCAAGTACCTACATTGTCGAAGGTGCAGGCCACTAGTTTTTGGCTATTTTACATTCATGAAAACCCTTTCACAGCCTGAAAATGGTCCTAAATTAAAGTACTATATCAGATTTAACCATCTATATCCATTCATAGCTTTTGAGGATGTTTTAGGACCTGCAATGTCGTATGAAACCACTTTTTCGCCGAAAAATGATGGATTTTGAGTCCCATGGAGACCTAACGGCTATTTTTGGCCTGCACCTTCTGAATTTTGCAAAATTTTCAAAATGTTTGATTGTTTAGTGTTATTTATGTATAAATGAACACAAAAAAATGCTACTCGCATGGATCTGAAATTTTCACCCATTACGTCCAACCTCTACTCTAAGAGACGTTCTTGGCCTTTTGGTCAAGATCAAAGTGTAGTATCTGTTCCGATGGATACTGCACCCCATAGACTGGTATTGTCTTGGCCTTCGGGGCTTGATTTACGCCGATCTATGGGTCTGCCCTGTGCAGTTCTAGGAGGTCCACCCTCCCAGGCTTCGCCTCCCCTCTTTGAGGAGGTGTAAGTTTATTGCTTACTGCCTGAGGCGCCCCTACCGGGGAATGCCGACGGGGCTGCCCAGGCAATTTTTAAACCCCACTTTCCCGACCCGACCTTGGGTCACATCTTACTTGTGGGAGTGAGATAAAAAAACTGGCCTTGTGCCTAACTCCTGGAGAGGTGTAAATCAATACTATAAATACGTTAAATTAATTTTTGTAACTGCAGAAGAAAAATGACAGAATACTTGAACAAAATCCAAGTTATTACATGAAAAAAAAAAATATTCAAGTATAAAAGCTGACAGATAAGCATCAGAAACATCAAGAGCAATTTTGAGGTATGATCTGTTATTATTATTATTATTATTATTATTATTATTATTAGAGTTTTCTCTTTTTGTTATTTTCTTAATCGTTATCTCGACTCGGCGAGCTAGTTTTCAAGTATGTTTGCCAAAACTACAGAACAAAATAATAAAACACCTTAAATAACAACAGTATAGCAACAAAAAAAACTCCTGAAGACGAGCGCGAAGAAACGGATTGTTACTTCAAACTGTGGTTTGAAACCCGATCGCCTTATCAGCAGCCACGAGATCAAACCATTGGACCATTAGACACTGCCACGTGTGAGTAATAAAATAGATCGTATCAGGAAATTTATTTGCAAAGCTAACGAAGCGCTGTGTAATAAGTCTGTCTAGTAAGTAAAAGGTAAGTGTGTTTAAAAAGAGTGTTTTTTTATTGTTGACTTTGTAGGGGTTATTTAATTGGTAAAGGAATGTTTAAGACCCAGAGAAAACGGATGAAAACAATGAATAAAAATTAAAGATGAAGGCACGCATAAGTTGAAAGAAAGAATAAAACGTAGTTCAAAAGTAACACAAAATATTTATATATTTACAAATTACAGAGCATTAAGTGTTCATTTCAAGTGTCCAGTTAGAGAAACGATGAATTCATTGCTTGTGATTTTATGAATGTGTATGTATGTACGTAGTGTAACCATGTGTGAAAGTGTGTGAATGTACGTGTCGCCTTTTGTTCGTGGTTATACGAATGTGTATGCGTGAGAGTTGATAATTCATTTAGACATTTGTATGTGTGTGTCTTTGTCAGCAGTGTGTGATTGTATGTGTTGAAGAATGATAGTAGTGTAAGCCTTTGTGTATGTGTTTGGGTGTGTGTTTGGTAGTCAGCCGACGCTTTGGCACCCTCTCGCCCAAAAGGCGAGGGGTAGCCGAAGTTGTGATCTCTGTTAAAGTGTACTAGAGGCGAGAGAAAGAGGAAAGAGAAAAAAGGTAAAGAGAAAGAGGGTATTTATCTACCTCCCACAAGGTAAAATGTGACACAAGGTCGGAAAGTGGGATTTGATAAGTCAGCACTCTAGAGGAAGAGCACCTGTGACCCTCAAAAAATGCCTGGGCAGCCCCGTCGGCATTCCCCGGTAGGGGCGCCTCAGGCGTTTAGCAATAAACTAATTCCTTCTCAAAGGGTGAGAAGGCAAAGCCTGGGAGGGTGGACCTAGTAGAACTGCACAGGACAAACCCATAGACCGGCGTAAATCAAGCCCCGAAGGCCAAGACGATACCGGTCTACAGAGTGTAGTATCCATCGGAACAGATACTTGATCTTAGCCAGATTGCCAAGAAGAGAAAGAGAGGCAAATTTTGTTGTGCGGTCTGCTTTTATATTGTTTCATAGTGGTTTGGTGGACGTAGTACAGAGCACACCACATGATCAACATTTTTGGCTTTTAGCACCTTTTTGGTAGACTGTCGCTGGGAGCCGATTTTTATGGCCCCAATTTGAACTTTTGTTGTTAAAGTGAATTCGAGATGGTTACTGTTGTTTTGTTTACACCGTTTGTTGATAAAATAGAGATTGTCAATCCGATAGCTTCCATCTATTAATAGTCAGTTATTAAATAGTCGTATTTTGCCCCTTTATTTGCTCAAGCCATGTATATGCCTTTGTTCGTGTGCAATTGAAAAGCATTTTCATCGTTTATTTTCCAACACTTTCAATCGTTTTTGTTTTAATCTAGAGACGTTTCTTTGAAGCACTGTTTATTTAGTTATTTGTTCAAATAACTTCTACATGTTTATAGGTGAGTTATTGAAAAGTCCCGTTTTTTTCATTGTTTTCCAAGAATTATTAATTCGTTTTAATGTATTTGTATTTTCGTATTTTGCAATAGTTTTATGTAATTTAATGAAGTTTGTTTGAAGCACGGTTTACTATTGTAATGTTCCAAAGAACGTGTTATTGGAAAGCATTTTTGATTATTTGGCTTGGTCGTTATGTTTTATGGCATATCAACCCTTTTCAGGTTATTTAATGCTAAATCTGGTCATTTTGGTGAAGGTTTTTATGCTTCAAGTTCTTTATATGTTTAAGTATTTATTCATGGTGTTTGGTTGAGTGAAAGGGGAGGGGGAGATGGAAGAAAAGGGGAGGGAGACAAATTGTTTCTTGTTTTGGATTTTGCAGAACATGATTGAGTTTTGCAAAGGAAAAAATAATAAAACATCAATGTTTGGTGCATCTTGAGTCAGGAAGTCAATAACTTCAGACAGCCTGATTTGATAGCGCCAGTAGGTTATATTTGACCCATAGATCGGGCCCTTACAGGTACTATCACTCTGGGCCAGAGTGGACCTGGGAGCAATGACAACTAAGGGGCAACTCCACAGTTCCCAAATGAAGGCCTCACCACTGGATGTCTTTTAAGGTCATATCCAGGACTCTTTTTGATGGTTTAGGTGTTACAAATACTATTAGTTACAGTGTAACATGGTCAGTAATGTATAAACAATTATCGAATTTTGCGTGGTCACAAAGGAATTGATATTTAAACTAAAATATCAAGTTTTCAAAATGACCTTCAAAATCCCAGCGGTCAAATATTAAATGACAGCTAAATAAGAAAATTGTGAATAAATAAGCACGCATATATAATAAGTGTTTGAATGTAATTATTAAAAACTAGTTATTATATAAGTAAAGTAAAGTAAAACTGAATAAATACACAGCTAGTGTAGACGCCATCTTGTAACTGCCATTGTTGATTATTTAACAAAATAAACAGTGATTCTCGCATAGTGTATGCTACCTAAAGATTTATCAGGCCGGATAAAATATTTTATCGATGAAATCTGTCTAATCAGAATCATAGCGATTTTCAGATACATTGCTATTTAGGCCTAACATGAAAAATCCGCTAGACTTAATTATATACATTAGAGCATATATATATATTATATACTAGAAGAATACCCGTCACAGGACGGGTAAAATAATAACCTCGAACAGAGCAGTTTTGCACCACTTTTATGTATCCTTAAGATTAAAATTAAGATATTATGAAACTAAACATTATATCTCAAATCTTAATCCAATTTCTATCTAAATCCATTACATGTATTTTCTTTATATCTCTATCTATCATATATTGCTAAGTACAAGATTCACTCCTAAACTAATTAACCGATCATTATGAATTTTGGAACGCAGCTGCTAAGTGTAAGAGGTTGTAATGTAGGATATATTTAGTTTCATGCAAAGAGGGTATAAAAAAGAGGGGGAAGCCCTTTGTGAAATTTCAAATACCTTTGATTTGTGTGAAATTTTAACAGTAGTATTAGACATCAATTAATAAATATTTCCCCAATTTCAGTTACTTTGAAGCATTTGAAGATTTTTTAGGGGGCATAATATGGGTACAACTCACCATTTGAAAATTAAAATATTTCAGATTTGCATTGAATTTCATCCACCAATTCAACAAGATTTCAGTGATTTTCAATTTCTTTTTAAGACTCCTTAAGTTTAAGCCTTAAATTTTAGACGTTTTCTAGAATCAAAATCATGTAATTTCGAGTGGTGGATCAGTTTCTAAAAAAAATGTAATATAAAATGATCACTCACTTCCGTGCCACTAGACGGTAATGATCACTCAATTCCGGAACAGAAAATTTTCTTAAGGACACATCACCACATGTTTAAAAGTAGATAAAGTTTGTATCTTTAGGGAAATGGCGTAACAGATCTTTGCCCATTTTTGAATGCTGAAAAAAATTAGTGCTAAATGTTATAAAAAACTCTAAGGCTAAGTTTGGGTGGCAAACGAAAAAAAGATAAAGAGACATAAAAAGACGCGCAATGTTGATGCAAAATGACCCTTGAAAGTAAATTTAATTTATAGTCTACAGAACTGTTAAAAGTAAATTCCAGCCCCCATAAGTAGATAATTATTTCATTTATAAAATAATTTTAGGTATATTTTCAGCAGAAAAAAGATAAATCAAAAGACCCTCCTTCCTCACAAACAAATACACCCACAATTTATTTCCAAGAAACTAAGAAAATGGCCAAGAATGTTAAGGAAAACAACACTAAATATTGATGGCAAACGAAAAAAAAAATCTAAAAGACAGAAAAGAGGTGTGATGTTTGCATAACGTAACCTTTGAAAGTAAATGTAAAGTCTTGAAAGTCAATTTCACCCCTAAAAAGTAAATAATTGGCAATGGTAACAAAAAAAGAAAGGGTGAAAAAGCAAATATTCAATAAATAACTGTTACCAAACGTAATAAAAGTTATTTTTCTACTTATCTGCATAAATATTTTTGTGTTTTAAAGTTTTTGAAAGCGTTTTTTTTTTCATTTTAAGATTTCGTTCAAATAGGATGATTGAGTAACATGTTTATCATGGCGACACCGGCACATGGCGAACATCACCGAAGTTTGATTGATGAGATTTTCGTCTTTTTGGGGTGAAAAAAAAAGATATATGCAACAACTAACTGTTCCAAACACAATAAAATTGAAGAGGAAATGACGAAATGAAAAATGTTATCAATCCTCAGTGATTTCCGAAAACTGAAGTCAGACATTTTAAATTCTGACTCTAACGATATCGTATTTGAACGAACATTCTTACAATTATGTCAAATGAGCCAGTTTATAGTCTACAGGACATCTAAAAGTCAATTTCACCTCCCCCTAAAGTAAATAATTATTTTATTTATAAAATGTTTTAATATATATTTTCAGCAGTAAAAAAAAAGGGAGATGACGATGGTTAAGTGGATAACGACATGGACTGAAGACCTGAGTGTTCCAAGTTCGAATCCAGTCGGTTCCACAGTATCACTTTTACTTAGGAATGTTGGCAACTGTGGTCGTTCCCGTAAGTACCCGATGTCTTTCCAGAAAGATTTCTAACTAGAAAAACATCGGGGAAACTAATGCCAACACCAGAATCATCTGATTCACACGAAAGAAGAAGAAGCAGCAGTAAAAATAAAACAAAGGTCCCCCGCAAACACATACATCTACAATTGATATCTCAGAAACTACAGAAATAGCCTAGAATATCAGGAAAAAACATTAACACTAAATATTGCTGGCAAACGAGAACAAAAGATAGTGGTGTTGGTGTAACTTGACCGTCTAAGATAAATTTATAGTCTACATAAACATTAAAAGTCAATTCCCCCACCATCCTCAAAGAAAGTAAATTGTTATTTTATTAATTACATGTTTTAATGTATAATTTCAGTGATGTTCAAATGTATAGTAATCATTGTAATTCTAAAGACTAAACGGACACATCAGGCACACGCTGCATAGTATATATCCATGTAGGACAAGTAATGGTTTAATGTCACAAATGGGCCACCGTAGATGTTTAACTGAAATCGTGGAGGTTTTTTTTTATGGTTAAGACTGTTTTCTGGGGAACAGACTTCAGAGTGTAGCAGTCATAAACATTAGCATTTATTTCCTCTGGCGGAGGGAAACCCTGCTAGGTGGTTTGTTAAAATGATGACCAATCAGCTTACAGGGCGTATTAATTTCAACTGGAACTTTGAAGGACTACTTTCAGACCTTTAGGGAAGTACAGGGAGTCAACAGAGAGCTTCCTGACACCAACAAGACAGCCGAGCAAAGCCATTCTTCACTGGAAGAAAAGCGACAGCCAAACTTTCTTACTTTATTACTTCCCTTCCTGTGACACAGTCTTAACTTGTGGTAACCTTAGCTCAAACGATGGAGGTCACTTTGTAATAGAAGGGGGGTGTTGGTCCCTTCCTTACATTTATCGCACGAAATGAATTGAACGAACAACAACCGAGTAACAGGCAACCAAAAAGGGTTTATTTAACAGAGGGTTGGAACTGTGTCCCAGTGAAGAAAAGAGGCTGCCGGGTCGTCAGCAAATATATTCCCAGTGGAGATGGCTGCTGCTGGAACGATGCAGGGGAAAGGCAGGAGAGAGATGTTTCTTCGTTGCTGGCCGATTTTTCTCTGCTAAATTCTTCAACTGACCAGGTGGTAGAAAATAGTCCATGAGGGGACAGTTGATATCAATACGCCCTGCAAGCCGATTGGTCAGCGTATGACCAATTTGCTCACAGAGGACGAGAAGAAATAGATCCTATTTCAGTCTGCTACAACTTGAATAAATACATATCGTTGTTTTTTTTATAAAAGGGTTGTCCGGTTGAGTGATTCGCATTCTCAGTCTACGGAAAACCGACCATAAATACCAAGGAAAACATAAACACTCACAATAACACACGTGTGTGTTGACAAATAAGGAAAACACAAAGAAGTGAGTTAAAACTCATATGCGTTTATTTAACGTTTGTTTTGACAAACGTTGGCACGATTAAAGATAAAGAGATGATCATTTACTGTAAGTCCCCAAAACAATTGAATGCACATAGTTGTCATTCAAATAAAGGAGCCGTGTGAAATACACAAAAGGTCTACTTACATTCGAAGCATTTCGATTCCTAGGGGAGCCGATTGGACGGGTGACTTCCCTCCAGGAAGAACAGCCTTACAAGAGACAGAACATCAGAGGGTTTCCTGAAATCTCACAAAAACTGGGTTCAAGTCACGTGTCTTTCGAGATCACGCGACTTGATCCTTTTCTAAAGAGGGCAAATCTCTGACTCTACCGAGAAGTAAAATCCTATTCAAGGGAAGCTATTTTGTCGTCCCTTCAGGGTTTTGGACAAATGTTGAAATTGTTGTTCATTTTTAAAATATTATTAAACGAGGAATCATTTAGAGTTAAAATCTATTTAGTATTACGCATGTAATCTGAAGAAAAACACGTTTGAAATCTGTAAATATGCTAGAACAATCGAGATTTTTACAAAATGGAGTTTTACTGAAATCGAAAGTTTTTTATATTGCTCATAGAGCGATGTTTTTTTCTATCGTTCAAGATAAAAAAGTGCTAAAACGTCTTTTTCCCTGTTACTACGTAATAGTAAATTAGTTGATGATTAGAAGATGAACAACATTCCAAAAGAAGACTTCCAGAGGTGTTTCCGGTAGTGGATGGATCGGTGGGCTAAGTGTGTGCAAGCGCAAGGGGCCTACTTTGAAGAGGATTAGGGACCCAACCTCATCACGTATTTGAAATATTTTTCTGGCCTAAGGTCGGATAAAGTTTTGACAGGCCTCGTATATTTTATTCGAATTTTTGAAGAAACTGTTTTTTTCACAAATTTATTCCTTTATTGGCTGCGAGATATGTCGGGGTGGGGGAGGTCAACATGTTACCACTGTGTCAAGGTGGATCATCATCATTTTTGCCTTTTTTTGTTTTCTATGGTGGAGTTGGTAGGACATGTTAGCAGTCAAGTTGGCAAAAGTTTACTGGAAATGTCAAGGTTGTCACCTATCCGGTCAAACTCTGTTATTGGCACCTTTTTCAAATCAGTACCAACTCATTCTTAGAGAAAGAACGTCTCCTTTTTAATGCTCTGTTGATTGGATTTTCTTCAACCCCCTTTATGTACGGAGCAAAGGGCTCTCAGAAGGGTCGATTGAATTTTTTAAAGATTTCCAGACGACGTTTTTATCAGATCCTGTCGTTGACAGAGCGAGGAAATTATCCTTTTGAGAAGGAATTTTTAGAATCTGAGATTCTTTGAAAAAAAGGGACATATTTGAAACGAAGATTTTTAAGAAAAACTGGTCCGGAGCCCCTTGGAGGTGAGACTTCGCCAACCTGCTATTCTAAAAGGTCCTGTATATATCAATTTTTATTTTTATTTTATGTCCCTTTGTTGACTCCTTTGTCAGATTTCTGAGAAAACCTCTTCGACCATTCTTGTATATTTCTGTAAAATAATTTGTTTTTATTTTATCGTTGGACTCAAAGAATTTACCTTTTGTGATCTTTTGTTTTTCTTTTTGTTACTCAGGTTAACGTAGTTAACCTAGCTTTGGAACATGAAAGCAGCTAGGCCTTTTTTATGTTAATAAAATTCGATTGAATCATTACCGAACCTCTTATTTTCTCATTTTGGCCCTTGTTATTTTTTTCCTTTATTCTGTTATTTTCACCCCTTTCTTACTCTAAAGTCGAATTTTGTTAACGACCACAGAATTCTGTCAGTTTAGGCCGTCGATCTTAACATTTGCTAACATTTTGTTTCCATTCCGTTTGACGATCGTCTTATTGTTACAAAAAATATTATAAGCTCCTATAAGGCTATACGGCGTCGGAAATGCCTTCCTTTAGTAATTGTACAAACGGTACTTCTGTAATAAAAAGCCGAAAAAAAGGTTTTTTCGTCTTTTAGTGTAGGAGAGGTAAATAAGGGGCAGGTAACTCTTACCACGCTTTTTAAACACGATTTTCTCTGAAATTAGGAAAATGGATCTTAACTCTTTCAGGTGCATATATTCCCGTATTTCGTTTTATTTAACCTTTCCATTCACGTATTTAAAAAAAAAATCATCTCTATTTCAAACATAATTTGTTGTGCATTTATTATTAATTAAATTGCTGTAATTAAGATTAATAGAACAAACAAATTGTATTTTATGGAAAAACATTGTTTGAAAGCTAGAGGTGATGTGAAGAGTTACCTGCCCCTTTATTTACCTCTCCTACACTAAAAGACAAAAAAACCTTTTTTTTCGCCTTTTTATTACAGAAGCACCGTACAAACTAACAGCGGAACACATATGTAAATACAGTTCTGTCGTCTTATATCGCTCTCTACTCACTCGGACATATTTACGGAATACCATAAGTGCCAAAAACCACCTATTGTAAAATGCACTAATGTAACTTTCACTGTTATTAAAGTATTCTAGGACGACGGTCTGACAGGTTCTTGGCAGGGATAATAATTGGCTGGGGTGGCGGGGAGCAGTTTTGAGATAATTTATTTTTGTTTATATTTTGCATTATATGTAAGAACGAAGTTCGGTACTATCATCCAGTATAATATATTTGTAAGGATAATATATGTTTTAGGGGGATACTATTTGTATATTTGTAAGGATAATATATGTTTTAGGGGGATACTATTTGTATATTTGTAAGGATAATATATGTTTTAGGGGGATACTATTTGTATATTTGTAAGGATAATATATGTTTTAGGGGGATACTATTTGTATATTTGTAAGGATAATATATGTTTTAGGGGGATACTATTTGTATATTTGTAAGGATAATATATGTTTTAGGGGGATACTATTTGTATATTTGTAAGGATAATATATGTTTTAGGGGGATACTATTTGTATATTTGTAAGGATAATATATGTTTTAGGGGGATACTATTTAGGCAATTTTTATTTGTTTCTTCGGTGAGTCAGTTTTCCCTGGAAACGCTGACACAGGGGTACCGCCAGTATTGAATAGTGTCTATAATAAGTAACGAAAATGAAATAAGTATCAAATGGTGCGAAATATGGGAATACATAGACATTCTGTTATGGCAGACACTCGTAAAAAAGCATATTTATGAAGAAACGGAGCGATATCATTGGTTAATTGCATCAGGAGATTTTTTCAATGTAAATAAACGGTGAATTTCCCACAGTTTAGTCTATGGGAAAAATTATCAGTGCGGATAGGATGCATATTTGATAGAAAAGGTTTGAATTCCCTTTTTATTATGTGAATAACACGAATTGAAAAAGTGTGTACTTCATCATTCTCCAGGCACAAGTAAATATTGATTTAACAGATCCAATGCTATTTAGGTCTGTTGGTAAGAAATATGACTTACATAATTGTATATATTTATATATATATATATATATATATATATATATATATATATATATATATATATACATACAAGAAGAATACCTGTCCCAAGACGGTTAAAATTAATTTTCTGGCAGGTTCTTGTCAGATAATAATTTTTTTTGGGGGGGGGGAGGGGAAGGGGGGGTTAAAGGCAATGTATAACCAAATAAAACATTGCCTTTAACCCCCCCCCCTTCCCCTCCCCCCCCCAAAAAAAAATTATTACTCTATGCACACATATATAGACATATATGCATACCTTATTTTTTATATATATATATATATATATAAACCTTAGTTATTCACAGAAACTCCATATTTGCTTCAAAAACACTTTTTTTTAAAAAGTATTTTTCAAGGAAATGTGCAGCGTTTCTCTGAATAACTAAGGTTTACATGATGTTAAATTAAGAGCTCTAGTTGTACAGGGTGGCCCAGAAGTCCCTACGACTTTTTGTAAACATCAACAAGTATAAGTCGGACAGACTTCTGAGCCACCCTGTGCACGATTGAGCTACTACATAAACCTTTTTATTAACTTAAAGAAATCTATAATATATATATATATATATATATATATATATATTTGTCGCTCCTCGTAAAAAAGTAGAGCACTGTAATGGTAGTACTAACACAGCATGACGTCACTTGCTTTATAATGCATCATTCCTTCCTTAATAGAAGTAGAATGCCTGGACGTCAAGCCGCTTTAAAAAGTGTTAAATTATCATTCTTTATCAGCTATTCAGAATTGGATTTGAGTTGAAAAATACTTGTGATCCAGGGTTTCGAATCGCATGACCGGTAGTGAATAGTCATATCTCTATGCTGATGAGTCCAGATTAAAAAAGGACGAAACGCATACGTAGATAGATAATAAACAATAACAAATATTTATATATATATATATATGTATGTATGTGCGTGTGTGCATATACTGCAATAGTGGTGAGACTGTTAATGAGACAAATAACACAAGGAACAATAATAATCAGATGCTAAGCAAATTGCAAAGAGTTAACGAACATTACGGGCCAAATTAGCAGTGGAGATATTTCGCTTTTACTGGAAGTGAAATAATTAGAGAAAGATATTCAAGTATTTTCGCGCAATTGTATTAGCGGACAAAAAAAAAACGAAAACGTATTTGCCAATTAGTATAATTGCAGTTTTCTTGACTTGCTAGAATCCATGGATACAAACAATATCATAGAAGCAAAATAATACTTCAAGATAATCCAATTAGTCAGATAAATACCTTTAGATTAATTGATGGCTTATAATTATAGCATCTCTCACAAGCAATATGATGATGTTGATATCGATGTTGGATAAACTTATTTAACATATACGAGTTACAATACCAGACGCTGTACGAGTAATGAAATGATTATTTGTGAAGACCGTTGTCTTGGCATGCTTTGTTCAATATCCACTAACAAAAATAATTTGTGGAGGGCGCTGTGTTTAGAAGTCCGTGAAGATTTACTTGGAGGAATTCTATGGAAAATAAAGCTCTGAGAGTGAATGTTACCGAAACCAAAGTGATGATCAGTATGGAATATTTATATATAGAATTTGATACTTAGGGCTCAACTGTACAACCAGTTGAGCAGCAAGATAAGTGAGACCCCAAGTAACTAAAGAGCCAATTTATATGGAAGCTGGACTGCTCCACTATGCCAAGTTGGACAAGTCCATTATATGAATTCTGATTGGCTGCCAGTCTGAGAGTGAATAATTCTATATATAAATAGTGCTTCATTAAAGCAATATTTGGATATAGGATATTGGAGCCGGTAAGTGTTAATTTGATTCTATAATCAATAGTTGCAAAAAGTTGGAAAACCCTCAGAAAGAGAGAAGTTCCCTTATTCAGTTTCTGGAAAGAGGGTCCGATGCAACTCAATTTTTCGTGGTACTTGTAAGCATTGGGTACACAAGTGCAGTGGAATAACCTGTTTGTGTGAAAGAAGTGTAAGACAATGGAGATGGATGAGAACTCAGGCATGAAGATAGTATATTTTGATGGAGAAGCTATTGAGGTTGTCCAGAAGTTTTCTGATCTTGGTGATACAATTAGAGCACAGGGAGAAACTATTGCTTGTATGATTGCAAGAGTTAAGAGTGGATGGAGTACGTTAAGGTAAATAATGCCATTACTAACCAGCAGAGCGTTACCACTGTCGACCAAGGGCAGGGTTTATCATGTGTACGCAATGTGAGAATGTATGGAAGTGAAAACTTAGCCAGTGAGGGTTGAGGATATGTGTTACATGGAGAGAAATGATATGATATGATGGATGTATAATGTGAGTCTTAAAGGCAGGCTTAGATCTGAGGAGGATTAAATTTAGTCACTATAGAGAGATGTGTACAGAACAGGAGACTTTGTTGGTTTGGTCACATTAAAAAAATGGATGAAAGTGCTTGGGTTAGTAGATGTAGAACAGTTGAGGTAGCATTCCAAGATCTTCTCGTTACTCCTTTATCTTTTAGCTCTAACTCATATTTTTTAAGTTAAAAATCAGAATTTCTGAAATTTTTAAAAAGGAATGGACTAATTTTTATGATACTATATGGTCTAAAAAGTAATAAACAGCAATTTAATGGGTTATTAAAGTTGTGGAAATTTAAAAAAATAATTTTGGACTAATTTCTATGATACTATATGGTCTAAAAAGTAATAAACAGCAATTTAATGGGTTATTAAAGTTGTGGAAATTTAAAAAAATAATTTTGGACTAATTTCTATGATACTATATGGTCTAAAAAGTAATAAACAGCAATTTAATGGGTTATTAAAGTTGTGGAAATTTAAAAAAATAATTTTGGACTAATTTCTATGATACTATATTGTCTAAAAAGTAATAAACAGTAATTTAATGGGTTATTAAAGTTGTGGAAATTTAAAAAAAATAATTTTGAACAGATTTAAACGGCAAAAATAGCCTTAAAAACTACTAACCTGCTATCGCTTTGCAAAGTTCAGCTACTTGAAATACTTAAAATATCAATATAAAATAATAAACATTTCATTAATAACTTTGTTGTGAACACGAAACAAAATTTTTCTCATCTCTATCTAGTTAACGTTAGGTATGTTTATACATTAGTATATATATATTATATATTAATATGTACAGGATTCACTCCTAAAACAATTTACCGATCATAGATTTTGTAACACAGCTGCTAAGCGTAAGGGATCCAAATGTGAGTTATATTTAGTTTAATTTAATTTTATGAGAAGTGAAAATTCAGATATGTTAAATTTTATCAATAGGTATTAGACAGTTACTAATAAATATTCTCCAAATATCACTTCGTTTGGAGTATTGTAAAGGATTTTAGGGAGCATAATATGGGCACAACGACAGGAGATGAGCCTGTCTTTTAGGGAAGTAGCAATGGAGGTATTCCAGTGAAGCATTGGAGCAGTGCAGTGTTGTTCTATCCTGCTGATAAATTACAGCATCCCGAGTTAATTTTTATAGAAATAATAGTGATAATAAAATGGGTACATTTTTTGGACCACCCTGTATAATGGAGATGGAAGAGAATAGAAAAATGCTATGAGGTTTCCTTTTCTTGGTTTTTGGAACAAACAAAACCAACTTTTTGTTTGGCATCTTCTGGCCGTTTACATGAACAGCAGGAAGATGCCGAAGTGCTTAGCCAATCAGAATGCTCGAGACGCAGACAACTTTACCTCTCTCCACAAAAAAATCTGCCACCCGAACCTAAAAGAAAATCAACTTTTTTTTTAACCCTAACCTTGTTTTTTTTTCAGTTTCAAAAGTTGTACCATTACCAAAAATATACAACGAAAACAATTTGTAAAAAGTGTTATCTGTAAAAATTGTTGCATTTTTTTGTTCTAAAGAAAAACACAATAAAAAATTTTTTTTTTCGCCTTTAACTTTCCACGTGATAAAAGAAAACTTTTTCATTGATTTTCGTAGCCAAAACTAAAAATAAATTGTGATAAAAGTTAACATACAGTGAGTGATATTTCCGTTTATTATTATTTTTTTTTTTCATGTTGCAAAGCTGCCTCGTTTTGATTTGGAAGCTGGTTTATTTGGATTCGGCTTTTTCCGGCTGTTTACGTAAACGGCCAGAAGATGCCAAACAAAAAGTCGGTTTTGTTAGGTTCAAAAGCTATGCCAGTACTCTTTTCTTTATGAGAGGTTATTTTATTTTTATTTTAATAATTTAAAAAAAAAATTTAATGAAGAGACAGAAAAGAAATAAAAGCGCAATTGTTTGGCATTTGGTAATAATTAATCAACCAAAGTTATTTGTCATCAGCTGATTTCTGTAGCCTAATCGGTAAGGCAGCTGTTTCGAAAAGGCAACCTGGTAAGTATTACACAAAGGGTTGTGAACTCATCGAGAGATGAAAGGGGGGGGGGCAAAAATCGTAATGAAATGTAAAAATAATGAAATATTAATAAAAAATAAAATGGGACCTTACTTCCGGAAAAGCAAGATTGCTGCCACTGATTACTTTACCCACAACCAGTATTTACGGAACTTAAAATGTTCATATTTTATCTTACATATAAAACTTTAACATTTTGTTTTACCTATTCATTTGTGACCTATTTGCGTTAAAATAATTTAATATTTAAAAAGTTTAAAGCAATTTAATTTGCCGTAAAATAATGACCGAGTAAAATAATCCGCATTCAGTCATTACAGGAAGTAAGTACATAACCGGATTATTTTACTTACTCAGTGTCTATTTACGGCAAATTAAATTTCTTAAAACTTATTTTAAATATTACGTATTGCAATTATTTTAACGCAAATAGTTCATAAATGAGTAGGAAACTAAAATACATTGTTTTTGACTAATTTCCCAACTTCAGTTCCTTTGAAATAATTCATGTCAGCAAGAGTAACGTTTACCAAAAATTTAAATAAAAATTATAAATGGAAACTAGTTTCTTACCCACTCTTTGTGTGGTGTTGGTACAGTACCTGGGTATGTCAATTTCCATCTTTATCTAGCTTCTACTGTTACAATACCGTAGGGCCCCATTATGCAAGGCACAGTAGGTTAACTAGTATCAAATAGCTAATTTTGTTATTGAAAAATAGGTTTTGTTTCTGGACTCAGAAGTGAGTCAGAGAAGAGTTTGATCCAAGAATAGTCATAATAAATTTAGAGACCTGACGTGACCTTTGAGTCAGAGATCAGAGTGAGTCATTTTTGTCCCCATATCGTGCGTGGGAATGATGATTACGTCACCACGGAAAACAAAAACTTAGCTTTTTAGAATCAGTCTGAGCTCAGAGGCGATACCGTTCAGACCGGGTGCGAGCATGTAGCCAGTAAACTGGTAAGGCCCCGTTCTGGGAGGGCAGAAGATATCCCAAAAGGAACCGGAAAATAGCCGGGGCATGAGAGAGTCGAAGCCGGAATCCCCCTGACAGCAAACGAACCAGAAAAATAAGAAGCTTGTGTGAGAATAAAGAAATTTGTGTGAAATATCCCTTCAAAAAATTCGTGTCTCGTGTATTCATTCTGTCTGAGACAGACCTCTTCCTTCGATCAAGACGACACAGCCAGCGAAGACTAGACGAATCACAGGCCAAAGAAGAGAACAGAAGATAAGGTAAACCTTGAGATTTATTTGAGAACTTTTTAGAGACTTTAAGATACGTATAAATGAACAGAGGCCGTAATTGAAAAAGGCTTGAGATGCCGTGAACAGATTCGTGGTTTTAAAAAGGCCTGAAGGGCCGTAAATTGATACGTGAAGATTTAAGACTGTGGTTACAAAATGATATGAGTAGACATGTAGGCGTGTACTGTAACACTACCACTTTATAACTAGTTTAAAGAAAAATATTTGCGAAATTTGATCAAAAAAATATTCTACTTAATATTTTCACGAGAGAGTAAGTAACTAAGATGATGTATTTACGTATTGTTTTTGTTGGCAAAAAACAGTAGAAATTATAAGTTTTTAAAGTAAATAATTTATTTTAAGAAACATAAATTGCATTGTCCAGGTTTTCAAAATATTTAAAAAAATATTCCCCTTATTATTGCCATTTCACCAACGGTTCCATGTGTGACTTTTCAAACTAGTAGAAATTATGTTTTTAACCAAAAATAATTCGCTTTGAACTAATGCAGAATACTGTTTGTATCAACTTTTTTGTGCATTATGATAAAAAGGGCACTTAGTTTTTTTAAAATATTTATGTTATGTTATGTTATGTTAATTTCTTTTAATTTATAAAACACGTATCCAGTTAAAAAAAATCCTTTAGACATACATGAGATTCGAACTAGGGTATTGACATCGTAAAAACTACTTCATTAGTAATGTGTACTCTGTCTATACGTTTTTTGTCAACCAATCACAAAGCAAACTCCAAAGCACCATAACTTAGTCTGTTTGTATATATATATAGATATATAGAATGAAAAGTCACACTTGGAAACATTGATGAAATAGCAATAATAAGGAGAATATTTTGAAAAAATATTTTGAAAACCTGGACAACGCATTTATTTATGTTTCAAAAATCTTTTTAAATAAATTATTTATTTACTTTAAAAACTTGAGTACTTTCGGTGATATACACCCTTGTCAAAAGTATAAGCATATTTTTTTCCTCTTCTTTTTTCGTTTAATCTTTCTTGATTGAGACATATTTATTGCAGTCAAGTTAAAATTCGTCTTGATGTTATCGACGATTAATGTTCAATGATATAGGCTGCAAGCTATATATATATATATAAATAGCTTGCAGCCTATATCATTGAAAATTCATTAAAGAAAATGTAGCCCTCTCAAAGCTTCTGTCAGGATTACTTTGGATAGTTGCAGGATTTAATAACTCACCTGTGATATATAAGATGCTGCTGATGATTAAGGTAATATTAGATTGTCTAATTTCATTCTCACCTTTGCATTGTAAAAACTACTGCCTTAGTAATGTGTACTCTGCCTATTCCTTTTTTGTCAACCAATCACAGGTTTCTATCTGCACATGAACAGACAAACTAATAATAGTATATAGGTAATTGCCGATACAAACATAAGGACATGTTTAACATAATGATCAGACATTATTTAAGATTGGATGAGAAATTAAATTAACACTTTTTCAATTTAAGAGAGTTGCCGAATGGTATAATTTAATTGCTTCCGCTGCAGGAAAATGTCGCACAAGGCTGGAAGGTGGAGAAAGCCAGCTCCTCCCAGGGGCTACTCTGATCAGATGCAAAAATATCCGAGAACTGCCCTCTCGGCATTCTCCGGTAAGGCCGCCTCAATAAACCACTTCCCCTTCTGAAGGATGTCGTATTTCACCCACTGCGTGTGCACAAAATCCATTATACATATGCATCTTCATCGTCTTTGTGAACCCAGGCTGTTTTTTTTTTATTTCTTAATAAAAACTCACTCTGACACTGGTTGTTTAGTTTTTAACAAGATTTATTTAAATCAGACGGACAGTCACAGAAAAAGGTTGTCTTCGTATGCATGAGAGAAAGAGAGACATAGATAGATCGACAGATAGCCCGTATCACTATATCAGCCACCATTTCTCGGGGAGAGCCGCTAGAGACGTCTTCTCTGGTTGTAATCTCGCCAGCAATAGAGATCTTCATCCGGAAATCACGTGGTCTGGAATTTCTGCTCGGCATCACACTCTGACCCCTTTGACCTATACACTTCTGCACTCACACACAGCTCCTATTATTTAACAGGAAGTAATACATGGAGAGGTGCATCTCCTCAAACTGGATAGAATCATACCTCATCTGGCCAGAATGAGGCAAGACATTATGAATGACTGTTGGTAAACCAATCTAATTTCATAATTTTTTAGCAGCAAACTGAGTTCAAGTTGAATTTATTACAGTCACTTATTAACTAATGCCGCTTTAAATGGTATGAACTTCCTGGAGCAAGTATATTTCTAATATATATATATATATATATATATATATGTAAGTAAATTTTGCGTACAACAAAATCGTAAGATAAATTTCAGAGGAAACATTAATTTTTTAAATCAATGAAACAGGCTGGTAGAAAAAAAAGAAAATTGCTTAAATTTTCCTTAAGGCCTTATCGTCTGACCCTCTAAGAGGAAACGTCAGAATGATAAATTAAAAACTAAGAAAATCGAATGAGATATGAGGGAAAAAAATTGTTTCAGTTGGAGAAAACGATTGAGAGAATATATATACACACATATATATATATATATATATATATATATATATATATGTTTGATTAAACAACAGTGACACTTCCTGTTTGTTTGTTTTTATCCATCTTTTCAACTTATTAAGAAAGTCGATTAAAATCATTTATTTTATTTTGTATTTTTTTATTAAAAGGATTTTAGTATACCCTCTCCCTCCCTCGTACCAAGCTTAAAATGCTTTTAATAAAAAAATAAAATAAAAAATGGTTTTAATCGACTTTCTTAATAAATTGACCAATTTTAATTTTTGTTACTCCTCCCGTGCCTGATGAAGACTCATGGGAGTCGAAAACGCTTGCAGTTTCGGTTAGTTCCTGTTCACACTTGAACAGAACATTAGATCGTTGGTCTGCCAACTTGAAAAGATGGATAAAAAAGAAGCAACCACTGTTGTTTAATCAAACATGCATCAACAGTGTTTGCTTCAATGTTTTAATTCATTAAATCTTATATATATATATATATATTTATATATATATATATAGTACCCGGAAGTGTTTACCCCTACCCCAATCATTTAAATAATACAAATGGTTAACATTTCATTAAAATTTAGTAATTTTTTTCATGATTATAAAAATTAAAATTGATTTCTTTTTAAAGAGCAATCTCCTAGTGTGACCATCTATATCATAGATTAAGGGTGGGGGGCTCCAAGGAGGCGCAACTTAGAGCAATCTTTCGTTGCCTAGACAGAGTTCAAAATCGACTTCACAATCTAAAAGACAAGAGAAGTTGCTAGTCTCTCTCGACTCTATCCAATTTAAAGGAGCAGACATGCTTCCAATAAGTATAATAGCACAATACAATTTCAATTGCAATTATACAATTATTTGTTTATGTCATCTGCATAGCGTCCACTGCAACCAAACTGTTCTTATTTATTTGCCTCCCCACGAGAGCAGAGTTAGTCACAAGGTCTACTTTTTTTATGTGGGTAAATCCAGCTCCCCAAAGAGGGAAACTCTGGATTGGAACAAAAATAAAAATTGCCTTGGTCTACAAGGATCTCTTTTTCACTAATTTGGGACAAAAAAGATGAAGTGTATTCAGAACAGACACGACACCCTGCTCCTAGTCATAACTGTTGTTGAGTTTTTCTTGCACCCCCTCTCTTGCAGTGCCAGTCGTTTGCCTCGACATTCTGCACTCAATGACGTAATCAAACGAGGTGGGTTTGCATCAATTATCGAGTGAGTCAACCTAGACAGAAGCGATGGTCACTGACCTGATGGAATGACACTTTGCATTTAGAGCAAGAAAGCCATGCATATGGGACATCACTTGCTCAGACTCTTTTACATTCACACATTACTCCACTAGTTAGAAGAAAAAGAAGGTGAACAAGTTTTATTCTTTCAGATTAAAGTACAAAGGGAAAAAAACGAAGAAAAGGAACCTGAATGAAACCATCTGCCAAGTTCCTAAAATACCATTCACAAAGAATTTGCACAATCCATTCAAAAACTGCTGCTTTCACCTTTGAATGTTTTCAGACAAAAATATGTTTGAAAAAAAAAAAAAAAATGTTATTTCCAAATGTCATTGTATTGAAACTATTTGATGAAAATCGATGCAAATACATTCATAAATATTTGCAGCAATTTGCACGGATTTGCAAAGACACTGATCCACAAACAAGCAATATTACGAATACAATGTTTTAATGAGCTTTCGTAGTTTATAATTCACCCCCTCGCTATCTTTCTCTCTCTGTCTCTCTCTCTCTCTCACACGCAAATAAAAATGAATACAAAAATTCGTTTAAAAACGGTATATTTCTCTTGCATCTTTACAGCAGGCACGTTGGCTGAGATGGTAAGAATGTTGGACTTTCATGATCGTTAGTGACTCAGCCTAGGATTTGAAAAATGAGGATTTGATGCATTTGCTACGTTTATCCACATGGACGAGTCTTCAAGATACGAAACACGTACCCGAAGATAACAATATTATGTGTATATATATATATATCAAACCGCCGGATAAAGTGTTAAAATTATCACTGTTTATTCACTATTCAGCGTTGGCCAAGAAGTTCTAGACGTCGGGATTTGAGTTGTAATAATACTCGGAATCCGGGGTTTCGAATCGCATGACCAGTAGTGAATAGTCATATCTCTATGCTGATGAGTCCCGATTATAAAGGACGAAACGTAAACGTACATAGATAATAAACAAAACAAATTATATATGTGTGTGTGTGCAGAAAAAGAGGGAAATATTCGATAGGAAGGTCAGAAAAAAGCCAGCATGGTGGTTAACAAACAGACAGGTAAACAAATAAGGCGTCTCTCTAGTTAACGACTTGTAGAAATATCAGATTTTAAATTTAGGAGTTAAGTAGAATAATTCCTGTATTTAGAAATTTGGTTTTCGAAAATTTAAGCATTTCATCTTCCAAGTTTTTATGCGCCTTTTTTCTGATCTTTTATTAAATGTTACAATATATGCCATCAAATAAAAGTTACAATTTTAAATGTATTACATGAACAGAACGTCAGTGGCGCTTTGTGGCTCAGAGATATGTCGTCTCCATCAAATGTGCTTGTTGGAGGGATACAAAGTTCTGGTACGGGTTCGAATGCACTTTGCCCTCGGGCCAAATAAATGGTAAATAACTTACATAAGGACCCGTGGTGTAGTGGATATAGTACTAAGTAAAATTCAGTTCTAAGTGAAGGCTGAAGGTTCAATCCTCAGTGCGGGCGATAGGAAGAATTGCGAATTACTGAAGACTTCTTTCCAGTCATGGCAGATGGAACGAAAGCATGCTACCCACGTGGATTAAATAAAGGGTTCCGTTCGAAATTCCGTCCAGTTCCCGAGTTCAACAGAAAGATTCGCGAGTTCGACAATGTACACCTGAAGAAGGTCGGAGGTTACATCGGCTGAAACGTTGTGGTACAAACACCCAAGATGAGAACAGTAGTCTGAATATACCAAATTCTACTAACTTACATAACTTGAGTTGAGTGCGCAAAGTTATTATTTTATAATAAAACAGTTTAAGTTAATTAAAAGTTAAAATTACTGTGGGTGAGACGGTGCTACCTCGATTCGAACATGGATACATGATTAACCTTGGCACCATTGAAAAGGAGTTTACCACTGCACCACGAAGAGACATTATTTTTTTCTTATGCTAAATTTTATTTGTGATAATGACTGCTATGTGTGTCTGCCTGGTAATATGTTACCAGAACAACGGTATGTGTTCGTTATTTTGAATAGCTTCTGATGATAAGCTGCGTTCCTAGTCGAATTATTTATCCTGAACTCACTAAAAGAGAGATCCTTGGATCACATTTTCTGGTTAAACTCTGATAACAGCCTCTGTATTTCTCAAATCTGCAGCGGCCATACATTAGATAAACTCCAAAAATAGCTAACTGCACACATACATAAATTAGGTCTAAAAATCACAATAGCTAATAATCTGTCCAAAGTGAACTTTCTTCATGTAAATCTAAGGGAAGGGGGGAGTTCATACGATTTCCGACAGTATTAGCGTGTAAATTACCATAATGGATAGGATATAAACCTCTTCCCTTTCACTTTTATTAATTATCAGTTCAAAACAAAACAGGTGTTTTTCATTGTTCCTTTTATATTTGATTAAGTGTACTTGAAAATATTATTTTTTATAAAACTATCAATATTTTGGAAGTTATATGGAGTTGAAATTTATGCTATTATTAGTGGGAGTATTTTCGGTATAGGTATCACACACACACGTATATATATATATATATTGTATTCCTATACGTCAACAAATAAGAAATTAAAAAAATATATACAAACATTTATATATTTTTCACACATACATATATAGATATATATGGAGACAATATTGAAGGAAAAAAATTTATTTACAGGTTTTGTAATTATCCCCAAAACTATTACATTTAAATTTCTATTTGTTGGATCAAGTATGTTGACGGCAGTGTGCAGAGGAGTTCTTACATTTTTGCTTGTATTTCAGACCTTGAAATGGAAGATCAAGCAGAGCACTACCGACATCTGATGCTTTGTTACTACAGAAAAGAAAAAAACCCACACAAACCTGCATAAAGATATGACATGTGTATGGGGAGAATGCTTTGACAGAACTAATGTGCCAGAAATGGTTTGCTCGATTCCGAAAAATAAATTTTTCAGTGAGAGATTCTTCTTATACTGACCGGTCAAAGATGATCAACAGTGACCAAGTGAAACCCAGTTGAACAAAATTGCCGTTTGACAATCAGACAAATCGCAGAGATTCTCAAGATTTCTTAATCAAGGGTGGAAAATGAATTGCATAAACTCGGTTACATTTCTAAACTTGATGTTTCGGTTCCTCCTTCCTAAAAAACGAATGAACTTTTTAGTCAACCCGATACTTTTGCCAAAGCATTTCTTGACATTCAATTCAAAGAGTAGGTATTTTTTTATTATGTTTGTTAATAGTGACAAATGTCACATGGGTTAACAGATTTGATCAAACGATTCGCAGTCTCGCAACCCACACGCACATATATTGATATCACTCACAAGTATCACTTGCTAAATCAACACGGCAAAACAAATATTGGCCATCTGTGTAACAATCTATTAATAACACTTTAGACGACCCAACATTATTTTTGCGAGTATATCACTAACTCTCTCTCGGAAAAAAGGTAATCCTTGGGAGGATGGTGTCATGACGAATGAACATATACTACACTAACCCCCACCAAAGGAAGTGGAAATACATGGAAGAATAGTCTCATGACAACAGAACAGATACTACACTACTCTGGTGCTACCAGATCAGGCTGTCTGAAGATATCGGCTTCCTGACCGAAAATGCACCAAACATTGATGTTTTATTGTTCTTTTTTCTCTTTGCAAAACTCATTCATGTTCTTCAAAATCCAAAACAGAAACAACAATCCCCCTCCATTCTCTCTCCTTTCCCACCCCTTCCCTCTCTCGCTCAACCAAACACAATGAATAAATACTTGAAGATATAAAAAACGTGACACATAAAAACTTTCACCAAAATGACCAGATTCGGTATTAAACAACCTGAGGAGGGTTGATAGTCCGTAAAACAAAACAACGAAACTACACTCCTACCACCTAAATTGAGCATGGAAAGATAATACAATAGTACATACATAGAAATAATAGTATAGTTTCGGCTTCAGACAGATGCTAAATCTTCATTAGTAATAGATACTCTTAATCATGATATCCAGTTTGACGCCCGTTTTACATGTTTCCATGTGTTGGACGGCTTTTAGAAATTGACTTCCAAAGTAACCTATCTCTGACCAGGTCTTTATTTATCCCTCTTTCTCTCAAATCCATCTTTATCACTCTCTCCTGTTTTCTGTTGGCATTCATCTTCCAAACGACCCTGCTATTTTAACTTCTACATCTAATAACCAAGTTTCTTAGCCGTTCTCTGATCATCATGTTCGGTTTAACATATGTTTCATATGATGGCATGTATTCGACGACTTTCAGAAATTTATAAAGGTATAAACACATAATTCCCTCTTGCTAAGCCAGCAAGTAATCATCATCATCAGTTTAATGGGCGTTTTACATGCTGGCATCTGTTGGACGGCTTTTACAAATTGACTTCCAAACTAACCAAATCCATCCTTATCACTTTCTCTCACGTTTTCCTTGGCCTTTCCCTGCTAACTGATCCTGTTACGTCAACTGCTCTACATCTACTTAGTCACAAACTCTCATTGAGTCATCTGTTCTTTCAACGTGACCATACCAACAGAGTCTCCTGCACACATCTCCCTATACTGTTCAGATTTAATTTTCCTCTTCGGTCATCAGATGTAAGCCTGTCTTTAAATCTCACATTACACATCCATTTTATCATTCTCATAGATTTTCTCTCCGTGCAACGCATGTCCAGGTTTCACTTTCATACATCATCACATAGCATACAAATGTCTGATAGACTCTTCCCTTAGTCGACAGTGGTAAAGCTCTGCTGATTTGTAACATCAGAAGTTCCTTGAACATACTCCATCCACTCCTAACTCTTGAAATCATACTAGCACCAGCTCCTCCCTGTGTTCTAATGGTTTTATTTACTCCTCCCCAGGAGTTAGGCACGAGGCCAGTTTTATCTTACTCCCACAAGTAAGATGTGACCCAAGATCGGGTCGGGAAAGTGGGGTTTGAAAAGCCAGCGCTCGAGAGGTGAGCACTCTGGCCATTTAAAAATTGCCTGGGCAGCCCCGTCGGCATTCCCCGGTAGGGGCGCCTCAGACAGTAAGCAATAAACTTACTCCTCCCCAAAGAGGGGAGGCGAAGCCTGGGAGGGTGCACCTCCTAGAACTGCACAGGACTATCCCATAGACCAGCGTAAATCAAGGCCTGAAGGCCAAGACAATACCAGTCTATGGGGTGCAGTATCCATTGGAAGAGATACTACACTTTGATCTTAGCCAAAAATGGTATCACCAAGTTAACAACACTTCTGAACAACCTAAATTATTATTAACTACGAGCAGGAAGACACGGGATTGAATGAAGAACACTACTATGCCCCTTTTTCACTCATAACACCATATTTCTTTCTTTTTTACTGCCACCTCCCTCCGTTTTCACCCCTTATATAGTCAGAAGAAACTGAAATTTGAGATGACTAAATTAAGATAGGGGGGGGGGGGCATGTCGAGATTCCGCACATAACGTAAATATTCAGGACCACTGCCATCGTCTTATTATGGGAAATCTGATACATATGGTATACATTTCATAAAAATAGTATATATTTGAAGTTTTAAGGGGAGTGTTCTGCCCCCCATAAACCCCTTAGGGGTGCACTTAGAGATTCGGATCACTTCCATTGTCTTCCCGGAAAATTTTATATAATACACTTTTAGATTTTATGTAGATTCTCTAACTTTTCTTTCTATAGGGAACACTCATACATATACATACATACATTGGCATTTATTATTATTATATATATATATTATATATATATATATAGAGAGAGAGAGAGAGAGAGATTATAAACTGTTTCACTATAAAAGAACTCTTCATTTTATCACATAACTAGCAGGGATACGCGGTATTGCCCGGGTATTAAATGCGTTGAATATAAATAAACACATGCAATACTGTGGCTTTCCTTACATGTAGTAAGATAAATAAATAATACTGGACGATCTGTGACCTGTTCAGACAACATTAGTACATTGCACATTAGTGTATACATTTGCTCCACCTAACCGATTGTGAAGTTAAATCGGTACATATTTTAAAAGTACATCCACAAAGAGAATAAATTTCAATTTAAAAGAAATTAATGTTGGAGATGTCAGTTACGACAAAAAGTAAACAACTGTTTTACCATCCTAAAATCTGCTGATAAATAAAACTATATTTATGTCATCCAAGCAAAACTCTTGTTGCTATGGTGACTGACGACAAAGACGACTGTTTTTATTATTTGTTTTTAGTTTTATTTACCTTAAACAAAGCATGTTGCCACTGATCCATAAGGGGCTACTTTGATAGAAGCCACATTTATAGGGGGCCTACTTGGGTTAGGAGTTGGGTAGCAAGAGTTTGTTCACATTGCATGTTAAATACTGCATATTGGTACGGACGGGGAAACAGTGAGCAGGAAAGGAATTCAAAACGTAAGTGGTCCGAGGAAAGAAGCTATCAAAGTAGAAAAATCTTCCGGCATCTACGAACATCTAGAGCGAAGAAATGGCAATTTGCTGCTAGCTGGGTGGGTCGGGGGTATTTTCATTAAGAGATTTACAGATTAACTCATTATTTAAGCATTTTATTCCCCTCTTACTACTTCTACTACTACTACACACTAGCTAATATATTCAAAGTGCAAGCAAACAAGCTTATCAAAGTTTTAGTATTATATAGATGGGTTAGCTGTCAATTAAGTATAGTGCACAACACTTTACATCAGAAAATAGAAACGGTTTTTTTTTGTAATTAATAAGTGTTGTGGTCCTGTAAAGGGGTCCGAAAAGAAGACACAAACTCACGATTAAGTGAAACAAATTATATTGAACAAAGTATAAATACAGCATATAAAAAGAGTGGTTGAACGTCTGTCTGACTGTCAGTAGTATCTGTTCCGCTGGATACTGCACCCCATAGACTGGTATTGTCTTGGCCTTCGGGGCTTGATTTACGCTGGTCTATGGGTCGCCTCCCCTCTTTGGGGAGGAGTAAGTTTATTGCTTACTGCCTGAGGCGCCCCTACCGGGAATGCCGACGGGGCTGCCCAGGCAATTTTTAAACCCCACTTTCCCGACCCGACCTTGGGTCACATCTTACTTGTGGGAGTAAGATAAAAACTGGCCTTGTGCCTAACTCCTGGAGAGAAGTAAATCAATACAACACAAAGAGGCATGTGAAACGCGTTATAAAATTATAAAATCATGGGGTAATTTTTGAAAAAAGTTTTTTTTACAAATGTTGATAACCTCACTTCTTTAAATATACATTTTTAATGAATTAAGATAGATAATTATATAGGAGAAAAGAGGGGAGGTAACCGTTTTTTATAATATTTCCCGTGAGAAAGGGTTAACTATCTGAGCATAATCATTTCTATAATTTACACAACACTGTTAGTCAACTTAATTACTTGAAACTCAGTTATAAGATTGAGTATTTTTAGCATTCCGCAGGTAATTAATGATTTAAGGATAGTTATTCATTTGTGATTATAAACCTCTATTATTTGTTTATTATGCCTCTTGGGGAGGATCTCTTTTTTTTTAACTATCTTCTCAATTTAACCTTTAAATGGAAGAGTAAAAAAATAGATTGGAACTACACTGGTGCTGCACTACCCTCTACTCTCATATATATATATATATATATATATATATATATATATATATATATATATATAAGTCAGGTTCATTTTATATTCCAATAACCATGTTTTTATTTTTTCATTATTTTTTTTCACATTTCTAAAAAACATAACATTTCTTTGAAATGTATTTTTTACTGTCCGTTTCATTTGCCGTGAGCCAAACAACATTTTATGTCAATATCGTCTCTGCAACATTACAAAATCATCAGAAAATTTCACAAAGAGTAAAAAGTTCTTGGATTAAAATGTCTTGAAAAAAACCTACACTATACAGTGGTTCATTTTTGGTCGAAATCAAATAAAAAACAAAGAAAAGAGCAAACTTACATGTGGGAAAACTCACTAGTACGCCATTTTGAATTATATATATATATATATATATATATATATATATATATATATATATATATATATAATTACATCGGGCGAAACTTTGTGAAAATAACACGCAAAATGAGAACAGTAGTCCGAATAATACAAACTAAATTTTTGTACTTTTGTTTTTCCAAATACATTGTTGGATCGAAAACGATTTAGCTGTTTTCATATAACGCGTTATGAAAAATGAAAATAGCAATGTACTTCTCACACAATCTAGTAATATCCTACGGTGGGAGATCTGCTGATATCCCTTGACTCCTTCTGTCTACCTCTCACAATCTACTGATATTCTATTGTAAAAAAGTCTAATGATATACCACTCTCTCTCTCTCTCTCTCTCATATATATCATGGACGGCGGCACCGGGGGGGGGGGGCAGGGGGGCCAAGCCCCCTCACTTTTTTACTTCCCCCCCCCCCCACTTTACGGTCATCAATAATTAAGTTGATATGCATGTGTTTAACCGGGCCCCCTCACTTTTTAGGAGAACCCCCCCCCCCACACACACACACTTTTATAATTGTCCTGCCGGCCCTGTATATATACACACACACACATATATATATATATATATATATATATATATATATATATATATATATATATATGTGTGTATATCACAAACAATCTGTTGATATCCTACTGTTAGAAATCTATTGATATCCCCACCCCCCTCTCTCTATCTCTGGTTGTCTCTATCTATCTACTTCTCACACATACTTATTTTCTTGTTAACTTTAAGAGTCACTAATTCATTTTTAAACTATGACGTTGATGGAAACTCTGATATGTGTCAGCAGGTTGAGCGCGAGAATTAGGCATAAGAATAAAAGTCAGTGGCGATGAAAAGAACTTGACGAAGCCTTTCTTTAAAGACATTAACACGTTATAATAAAACTAATTAGCCTCGTTTTCACTTTTCTCAAATATAAACAAGCGTTCAACATGTTACAAATGGTCAGCCAATAACTTATATCTGTATTTGTTTTCTATGTTGATATTAAACAAACACGTCTTTAAACAGGCTGAAAAGAATTTATTGATTTTTGATTTTATGCATGCTTGCTGAAAAAATAAATTCTCTGGATTTATGAATAAACAACATTATTTTGCAGCGTTGGCGGTTGTCCGAGTCAATAAATATTCTTACACATCTGCTTCTCAACTTTTTTGAAATCTAAAATCAACTCATGAAACCCTAACAGCAAAGGATCACATTTTTATTTTTTCATACTAATGGATACTAATAAGTATCAAGGCCAGAAGCCATTCAAGTATAAGGGGTGTGGGGGTCGTCATACCTTTTTTTGGTGATAACTTACTCCACAAATAAAAATAATAAGAAGAATATTTACATGCAAAATCAACGGAAGTTTATTTACTGAAATAAACTATTAACAAATAGAATATATTTCTTTTTGTAATGAGTTTATGAGTCCTTTCTTTAGTTTCCGGGTAAGTAAAAAGAAGAATGTCTTTTCCTTTGTTAAAGTGTTCATTTGTTATAAAATGTTAAAAGAGGCAATAGGTAATGTTCGCCTGTGAAATTGTATGAAGCGCGCGAAAGGGTGAAATGGAAGAGTGATAGTAAGATGCGTGTAACCTCCGGATGAAAGGTCAGTTGAAAGAGAGAGTTTGATGTTTGTGTGTGCTTAAATACTATTTGGATCGGCTCCAGCGAGCTTAAAGAGAAAAGTTTAGAGAAATTTCATTGGACAGAAATATCACGTGGTGTGATCCCAATTACGTCCGCTCGTTTTCGTGTGTTGCTTCGACCTCTGCTAAAACTTCGTTTTCGGTAGTTCGGTCGATTATTAGGGGTAATGGGATGGAATTATTGTCAGATAAGAGATGAAAAACTTTATGCACAGATTGAGAATGATTGATGGAATGGACCAAGTTCGAATAATTGTGATGACGATTCATACAGGAAACTGCTGACATTGGATTTGAAGACAACCATGTTATAGTCTGCAGAGAAGCAGTCACCTGCCAATGTGTTCCACAGAGGGAAGCCCTTGTGAAGAAGATTTGCTCGTGGAAATTCCTCCTGATGCTAGGCACAGGGAGCAAGAAAGTGGTTGTGGTAGAAAAAACGAGTTCTTGCACTGAATGTCTGACAAGAGGGACCCAGAAATTGGATCTCAGTCGAACACCTTCCATGGACATAGTAGAGAGAAACGACTCTGTCTCTTCATTAGATTTTAAAGTCGATAACAAGAATTATCCAGGAACGCACGTTTCACCGTCTACGACTCTTCAGTGTAGCTGTACTTTTGTCGAGATTAAATAATTATTTCATAAATAAAATAATAGTTTGATGTCCCCACATAATGGGTACCATAATGTAAGGGAGGTAACTCCTTCATAGCATTCAGATGAATGCTTCACTGTGGATAAGTGAACCTTGTCTATCGTCAAAACGAAATTTATGTGCACATATTTATGAGCGATAAAATGTCCAGTAATTCTGGTGAGATTCCATAGCCTAATCGGCAAGGGCGCTGGATAACAATAACTGTGATCGCGGTTCGAATCTCTCTCTCTCTCGATCTCTATCTCTCTCATGTGTGTGCGTGTGTATATATATATATATATATATATATATATATATATATATATATATATATATATATACTAGAAGTATCTTGGCCTTTTGGCTAAGATCAAAGTGTAGTATCTGTTCCGATGGATACTACACCCCATAGACTGGTATTGTCTTGGCCTTCGGGGCTTGATTTACGCCGGTCTATGGGTCTGTCCTGTGCAGTTCTAGGAGGTCCACCCTCCCAGGCTTCGCCTCCCCTCTTTGGGGAGGAGTAAGTTTATTGCTTACTGCCTGAGGCGCCCCTACCGGGGAATGCCGACGGGGCTGCCCAGCCAATTTTTGATGGTCAGAGTGCTCACCTCTCGGGCGCTGGCTTTTCAACCCCCACTTTCCGACCCGACCTTGGGTCACATCTTACTTGTGGGAGTAGGATAAAACTGGCCTTGTGCCTAACTCCTGGAGAGGAGTAAATAATACTAGAAGTATAGCCTTAGCAGAACGGGTAAAGTTAATTCCCCGCACAGAACAGGCGTAAGGGTGTGTAATATGGGCCATATTTAGTTTAATTTAATTTTATATGGGGGGGGGGAGCAAAAATGAGGTGGAAACCCTTCGAGTAAATTCAAATACCTCTTATTTGTGTGGAATTTTCATAGATATTGCACATCAATTAATATTCCTTAAATTTAAGTTTCTTTGGATTATTTTAAAGGGTTTTAGGGGGCGAAATATGGGCACAACCTCCCATTTGAAAGTTCTATTTTTTTATATCAGATTTGCATTAAATTTGATCTATATTCATTCAACACCAATCAAGCAAGATCCCTTGAATTTCAATTTCTTATAAAGCCTTCAATTTTAGACATGTTCTCAAGTCAAAATCCTGTCATGGATTTTGATCAAAATTGGAATAAGTATTCTAGACATAAGGTTTAGTATCATTATATCTTAATTTAGTATTTGTAAGGTAACATAAAAGTAGTGCAAAACTGTTTTGTTCTGGTAATTATTTTACCCGTCCTGGGATGGGTACTCTTCTAGTATATATATATATATATAGTATAAATTTATTTATTTATACAAACATTATTGGTTACATATGTGCATACATGTTTCGGTTGTACTCTTCACAGAGAGTCAACCTCTTCAAACCAAAGAAGACAGAGAAGTGAGATGAATTTAGAAAACTTTCCCTTTAAATAAATCTTTTTTGGGGATGAGATATTTTTATAATTTAGTATCGGATTACATTCTTTACTTGTTAACTCTTTCAATTAGTTTCTATCTTTTTTATCATTTTTATTACCTGCCTTCTATTTCTTTTCTTTTTCTATTGTTTATTACCCACTTAGCTTGGATTCCGTTCTTCTCTATTTAACACTTCAAAATTTTAATCTATTTAAAAAAAAACAAAAAACACAGAGTTGAACTTTAATATTACCGAACTGCGTTGCTTTGTAGACAAACAAGTGTAAATTATTTTTCTTTATTTTTTAAATAATCATCATTTTAAGAAAACCACAACAGACCACGTCGTTACAGACTTAATTCCTTCTATTCAACTGTTCTGCATGAAATGACCCTTCACTTAACAGCGATACCAAGTTGCGGATCCAACTCGGCTGATCGCTCACTGATCTAAACAAACATAACGTGGGAGTGAGTGATCGCTGGACCAGGCGACTCGACATCTGCGACCTTCATCAAGGTAGCAACGTTTCCCGAGCAGTACTGGGTGATCCACCGAACCCAGGAACATCGAAACTGGTGACGTCACGAAAGTTGGAGGAGTTGGGTACATGATGACCTCAGAGGAAGGTTGAATCTGGACAGTAATGGCAGATGTGTGCAAAACAGGAGACTTTTT
>OY744528.1:29923527-29958527 GCA_963556195.1 Sepiola atlantica
AGTGATTCTCATTCAATCTCGAGCAACGTCGGTTCTTCCTGCTAGTATATATATATATATATATATATATATATATAGCTTCATGCAAGATCCGAACACAGTTTGTTGATCACTTTTACTGCTCGTGAAAATTAGCCGCCGACTCGCTATTTACAAAGTTAAATTCCTCTTTAATTATTAGCTAATTCCCTATGGCCGAGGGGTTAACGCTCTTGACTGCAAATCAGTGGCGATTTGTGATCGGAGTTCGCGCCCGCTGACCGTTGAGAATTAACTTCCTGCACTGAAGATTGCGTTAGCATGAAACATCGATGTCTGTAGGTAATAAATAGTTAATATTTATTTATAAATATTATTATTTTATTTTATTTACTTACTATTATATATTTTATTTATTTATGAATTTTCCAACGAATGTTAAGTCTGCACTATTTTGGATTTAGTTAGTTTCTGTGGGAATTTAAACTGCATTTTCCTTCTTTTTTTTTTTTTTGTCTTTTTGTTTAAATAACTCAAAGCTTCTTTAGACTATATATATATATATATTAGAGATTTGAAACACCTACCATTTGATACAAGAGGTCTTCCTCGATATATATTATAGAACACGGTCACACACATTACATCAATGTTGAAGTCTTGTCTAATCAAGTAAGATTTGCTAAAAAAAAAAATTTTTTAAATATATATATATAAAGAAAAAATCACTTCTGTTTTTGTCTTACTTCTCAACACCGACACATTTCTATTTCTTCTATTGTGATAGCTTTCTAATACTCCTATCTCTCTCTCTCTCTCTCTCTATATATATATATATATATATATACACTTAAATTATTCTTGATAATTCAATTCTTACTCCTATAGGAGCTCACATAAAACTACTTATAAGAATTAGGCTATAATACTCTTTTTTTTTTAGTGCTTCATCGAGTAAATCCTACTTAAGTCACCCAAATTAACACAAGTGAAATAGTATGTTGTCTTTCTTAGTTTCACTAAGTCCATAACTTCAGTTGTGTAATCCATTACTTTTTCTTTCTTTCTTATCATTGCTTCATTTCCTAAAATGTTTTACTCTTACATAAAAAGATACTATTACAGGAATCGTTGATGTATTACAGAAAAAAAGCATGCTAAAACAAATTCTGGCCAAACTTGGAATCAAATTGTAAATTCCCTGCTGAAGTCAATCCAATTTTACTCAAATAAGTTGCGATCAAATCAGCATTGGATTCTTGACATCCGACTTCAACAGAGAACGGGGAATCTAGCAGCTTTCCATTCCTCTTGCATCCACTGCTCCCCAAAGTCCTTGTATTTTCCCAGGTTTTCTTGATGTGCTGTCGCATTTTCTTCAAATAGAAACGCTTAATTCAATAATGTAAGCTTTTTCCGACTTAACAGAACAGATTAAAATATCGAGATGTTGAGCCGTTGGCATGATCTAAGCTGATAAAAAGAAAGTAGCATTCCACAAGTATTGGAACTTTCCAGTCAGTGAAAACATCAAATATGCACATATGAACATTTTTTGGAAGCAATTTACATCTTATTAAGACAACCTTAACAACATTAGGTTTTTACATCTTCACATCTATTACTAATGGAGATTTGGTATCTGTCTGTCTGTCTGAAGCCGAACTATGCTATTACTTCTATTGTACTATTTTTTAATGTGAAATTCAGTTTACTATACTATTTCCGTATTGGAACTCTCCAGTCAGTGAAAACATAAAATATTACATATCAAAATCTTACAAGCAATTTATTTATGGCAAACTCGCAAAATGGAGCGTTTTTGGCATGTGTGTGCGAAAAAGACGTTAATTTTGCATAATCACACTAAAACACTGCATTACCAACTCCGATCCGGTTGAGTACTACTTATTTTTACTTCTATTTATCCACGTTTCCATTCATCTTTTCCTACTTTTTATTTCCCTTTCCCCAATTAACGTCTTTTTTGCACACGCCACATATTTTATCAAATAGTTGCCAAAAATATCCCGTTTCGCGTCTTCTTTCCTATGTTTTTTTGTTTTTGGAATAAATTTGAAATCTTCATATTTTTTGAAAGCGTTCGTTGATCCAAACGAAACCGGTCAAATCTCTCGTTTAATTGTTTTTTTCTTTCTGTCTTCCATATATATATATATAAGTACTGTATGGTAGGGCAGGAAAAACCAGCAGAGTGCTCGATTAATTAAGAAATCCGAGATTTCGGAGGATTAAGAGCGTAAATATTTATTTATAAAATACAGAAAATTCAATGTAACATCAGTACCGTCGGTTTCAAAGCGGGAGGTTGATCCCGATTATCGTCAGCTGATAAACATATTCAGGAATGGTGGGACTTATTCGGTCACGTCTGGGATCACGTAGGACGTGATTTGTGTAAAATGGGGGGGGGGTTACATATGTGTGCATGAGGGGTTAAATTTAGATTCTAATATTTAAATTGTTAATGTATATAGAATTGTTATTAATTAAAATAAAGCAGAAGAAAAAGTTTTTTTGTAATATATATAAAAACTAAAAAGTGTAAGAAATTCTGTAGGGTAGGGGTCGGGGTTTGGGGGCCAGGAAGAATAGGGGAAAGACGAAGTAGAGATGCAGGCTAAGACACCGCAGTCCTGTCTTGGTTCAAAAATATTAACCGTAAACAAGCCTGCAAATTCACACAACTGGATATTGTTGACTTTTACCCATCCATCACCAGAGACACCCTGGACAAGGCCCTTAATTTTGCACTCTCATATACAAGTATCAAAGAATTAGAGAGAGACACGATCATGCAGGCAAGGCAAACCCTTCTTTTCTTCGAAGAAAGGGCTTGGGTTAAAAAATCCAACCCAGAGGACCCATTTGACGTGGCGATGGGGGCTTTTGATAGTGCAGATATCTGCGACCTGGTAGGTTTATTTATTCTAGACACCCTCCAGAAGAAATTCCCTGACCACCTCTTCGGGCTTTACAGAGATGACGGACTTTGCCTATCACGAAATTGTAGCGGAATCACCTTGGATAGATTAAGGAAACACTTAACCGAGACATTCCATAGCCTCGGTTTTAAGATTACCATCAAGACAAACTTGGACCAGGTGGATTTCCTGGATTCCACCTTGAACCTAGCCAATAACACCCACAGACCCTTCCACAAACCTAATGAAACCCTGCAATATATCCACAAAGGTTCATGCCACCCCACTACCGTTTTTAAGAACCTGGTGAATAACATCAGCCAGAGAATTTCTAATCTGTCATCCAGCCAAGAAATCTTCACACAAGCAGCGCCTTACTACAACAGAGCACTGAGAGACAGTGGCTTCAGAGAAGATATTAAATTCACACCCGCCAGAAACCCAGCACAAAGCAGACGTAATAGGGGGAGATCGATTATCTGGTTCTCACCTCCTTTTTCACTAAACACCAGAACGAGGGTAGGCCATGCCTTTCTCCGTTTACTCGATAAGCATTTCCCTCCCACACACAGCCTGCACAAACTCTTCAACAGGAACACAGTCAAGGTGAGCTATTCCACCGCCCCATCCATAAGGAAAATCATCTCCACAGAATCCAAGACACCAGACCCCACAGGATGCTCGTGCCATAACAAGAACGACTGCCCTTTAGAGGGGAATTGCAAAGTCAGCTCCCTAATTTATGAGGCTAATGTTACAAGCCTCCCCAGCGGGTTAACAGAAAAATATATCGGAATGACACAAGGACCCTTTAAAAACAGACTATATGTACATAGGCATACATTCAAATACAGAGCCAGAGCCAACACCAGCCTTGCAACCCGAATATGGCAACTGAAAGACGACGGGACCCCATTCACCATTAAATGGAAGAACATCGAGAGAAGACCATCTTTCTCCCCAGCCATCAACAAGTGCCCCTTGTGCGATGCGGAAAAATACCACATATTACGAGCCATTATGGACCCGCATATCACCTGCTTAAACTCAAGAGATGAGGTATTCCGGGGCTGTATCCACAGACGCAAAGCACTCCTCATAAACTGGACTGACCGACACAATAATGACTAAGACAAACCCATCTCGCACACCCTGCCTTGACCCACCACTCTATTTCTCAACCCCATATGGCCCTTACCCCCTCACCTAACCCTAGATATAAACGCAATTCCCTAATTTTTTTATATCTCTTATTTTTTTATTTTTTTGATTTTTATTTTTTCAATTTTTAAATTTTGTTTTCTTAATACCCTTTTTATATATGTTTAACATTTTTTATTTTTTATTTCTTATTTTTTTATTTTTTATTAGTGTGTTTTTTTATTATTGATTTATTATATTTTTCTATATATTTTTTTATTTTCTTATATATTTTTTTATATATTTCTTATTAAGTTATCCACCCACCCCAAGCAACCCCAATTATTAGAATCAGACACCTACTTTCATCGATTAATTATCCCCCCCCCCCCTCGACAACGAAGAACTACCTGTTTTGTAAACATCACCTCTTTGTAAACACCGACTTTAGATAATGCCATAGACAGCCGTTAGACAGACATCCAATTTCCATTAGACTTCTCCCGTGCCGGACCCCTTAAATATTTGATCTTTTTAATACACCCTTAGAGCCCAATCCACTATCAACAGATTCGTAGCAGGCCCTTTCGGGCCGTCAACAGCCGAACCTGTTGATAGTGAATCGGTCAGTTGGATCCGAGGCTCATTTATCGTTCTATAATTTTTCTATAGTACTTCCATATCCTCTACTTTCCATAACCTCCGTTTTAAGTCATCTAACCTTTAAAATTTTCAAACTCCCCAAATTCATTCCCTTATACCTCTCCACACTTCACTCAGTATTACATTTTAGGACCCGCTTGACACCCGGAAACCGTTATATCAAATAGCCAGTGCTATTTTAATAACACGCTTATGCCTACAGTATTTTTCCCTGCCACGCGGGGTTTTTATTTTTATTCTTCTTATTATTTTTATTTATTTGTTTAGTTTTATTTTTATTTTTATCTTTTAAATTCGCCGGGCCACCACCATTATTATTATTTTGACTATTATTATTAACAGTAATATTATTCCCTTCTTCCCCACTCTTACACTTTATGCTACGATATGGGGTCGAAAAGTTAGCGGCGGTGCCGAGCCTTAGAACCAACGGCTATCAATGTTTACCACACCTAGACCCTCCCTTCTCTCCCCCCCTCCCCTCGGTGTCTTAGCCTGCATCTCTACTTCGTCTTTCCCCTATTCTTCCTGGCCCCCAAACCCCGACCCCTACCCTACAGAATTTTTTACACTTTTTAGTTTTTATATATATTACAAAAAAACTTTTTCTTCTGCTTTATTTTAATTAATAACAATTCTATATACATTAACAATTTAAATATTAGAATCTAAATTTAACCCCTCATGCACACATATGTAACCCCCCCCCCCCCCATTTTACACAAATCACGTCCTACGTGATCCCAGACGTGACCGAATAAGTCCCACCATTCCTGAATATGTTTATCAGCTGACGATAATCGGGATCAACCTCCCGCTTTGAAACCGACGGTACTGATGTTACATTGAATTTTCTGTATTTTATAAATAAATATATATATATATATATATAAGATTTTTCCTACGGGAATTCAATTTCCCAGTACTGACCAGAAGTTATAACATTTCTTAATTTGACCACCCTAGATGTTATTTCCCACTCATAGGATTGGCGCCCCCCCCCCCCCACTCTCCTCATTCTCTCTTGCTTTTTTTCCTTACTTTTTTCTTTTTTCTTTTGTCTTTTCCTCCTTTTTTCTTCTTTCTTTTCGGTTCCTAACCCCCTACCTCCTTTGCTATTTCCACTTTTTTCTTTCTCTTACCTTCCCCTACATATCCCACAATTCCAAGTAAGTTTCACTCTTTACAACAATTCGGATTACTATTTTTCATTGAGTTTTGGTTCGTTGCTTTTTGACTTTGGATCTGTTTACTTGAAAACAGAAAGAAATGCGTTTTCTTAATATAGCTAATTTTGTCTGATCCCCCCCTCTAAGGACTAAGGACTTGGGTGGAATCTTCGCCGTTGGATTTTCATGCAGATTCTTCTGGATTTACCAATTACATTTGAGCCCCATACAACTTGGATCTCCGTGTTTGGTGACTTTCATTTACATTGAAACACACCCGTTTGAACTTTTAAAAACTTTTAAAAAGAACTTTTAAAAAAAACCTTTTTCCAAATTTTGAATATTGACTGTTTCTTATCTTTCAACTTATCAATCTCTACTTCCTCTGATGATAAGATTTTAATCTTTGAAAAGCCGTGCTTAAGGAATGCAATTGAAAGAGAAGAAGAATAAATATTTATATTTTTATTTACTAAATGCTCCTTGTTCTGAACAACTGAAGATATTGATCTGTTTCCATTTACAGGTCTAACTATTTTTCATTGACTCACCTTATATATATATATATATATATATATATATATATATATATATATATATGTGTGTGTGTGTGTGTGTGTGTATTAAATATATATACAGTGAAAACCCGCTATTTGCAGTTTCACAAATTCACAGATTTTCGGCATAAGCATTGACTTTGCATTTTCTTCATAAATTCAGTAGAACTTACAAATAGGATAATCATTTAAGTCCAACTAAGCCCAATATGACAAAAAAAAACGCAATTTAAAACGCTAATTATTTTGTAGGATTCATATTAAATGCGGCTCATACAAAGCATTGGTATTCCAAATTTTTTGCAAACTTTATACGAAACTGATATATTAAAAAAATTGCAAGTAGAAATGGCTAATCTACGCTAATTTGTTGGTTTCATCCAAAAAACATGCTACTGTACAGAAACCTGATTTTTATCGAACTTTGAGGAATCAAAATCTATTCGCGGGTGTGTCTGGAACGTAACCCCCATGAATAGCAGGGGGAGGCCTATTGTATATATATTATACTAAATGTGAGTGTATGAACGTTTGTTTCCCTAAGACTTTTTCTTATGTACTTTAATAAAAAAATAGGTTAGTTCTGGGATTAAATAATATTAAAAAAAAAGAATCTGTTCTAATTAGCCATCTCCCTTTTAGGTATTGATATGTATTTTAATATCATTTGTTTTTAATATTTATGTATTTTAATATCATTTTTTTATGCTTATGTATTTTAATATCATTTTTGGTCTTTGGTTTAGTTTGGTTGTTTGTGGCATATCAACCTCTTTCGGGTTATTTAATGCCGAATCTGGTCATTTTGGTAAAAGTTTTAATGCTTCAAGTTCGTTATATGTTTAAGTATTTATTCGTAGTGTTTGGTTTGGTTGTTTTGTAGGGGAAAATTGTTTTTGTTTTTAACTTTGCAGAACATGATTGAGTTTTGCAAAACGAAAGAAAAAAAAAGAATAACATCAATGTTTGGTGCATTTTTGGTCAGGAAGCCAGAGTGAAGAGAAGACAACGAGAAAGAGAGATATTAAATTGAAGAGTAAAATACAGACTATTGGAGAGAGAGAGAGAGAGAGAGAGAGAAATGGATAAAGAGAGAAAGAGAGAGAGGAAAATAGAGAGATAAAGAGGGATGCAGAGATTATAGAGACTGAATGAAAAATCTAGACTGAGTCAATTTTTATTTTTTCCCCTCCATCCAGGGTAACTTTGTTTTTTTTTTAAAAATACTGTGACGATGGAGGTAGTAATACCTAGGAAAATGATTTGTGTCCTGTGTTACATTTTCAGAAACGGACAAGTGCAATTGAAAACGAGGCAGTTTTAGTTAACCGTGAAATATGTTAATTTGTAGCACTGTAACGTCGGTCACAACCAATCAAAGCATGTCTTTGATAATAAAAGTCATTGAATTCTCACGTAGGCGTAGTTTCCCTCTTTTCTCAACGTGGTTCATTAGCGAGTGAAGATTATCGGCGCGTGTTGTATAATTACGGAGTTTGTAGATTTGTGATTATGATTTTTTTTTTTTTTTTTTTTACATAGGAAATTGGACTTTCTGACAGTATTTACACCCAAGGATTTTCAACTTACGATCTGTACCACCTCCCCTATTTCACTGATAAGATACTTACGAAAAATGTTTTTTTTTAATTAGAGGTAAATAAAAGTGTGTGTCTCCATCGTCAGGTTTGGTTGATCTATTTTACGGAATCGTTTTTTTTTTATTGGGTACCACTTATCAAGACCAAGAACCACTCGAGGATAAGAGTTAATAGGATGGAATGATTGTCAGCCGAAAGATGAGGAACACTATAGGAGTACTAAATTTGATCAATGGAATGAACTAAGTTTGATGACTTATCGGACAGTTTATGAAAAGTATTTGTTGACATTGGATGTGAATATGACTTGAACATACTCGCATAATCACGTTGACACACCGGTTCCCATTAGATAACCGAAGTTAAGCGGTGTTGAGCCTGGTCAGTACAGAATGGTTGACCATTTGGAAATACTAGGCGCCGTATGTCATCTCATCTAACCGGGATATACATGCTGACCGGGAACTGCATGTGAATTTGTATTCCCCATAAACTTCCACTTGGAAGGCAAAATGCCCGACGCTGGGCGAATACCACAAAAAAGTGGTATTACTGGTTATTCGATTCGATGACTGTTGTAATCTAAAGGGAAGCCGATGCAAAGAAGCTCTGTCAATGGAAGTTCCCATTGATGCAAAGCACATCGAGGAAGAAAGGAAAGTTTTTTTTTTGTGGTAGAGAGAGACGAGTTCTTGCTGTGAATGCCTTACAAGGAGGAACCAGCGATTGGAGATCAGTCAAGCACCTTCCATGGAAATAATAACCCTTTTAGATTTATTTAATGCCGAAATGCAATACCTTTTGGTCAACAATTCGTTCTAAACAATTCATTAAACAATAGATGCGATTTTACCTCTAGCTGTGAGTGGGTGTTCATTTAAAGGTTGGAAGTAAGAAGAATGACACAACATTAATTGATATTTATACTTTCCTTATTAATTGCAAATATCAGTTTCTCATAATGTTCATTGCTTTGTGTAAATTCGGCATGTTTAGTGTATTTATTTATAGAGTGTTTGATACAAAGTACAGCGTTGTAGTATTAATAATTGTTTTCGGTGATTAAAAGTTTTAATGAAAGATGCAACCCTCTGTTTGAACGAAAACAATAAGAATTATAAGATAGCAATGCATTAACATATGGAATCAGCGAGAAATAAATTAAAAATAGCATAGCGATACTTATATCAGATATTTCCTGCTCTAACTAAGACTTATCTAGATATATAAAATAGTAACTCTGTGTGTTTGTGTCCGCCTAATCTTTGTGTCTTATGTTCACCCAAACCGCTGGACAGAATTGCTTGAAAATAAGCATGTGGACTACTGACCTCTCAGTAGAATGTCATAGGCTATATAAGAAATATATCACTTCGACGCTGGGGGTCCCTGGGGGCACCCACCACACTGAAAACTGTTTTCCCTTTGATTCAAATGAAATTTAAACTATAGGTAAATTACCAAAAATGATGTCTATTTCCAAAATTTCAGCAAATTTTGATAATATTAAGATGGTTCCCGGGGGCACAACCCCTTCACTGACAACTGTTTTCCCTTTAATTAAAATGAAATTTTTATATATATATATATATATATATATATATATATATATATAATCAAGGAGAACATCTCTCTGTCTGTGCATGTCTGTCCCTAAAAACCAAGACATACTAGGACGTGTACTTTCAATATGATTGTATTCACATGCACAATTTGCATGTGAACATAATGGAAGTATTTTTGCGTCTCTGGCTGTCCCTTAAAGAAGCTAATGACAATTTTCAAACATGTTACACAATAAAATTAATCTATTTATTAGCGTTAGTTTAAGAGTATTAGCATATATCTGAATAGCTAGGCTGCTGTTAAAGTAAACACTCCCTACCACGATGTTGCATATGGGGCTATCTCATACTCTAACCTGGGCAACACCGGGTAGCTCTGCTAGTAATTTATATTTGCCTAGCTGTACCTACTCGGTGTTGCACGGGAGTAAAAAAAAAAAAGAATGAGTGACTTGTTTATGAGGAAATGCAGAGTAATTTTGGTGACTTTGAATTTTGTGAAACAGGAAATTTTTAATGTTGTTTTAGTTCTTGATGTTAATAGATTTTTAGTAAAGAACATACATAACAATGTGTAATTAATGTGAAAAGTTTCCTCTAATGTTTAAAAATAAAACATGTTTTTAGATATTTATTTTTGCAGACGTCATAAGAAATATTCGGTGAGTAAGGGAAAATGTCTCCATTCTAACAGTTTTCTTTTCCGGATTTATAATTTTCACAAAGAAACTGACCTGAAATTAAATATATCTGTGCCAATAACATAGTGGGAGAAAGAAACGAAAAAATAGGCTAGTTCGAATCGATTATCGATATGTCAGACAGAATGCTATTTGGGTCTCACTTCTAGAATCTGGAAAGATAACTTTATTTGGATGTTGGTACAGTCAGGTAAACGGGGGGGGGGGATGCCAAAGGCAAGCAGTCCAAGGAAAAGAGTTATTAGAGCAAAAAGTTTTCTGAAATCTGGGAACCTTTACAGTCAAGGGATGGAATGTTCTGCTCGTTGGGTTGGTTGGGGGTATTTATGTTGAGGGGGAACAAGTGCAATAAGTTCGTCCGAGCACATTTCATGGAATTACTTTTTTTCTTTTTTTTTTTTTTTAACATAGTTCACCCCAAACAAAACAGGCCGCCACTGTAGACGTAAGGGACTACTGAGAAAAAAAAAGAAAGAAGGTTTGGGGGGGGGGGGTCAACCTAAATTGGGATCTGCGCAGCAAGATGTCTGTTTACATTAGTTTTAAATTTCTGCATGTCAGTACTGTCGGGGAAACAGGGGGCAGGAAGTGAGTTCCAGAGGCCAGCAGCACGAGGAAAGAAGCTATTTGAGTAGAAGGCTCTCCGGCATCTGGGGACTTGTAAAACAAGCACAGGAATGCAGCATTGCATCGGTAGGACAAGGACTGGAGGTTGGTAGAGAGTGCAGAACCTACTAGGTTAGAGACTCTTTTTTTCACCCTGTCCAAGAGGGAGAGTGGTTGGTGCAATAAGCTGAGATGTGACAACAACACTCCATGTATGGGCGAATGGCGGCTTTATAGAGATATAGGATACTGGCCGGTGTGAAAAGTTTTCTAGACCGATAAATGGAGTCTATCTTTTTGGCAGCGTCTTCTATGTATTTATTCCATGTCATGTTATAATCAGCAATTTCATTTTTAGCGGACGATCTCATTTTTTTAAATGGGTGTGGAAGGTTATAACGTACGTATAGATGAAGTTACATGCGTATTGTTATACATATTTTATATTATTTAATTATTTCTTTTTGTTGAGCTGCCCTAACCTGCTACACTGGTGTCCCCTCGACGTAAATACCCACAATCAACCTGGCAATCAGCAAAATTCTACCCCTTCACTGAAAAGGTCCCCAGATGCCGAAAGGCTTTATACTTTAATAGCTTCTTTCTTCAGACCGCTTGCTTTTGGAATTTCTCCCTTGCTCCCTGTTTCCTTGACTGTACCAAAATTAAGAAATTTAAATGTAATGCGAACAAACATCTTGCTGCACAACTCCCCGCTTAGGATTCCCCTATAAATATGGCCCCTAATTCACAGTAGCCCCATTACATCTCAGTGGCATTGTGCCTTGTTTGAGGTGAATGAAAATTTTTTTTTAAATTAAAAGAAAAAAACTTAGGTTAAAGTGTAGTTTAGAGTCCTGAACATAATGCGATAAAAATTGCGTATCGGCGATAAATAGTTTCCTGTTGTTTTTGTTTAATGTCGTTAAATATTAGTACATGAAGAATCGTTTCAAGATAAAATCTAATTAGTTTTACGATGTTATCTTAAGAAAAACATGCTTGAAATGTGTAAATAATCGCTAGAGGGGGAAAATGGAGTCTTCATAGTAATAGAAGTAATGGTTTGAAGACTTATATTTTTTTCTTCTAGCGATTATTTATGTAAAACTAATTAGATTTTAACTCAAAATGGTTCCTCATTTACTAATATTTAACAATATTTAGCAAAAACATAACAAGAAACAATATTTATCGCCAATAAGTGATTTTTATCACATTATGTTCAGGATTCAAAACTACCCTTTTAACTAAAACTTAACTGTTGTAAGAGAGACACATTTACGCAGCATTGTAACTTAATTGTCCAGACAAGAATGTGTTATACGAGATGGAATAGTTAATAGACCAATTCTTCATCTCAAGATAGAGACATGTCGATGATTGAATGAAAGTACAGAGACGGAAAGATGATTAGAATAAAGATGAGGATGCTGGGTTTATTGAGTTATGAAATATCAATAGTTCTTCATCTCAGAATCAGAAGAGAAATATCAGATTATGATGGAGAACACAAAAGAGAAACGTAACTGTTTAAGTTTGAGAACAAAGGCAAAAATGCTAATGTATTATTTAGACAGGAAATTTTTACATCTCTAATTTGGAAGAGCCGTTAAAAGGGGAGATAATTCAAAGTGTTTTCTCAATTCGAATTTCTCCGAAAATGGATCTGAACGCACTTACAAGACATTTTATGTTTAATTCCCAACTGCCTACCAGAGAAACATTAAAATTCATTTATTTTGGGGCTCGTGGCAAAGCGATGTATGATACAATCAAAATAGAGTGCCGGATAATGTCTTATCATACAATCATTAAATTGTTACATGAAAGTACAGAATAGTTAATCAAGAATGGGTTTATAAATTATAACGTTATTATTTCAGCCCGGTCTGTAAACTGCATAAGTACAAAAAATTATTATTTATAATCAATAAATGTATCCTCTGAAGTTTTATTTGATCGTAGAAATTCGAAATAAGAAAACACTTTGAATTATCTCCCCTTTCAACGACTCTCCTAAATTAGAGATGAAGATTTCATCTTTCCCAATCATACAGAAGCACCAGAATATTAATGTAACGGATATAGACATTAATACTAGAAGTAAAAATAATACAATATAACTCACAGAGTTGCTTCCCTTGCCTAAATAAATCCGAGAATATTCGCTTTGTAACAATAATAATTATGCCGAGAACTGAATAACATTCGCTATATTAGAATAATATTTACTTCAACATTAAATACCGAATACAAAAAATTAAAAAATCCCCTCTTGGTCTTTTGGCTGAGATCGAAGTGTAGTATCTGTTCAGATCGATGGTCACTCTATAGACCGGTACCATCTTAGCCTTCGGGTCTTTTTTCTACCTGTCTGAACTACTGTCTTGTGTAGTTCTAGGAGGTCCACCCTCCCAGGTTTTTGCCTTCTCAGCCTTTGAGAAGGGGTTAGTTTATTGCTAATCGCCGACGAGGCTGCCCAGGCATTTTTTGTAGGCCAGAGTGCTCATCCTCTTGGACGCTGACTTTTCAATCCCACTTTCTGACCTTGAGTCATATCTTACCGCTGTGGGAGGGAGAAAAAAAATAAATGTAACGGATATATACATAAATACTAGAAGTAAAAATAATCATCATCATTATATCATGGCTGTAACTAGAATCAAGTATACGGGTTTCTAGGGGCTTCATTTGTGGATTCTCATATGAGGAAACAGTCCAATTCGAGATCCGCACATCCTATCACAAACAGGGCATACATAATCGTTTAGCAATTGTGCTAGTGGCTGATTTTCGCGGCCACTATTCTTGTTGCTTCAGCATGATGAAACCATTCACTTTCAAACGTTTCCACACCACCCCTTATTCCATTCCTCCACTCCGTTCTCCCGAGTTTACTCGCTTCCCATGTTGTGTGATCAATTCCACACATCTTTATATCCTCCTTCAAACAATCCCGGTATTTGCTTCGTTTGTCTTCCAACCCTCCGCGCTCCCATATTTAGTTCAGAATAAAATATTTTCTTAGGATAGGACTGGTTGCTCATCCTTACGACGTAACCAGCCAATCTCAAACGATTTTTAACAATTAAAGCCTCTATACTAGAGCAACCAGACTCTTCCAGGACACCGATGTTGGTTCGATGATCTTGCCAGTTAATTTAAAAAGTATCGTAATATAAGAATAAACAACAAAGTCTTTGCGAAGTTTGAAATGGAGCACGTGGTGGAGCAGGTGCTAGTGTTATTGCAATGGTTAGGAGTCGAGAGAGTAAGTTCAGGGAACTTTCACCATTACTAACCAGCGGAGCGTTACCATTGTCGACCAACGGAAGAGTCTATCAGGCATGTGTACGCAATGTGATGATGTATGGAAGTGAAACCTGGCCAGTGAGGGTTGATGTTCACCATATACAATGATGCATTATCATATATTTTAAATTATACTAAAACTTAGTTGATCAACGTTGGCTTACCTAAGGCATTTTTCTTATATATTTCAATCACACAATATATACGCTAAAATATTTTGTAATTTCAAGATTGAGTTATGTTTGAAAAACTTCCATTTTAATTGTTCCAATTAACCATAATTTGCAATTAATTTACCCATCTCTTCCTACGTTTGTATCTATCACTTTCACCCTATTTCACCTGGCAAGTGAGGGTTGAGGACATGCGTTGCATGGAGAGAAATAATATGAGAATGATACGATGGATGTGTAATGTGAGTCTTAAAGATAGACTTAGTTCTGATGATCTCAGTGGTAGGTTAAATCTGAACAGTATAGGGAGATGTGTGTAGAACACGAGACTTTGATGGTATGGCCACATTGAAAGAATGGATGAGAGTTCTTGAGTTAGTAGATGTAGAACAGTTAAGGTATCAGGGTTAGTTCACAGGGGTAGGCCGAGGAAAACATAGAAGTGATAAAAATGGACTTGAGAGAAAGAAGGATAAATAAAGACCTGTGTAGAGATAGGTTAGTTTGGAAGTCAACTTCTTAAAGCTGTCCAACACATGCCAGCATTTAAAATGGAAGTTAAACTGAATATGATGATGATGATGATGATCCGAAAAGTGATGTTGACGCGTGATTTTGTCTCATAATTTACTAAATATAGAGATTAGTAGCATTGATACCCACCAAGTTAGATTGTGTTGTGTTTACATTTGTTAGCCCAGAGACATCTGTGTTAACATTACACGTGCACTAGGTATACAGTCGGTGAAAACCTCACGCCTGCTTTATTTTAGCATCAGAACGGATACTACACTTTGCTCCTAGCCAAGAATCTGTAAAAAAAACATGTTCAAACTGAACAATCAGATGTTTCTATTTATTTGCCTCCCCACGATGGCAAACTCAGACACATGGTCAGTTTTTAAAGTAGGGAAAATCAAGCTTCCCAAAAAAGAGGCATTCTGGATTGAAACAAAAGTAAAAATTGCCTCAGTCTAGAAGGACTTCTTCTCCAGTGACCAAGAACAGAATCGACTAAGTGTAGCATCAAAACAGATACTAAACATGCTCCAAGCAAAAAGGCCGAGGATGTGTTCCTATTTACTTGCCTCCCCACAAAGGCAGAGTTAGGCAGAAAGTTTGTTTTTAATGTAGGGGAAATCCAGCTCCCCAAAAAGGGGAACACTGGATTGGAACAAAAATTAAAATTGCGTCAGTCTAGAAGGCTTTCTTCTTCACTGACCAAAGACTAAAAGATGAAGTGTAGTATCAGAACAGATACTATACTTAGCTCCTCACCAAAAGGCCGGATCGAAAATCAGATTTTATGTTGCTGTTTCTATGGTTATACAAGACGGTCCATTTTTCTGGGATCAAAGTCTGCCACAACGAACAAAAACAAAATGATTCGAAGAACACATTGTCAATAGAAGAATAACAGTTTTATTTAGCTATCAGTGACAAAGAGAGGGAGTTGCAGAAATGAGGCCCTTGTTAGAAGTGCAACGCTTCATTCAAACCGATTTAAAAACATCTCGTTTTAACGTCTGCTCACCATGCTATACCATGTTAGATTTCCACTTTTCTCACTCTTGCCATTCGTCGTCACTTTCTCTGACATATCGTTCCCATGCCAGCGATGGTTCAGTAGGTTAACCACCTGACCCTGAATCTCTCTGCGAACAAAATTCCCTAATGATTATGAGCTTAAGTACCAACCATTCACCATCATCATCAGGGTTTTTGATCACTCCTGGAGGAGGAACCCCCTCCCTGGTTTCCGACACCTTACTGATGACTGTCATTCAAGGGTTTTTGCCATAGTCACCATGCTAGGCACTGCGGATTGGAAACACTATTTGACCATAGCTAGGTGTCCACATACAGCACCTGGTATTCCCAAATGGTCACCCATCTAGTACTGGTCAAGCTCAACATAACGATCTAACGGTAATAGGTGTGTCAACATGATTATGCCGTATATACCGACTATTATTTAATACAAATGAAAATAACAAAAGTGGAATCTATTCACGTTACATTCATGTGGCAAATGGATCCACCTTCTAAGATTTAAACAGGTATGCTTAAGAAATATATAATCTGAAAAAGAAAAGTTTTAATCGATAGTATTTAAAACATTTTTTTTAAAAGTCAGTATTAACAATTTTACACTCAACCACAAAGGATAAATGAAAATGGACCTTCTTTTTAGGTAACATCTGGCTATTTTGATAAATTATGTCAGTGTAGATTACATAGTCATTTTAAACACAATAAAAATGCCAGAAAGATTAAGGAGTAGGGCAGTCGACCAGTTGATAGTGAATCCAATTGGTAAACGCTATACATAACACAGTTCCCCAACCTCCCGTCATATCCGCTCAAATATCATTTTATCAGATAGGACCACAGTGACATCCTCTATCTCTTTCTTCAGACTTTGCAATCTAGTCGAAGGAGTATCTCTTCTCTTCTTTACAGCCGCTTTCCTCACAGAAGCGACGTTGCTAGTCTCTCTCTGCTCTATCGCTATTACCACAAAAAGTGCTTAACTAAATTCCAATCTCTGATTCGTCCTTGTAAAACCTTCACTGCAAGAACACGTCTATCTACCACAGCTCCAAATAACTTTTCATTCTTATGTGCGCTTAACGTCAAAAAGAATTTCCATAAACAGAGTTGCTTTCAAAATTTCCTACCTATAGAACACGTTGCCACAAGATTGCTTTCCTGAGAACTAAAACATGGTCAACTTCAAATCCAATGTCAATAAACGTCCTCATAAGCCATCAAATTTTATTAATCCCATTAACATTAAAACCCTCTCATCATATTCATCATCATTCAACTGACAATCTATCCTCGAGTGGCTTTTAGCCTTGATAAGTGTTGACTCATTAGTAAATAATACTAAAAATTACATTATTTACTTATTCCGGACTGTTTTCCACATCTTGGTTGTTTTGTGAAGAAACCGTTTGTAGCAGACCCTGTTATGTCAAGATTTATTACCCTAGAAACAAAGCTTCTGAGAGATTAACTGATCCTATGCGATATTACAGTCAGCACATCAGCAGTTAATCTAGTGGTATTAAATCTAGAATGCATTCCAAAATTATTCAGTCTGTGAAAGTTGCCTGATAATTGTACCACCTTAATACCAGTCGAGAATACTTTCTCTACAATTAATCTGACTGAGATTGCCCATTTTGGTTGCCTTGATCTGTCAGATTAGGGTATTATGTTTTGGGTAGCCCTAGGAGGTCTATCCTCCCAGGCGTTGAGTTCCCTCTTTGAGAAGGGGTTGGTTTATTATCGATTGTCTGATGCGCCCCTATCGGGGAATGCCGACGGAATTACCAAGGCTATTTTTAGAAGCCAGCCTGGCTCTTCAGCTGGGTCACTGGCTTTCTTCCCCCACCTTCCGGCCTTGTGCCACATATCTCTGCCGTGGAAAGGAAGTAAATAAAGCTGTATTAAATCTATATTGCTTGTAACTAAGTAGATTGCTTTTGCTAAGGTGACTGACAACTTCTTGATTATCACCGATTCAAACAACATACTTACGACTCAAAGCAGACTGATCGGTCTGTACTGAGATGAAGAAGACTGCTTACCAATATTTTTAAATACTGGACAGATTGACAAAATTTTCCAAGGTAATGGAAAAACTTTCTTCTTTCAGCAACGGTTGAAGAACTTTGTAAGGATAGGAGCTAGTTCCAGCTGTCATACTTTCTGGCCTATTTCAAATGACCTTTACCTTAATAAGTAACCTTATTGATATTTATAATGAACTCACAGATGTGTTGTAGTCTCTGGTCCGTTTTCGGGTCGTGTGGATTGGCCAAAAGGTATCCTCAATCACTGCTCTTTTGGGGCTCACGTGAGTCAGCCTCTGTACACTCGAAGTTTAGGGTTCCAAGCTTTTTTGCCATTTTTAATACTAAAGGCCGACAATGGTTTACGGTTGACTTCATTATGGCACAAGTCATAGGCGACTGTTGTAATCCTTCCTCTTATGACTGAAGAGCTAAAAACTTTTCCTTTTGGCTACGAGCAAAGTGTAATATCGGTTCTGATACTACACTTCATATTTTCTGTCCTCGGTCAGTTAAGGAGAAATCCGTCTAGACGCAGGCAACTTCTCATATTTGGTACAAGCCAGGGTTCCCTTTTTTGGGGGCATAGATTTTTCCTACATTAAAAACTGACCATTGTGTCTAACTCTGACCTTGTGGAGAGGCAAGAAACACCTGTCTAAGTCTCAGTAGCGTTATTCATACTTGTTAACAGAGAACTTGTTCATATAAGATAAGTTCCGAGTATGCACATATCCGCAAACACTCTTTCTGCATATTCACCTTTTATTGTTTGTACATTTTTATTTTATTACTTGCCAAAATAAAATTGTTCAATTAATATACACGGTTGTTGTTCCTTTTCTTTAAAAGCTGTCGCTTTGATTCAACTTTCAGCATTCATGTTCAAGTGCTTATAATTTTTCTCTCATGCAAGAAATTAACTTTCTTTCGGGGTCACAAAATCCCCACACTTGGTCAGTAAGTGTTGTAGCTGGATTATTTGTTTAGGTGGCACACTTCTTTAGTATGAAAGTTAATAAATATAAATATCAGATCTTAAGTCATTTTTTATGTAAATGGATTTTTCTCTTTTTTAAATAAAATTTACTTGTTACAATTTCAGAAAAAAGTCATTATGCATAGGTTCATCTTGTTGTAAGGATGTTGTTACCATGGAAACTGCACCTGTTATTACAACAATAATGATTCCTTTTTTTATCGTGCGAGGACTGAACATCCTTTTGAAACTAAAAATTATTAAGATCTTCATAGAATTTCGAACTGAACATGAGTGAATTAAATAAAGGCCCGTGGTGCAATGGATAAGATGTTGAGAAATAATCAGTTTAAAGTGACAGTCTTCTGGAGGTTGTAGGTTCAACCTTGTGACTTGATGCAGACAATGCCGGTTCTGGAGAGGTGCACGAGACGATTACACAACCCTTGCCTCGCTGTAGACTCCCAACATAAATAACTTTAAAGAGGATATCGAGACTGAAAGGAGGTGAAATATTCTGATTACCAGGTATATGCTCCCTTTTTCTGGAGTTCTTTGTTCATCTACCATTGTGTAAATTTAAATAGGTGTTTTAATTTCAAATTGGATAAAAAAATAGTACCAATTAATTTTCCAAATTATAAACTACTTATCAAGTGTAATGATGTATTATTACTATTATTGCTCCCGGGCAATGCCAAGTTTTTTATCTAGTATACAACACTATAACGAAACAAATTGAAGTCATTGGTCTCGAGCAACATGACGTTTAAACACACCTGTTCTATCTTAAGTATAGAGCACTTTTGAATCAACATAAACCAATTACCAAATGTAATACTGTATTATTATTAGTATTGCTCACAGGCAACACTGATGTTCTTGCCTAGTATACAACACTATAACTAAACACATTGGAGTTCTTGCTCCCAGGTAATGCAGCATTTATCACACCTGCTCTATCTACGGTATTGCGTACATTTAATGCAAAATTACTTTTCGATTAATGTGTACCACTTACCAAATGTAATACTGTATTATTATTATTGCTCACGGACAAGGCCGAGGTTCTTGTCTAGTATACAACACTATAATTCAACACATTGCAGTTATTGCTTCCGAGCAATGCAGCATTCAAACACACCCGCTCTATCTAGGGTACTGAGCACATTATTGTCTCGTATAAAACACCATAACAGAACACATTGAAGTCCTTGCTCTCAAGCAACACAGCATTTAAACACAGCTTGAAGTAACATATACCACTTATCCAATGTAATACTGTATTATTACAAATTCTGTTTCAGTTGACCGCCCCCCCCCCCCCAAAGAATAAATATTTTTATTTAAAACTAGATAGGATTTTTTTAGGCAACACCGAATAAGAATATACTAACTTTGGGGGTGTCTTGTGTAGTTTATTTTACTTCTAGCTGGACATACACACAACTTTCCTTCATATATATATATATATATATGGGAAGAGAAGGATGAAGGTAATCCGACGTGATGGTAAAATGAAAAAGGAAAACCAAAAAACTGGATGTTTTTTTATGTGTACATCAACGTTTCGTCTTTATTTATAAGACTTCATCAGGATGATGATATAGGGAAAAGATATCATGCAAGCACGGATACATGTAGGGTAGACATGTTGGGAAGAAAAATAAAATAAAATGAAAAATAATAGCAGCGTCTAAGCTGGACGTCCGTACTTGTTAGAGAATGAAAAATGAGTGGGAGAAAAGGGGGAAGGGTGGAGGGAGCAAGGACTACTGTGGCTGGCGATGAGAGAAAGAGGTGGGGGATGAGCAGGGGTAAAATGGATGGCAGAGAGAGATTGGGGGAAAAGGGGGAGGGGGTGTCTGACCAGATGGCTGCGGTCGAGACCGAAGGGGAAGAGTGAGTTGGAACCCCACACACACAAACGTTCCAACTCACTCTTCCCCTTCGGTCTCGACCGCAGCCATCTGGTCAGACACCCCCTCCCCCTTTTCCCCCAATCTCTCTCTGCCATCCATTTTACCCCTGCTCATCCCCCACCTCTTTCTCTCATCGCCAGCCACAGTAGTCCTTGCTCCCTCCACCCTTCCCCCTTTTCTCCCACTCATTTTTCATTCTCTAACAAGTACGGACGTCCAGCTTAGACGCTGCTATTATTTTATTTTTCATTTTATTTTATTTTTCTTCCCAACATGTCTACCCTACATGTATCCGTGCTTGCATGATATCTTTTCCCTATATCATCATCCTGATGAAGTCTTATAAATAAAGACGAAACGTTGATGTACACATAAAAAAACATCCAGTTTTTTGGTTTTCCTTTTTCATTTTACCATATATATATATATATATATATATATATATTGATGCATGTTTGATTAGATAACATGGACAATTCCATGTTTGTTTCTTTTTTTAGATCCATATTTTCATGTTGACGGACTAATGATCTAATTTTCTGTTCGAGTGTGAACAGGAGATCGCCAAAACTGCCAACGTTTTCGACTTCCATGATTCTTCTTAAGGCACGTGAGGAGTTGTGCAAACTAAAACTGGTGAATATATTCAGAAACTCGATTAAATTTTTTTTATTATTTTTATTTTATTTTAATATATTAATATATTAGTTTGCATAACTCCTCACGTGCCTGAAGAAGACTCATGGGAGTCGAAAACGTTAGTAGTTTTGGCGAGTTCCTGTTCACACTCGAACAGAAGATTAGATTATTAGTCCGTCAACATGAAAAGATGAATCAAAAAAGAAACAAGCAGGAATTGTCACTGTTGTTTAATAAACATGCATCAATGAAGAAATGCTGCATATATACATATATATATATATAGAGAGAGAGAGAGAGAGAGAGAGAGAGAAAGAGAGCGAAAGAGAGAGAGGGAGAGAGAGAAGTACAATAGTACATTAATCAGAGTTTCGGCTCCACACAGATACCAAATGTTCATCATCAATAGATTTGTATGAATTGTTTCTGAAACCAAATTAAACAAATCTACCGAATATTTATCACACTCCTCCATGTAATATTTCATAAAACTTCTTTTCCTTGAAGCCGGTTAATTAAATTTTACCTATTTCCTCATATTTTGCAGACATCCTCATAAGTCATGTTTTTCCACAAATGAGACTAAAGTGAAAAGGCTGATAAAAAAAGGCAGACGTCATTACTTTTGCATTTAATATTTATTTTCAATTTTGTCTAACAATCTGAAGATATATATATATATATATATATATATATATCCTTTAGTCCTAACATTCCATGAGCAATGTTTCTGTCAAAGAGGGAGAAATTGCTGTTTTCTGAGTCGGCTGTTTGTTTTGAGTGGGAGGTATGTGGACATATTCAATCCTCTCATCATCATTTAACTCTCAATCAATCTATCTCATTAACCCTTATATCTTTATATTAGATCTTATCGTGATAAGGCAATGCTCGATATATTAGATAGAGTAATAATATAAGAAAATGAATGACGAAAATAAAATTGGATAAAATACAATATTTATTCATTCATCAAGTATTTAAACGAGGAATATAAAAAAAAAACTTCTTTTTTTTCTCTTAATAATATGCTAATCAGTAATACAATTTTTGCTTATTTTTCCTCCAATGAAAAGAGCTTGTTTTCGAAAATCCATGGATTAAAGAAAAGTTTTTTTTTTATATTCTTTGCTTGAATACTTGATGAATTTATAAATATTGTATTTGATCCACTTTTTATTTTCATCATTCATCTTTATATATATATATATATATATATATATATATATATATATATATATATATATATATATATTATATATACTCCTAAACTAATGAACCGATCATCATGAATTTAAAAACACAGCTGATATGCGTAAGGGTGGGTAATGTGGGCTATATTTGGTTGAATTTACTTTTATGCAGGTGAGGGAAAGAGGGGGTAGAAGCCCTTTGGGAAGATTCAAATACCTCCGATTTTTGTGAAATTTATAAAATAGATATTAGACATCAATTAATAAATATTTCCTAAATTTTGGTTTCTTTGGAATATTTTAAAAAGGGTTTTAGCAATCATAATATTGGCATAACCTTCCACTTGAAAATTCGACTATTTCATATTTGCATTAAATTTGATCCATAGTCATTAGACATTAATTAACCAAGATTCCCTGAATTTCAATTTCTTCTTAAGACCCTTAACCCTTAAATTTTATACATTTTCTAGAATCAAATTCATGTAATAGATTTTGATCAAAATTTGGTATAAGTGTTCTAGACGTAAGGTTTAGTGGTATTGTATCTTGATTTTTATTTTTCTGAGAGGATATAAAGGTGGTGCAAAACTGTTCTGTCAAGGGAATTGCTTTTACCCCTCCTAGGACGGCTACTCTTCTAGTATATATCACTATGAAAATATACTTATTACAAAGAAGGTACACATAAACTTTTGGGTTTCACTCCTTAATAGCTCATCAGCTTTACTGCGATGATAAACATTTCACTATCCTTTTTATAAGTAAAAGATAGTTAAATTGACTAATACTCTCATCCATTAAAACTTTTAGTTTTATTACTTATTACTAGATTTGCATTCCTCCTTCCCTATTCACTTCCATAAACCAATCAACTATTTCCGATTTTCACTTAGAGTTTAGAAGCACCTTATTTTAAAGTGGGTTACTTTCTTCCTGTTTTCTTTTTTTATGTCATTATCTCAAAGTCAATTTTATTCTGTGTCTATAATTCATGGCTATTACCCTTCTACAAAAGGTTGTTTACATCGTTAAAAGGTAGCATATTTTACTGGTGCAATATTAATTAACTAGCGGGACCTGTAGAAATTCCACAGTTGTATCCTTCGTCTGTTGTATATTCTTGCCGTGCATTCTATGGACGTCTGGTGCGAACGCAGACCCCACGATATTATTGTACCACCTTTGTTCAAACTGAAACATGCTTATTTAAGTACTTTGGTTAATGCAGTTTCAGAATATATTTTCGGATGGAGGTTCTATCTCTAAAACTCTTGTAGGAGATTGCGACATATTTTTATTCTATGGACGTCTGGCGTGAACACAGACCCCGCGATGTTATTGTACCATCTTTGAACAGAACAGATACTACACGTTGATCCTCGGCGAAGAAAGTGTATTTTAGTTACAGTCTCACATGTGACTAAACAGTATAGATGAAATATAAAAATTTATTTTTGTTTGCATTGAATCTTTTGCAATCGAACGATCCCATCTTTTAAAATGGGGTGAAAAGTGATAACGTATTTAGGAACACGAAATTGCATTAGTATATTAAGTTAAATTAAGTGTGGAATAATTAATCAAAAGAAACAGGTGTTACCACACTTTGGGGTCGACGGGTATTGCCAATTATTATTTTTGCTCAAAACCAACGATTTTATTTTTAAAATTCAAGAGATCATATTTTTCGTGTTTGAGTGACAGCCAGAGAAAAAGCTTCGGTTTGGATTATGAATCACTCGAATTTACGAGAATTATTTTTACTTACAATTTAAGGGGTCAAATTATTAAAACAAATGTTCGGACTAACTCATATTTGCAACTTTAAAAGAGTTACACCTGTGTTATATCATAAGATATATGATAAGGGAAAAGGTGTTGACTTCATAGTGATCTGACAAATCCATCCTGTCACTATGGATGAATCCAAATCAGTCCACAACAATCTGTCATACTTTATTTAAAAGATGAACTATGTAATGATAATTTCGGAATGACAAATTTCAATCATGAATTGAAAAGGTTAAAATATCCAGCCGACGACCACATTGTGTTTACGATTTAAGCAGATTACTTAGTGCACCAGTTATATTATTAACCTCCTTGCCAGGAGGATAGACACAAGGTCAGGTATGGTTTTGAAAAGCCAACGCACTAAGATGAGCGCACTCTGGTCTACAAAAAATTCCTCAGCAACCTCCATCGGCATTACTCGGTAAGAGCGCCTCAGACGATTGGCAATAAACCGCCTCCACTTCAGAGAAAAGGTAAAGCCTGGGAGGGTGGACCGCTTAGGACTGAACAGAACAGCAGTCTGATGGCAATAAAGCCACTGTCGGACCGATTTGTATCATAATTCTATGAATCAATAATACAACACCAATATTAGAAAGTGCACTAGGCTTATTTGATAATACACTTACCTATCAACAATTAGTAACATGTGCTATTCTTGCTTGGAATAAGACCAATCCCACATGTTGTGGATTGACTGAAGGACCTACTACATGTGTGAAACAAAGGCTTTCATTGAGTGACCTATCATAGAATAGCAGAAAATGCGAAACAGTCTGATTGGTTAGTCAAAAAATAAAAGTTCTCAATGAAAGAAATTCCTGAGAAACAGACAGGGAGTCAGAGAGAGACAGCGACTATTCGAAAACAGGAATTAAAAAATTAAAAAAAATTTATTCGACATTAAATCACAAAGTTCGTTAACCAAGACAAAATCTAGTGGAGGATGTCCTCTTCTCGTCCCTACAGCCTCTTTCTCACAGAAGATACATTACTATTGTTATTGTTATGGTAGACACTCGACTGAGCTCGAATCTCTGGTTCCCCCCTTTGTAAAACATTCACAGCAAAAACTCGTCTAGCTACAACTACTGTAAGGAATATTCCTTTCTTCTTCATTGTACCTGGAACAAAGTGGAACTTCCATGAGCAGAGTTTCTTTCTAAGAACTGTCCATCTCTGGAACGCAACGCCACAGGGCTACTTCCCAGTCGACTACAGCATGGTCGTTTTCAAAAAGAAATATTAAATTCTTGTTGAGACATGCTTTGAAGTAATCAAATGTTGCCCAGATCCAATCCATCGTCTGCAATCCTCGTGGTGTTAGTCTCACTATCCAGTTCACACAAACCATTAACCCTTGTCCTCGAGTGGCCTTTGGTCCTTGATGAGTGGTGAATCATTAGTAAAAAGAAAGCATCAGTCAGATTCCTCAATTTGTCTTTTCTCCCCAACAAGAGGAACATAACATTTTGTTTTTATTAGAGTTATTAGTGTTCCAACAAACATTTGCTATTGTTAACGGCGAGTTTTTTTTTCTTGTTGTGAGGTTGACAACAGAATCGACTACTTATCAAAGTCCCCAAACAAACTGTGTCAGTGCTAACATTCAGTAGATTCTTTCAAACACAGCATGGATGCAGTACAATTAATAGAGCTACAAGTCAGAATTCAAGTGTTCATTGTAGCATCAGACAGGACGACTGGAAACAATGCAAGACTTAGCAGAGAAAGGTGGGATTAATTCGATAGTTTTCCTTCTCCTAAACTGGTTGCAAATCAAGGTTTTAGAGTCTAGTCTACCCTACTATTTAATCCATATATGGATTTATATTTTTCCCAAGAGTATTAGTGAAAGTGATGCAGTAGTGTCGACACAACTTGAACCCAGCCCACTAAGCTCACACCCAGCACCCGTAACCATTACACTATGTAACTCCACGTAAATAAAAGAAAGACACTCTTGGGGAACATTGGGTCGGGACAGTTAGTACACATCTATATGTATAGCTATATTTATCTATATATATATATTTTTTTATCCACGGATATGTCTCATTATCTTTACAACGCATCAATATGGCTATAACTAATATAATATATAATATATATATATATATATATATATAATTTATTTGAAAACTATATGTTACATATTTCAGAAACGTACCGCGGTTTCATCTAGATGGGCTAACTTTTTACATTGTTTAAAAAAATTCTATGCCCAGTGGAATCGTCAGCGTTCTGAATGAGGTCAAATCGTTTTCTGGAATATGTAACATAGTTTTCAAATAAATTATATTAGCTCTCACTCCTCTGTGATCGAGCACTTTATGATTTCTTTTCAATATAACCTGATATATATATATATATATATATATATATAACTTATAGATTAGTAGATCAGGGCTAAATAGATCTAAGTTGATCACTGCAGAGTCATTTGTAAGGTAAATCCGGATATATTTGAATACAAAGACAATATATGAAAATCTTTATAGCTGTACAAAATTGCCGTTGCATATGAATGCATCATACATATTAAACAATCTATGTGCATTTTCTAATAGGAATGTTTTTAATTAAAAATTTGTAATTACAAATATTAATTATTTCTTTAATAGCATTTTTCACCTGGATATTTTTCAATTAAAAACATCTTCATTAACTCTGGTGCATCCACACAAACATAAGTTTATTACTAAGTATTAAAGTTGGTATGCATCTGATCTAATAGTGCTCAATACACAACCTTTCATCTGATATATATAATATAATTATCAACGGACACAGGTTTCGCCGTTAATACAGCTCATCAGCGTGGCTGAATTTAGCTGGATTCAAAACCGAAACCACAGTTACTGCAGTCCGGTGCTATGAAACATTTCGAGAATACAGGACATTTTATCGCACGTGAATGTATACATTAATATTGTTTGTTACTGTTTTGGTGATAAATAAACAATATAGACGTTCCCCATATATGGTGCAACCCAGAGTGTAAAGGACGTGACTCCCTCTAGTATTTATAGAAAATATTTCACCATAGATATCTGAATCCGTTCATTAATTTCTATCAGTATAACCATAACAAACAAAATAATATATACGTATACATAACCCTAACCTGTGTGATAAAATGTCCCTATATTCTAGTGATGTTTCGTGGTCTAACGTTAAAGGCACTGAATTGCAGTAACTGTGGGTGCGGTTTCGAATCTTGCTAAATTTAACCATGCTGATGAGCCGTATTGACAGCGAAACGTGCATCTGTAGGTAACTATATTTTATAAATAAAAAATATAGATTCTCCCCATAGTGGGTGCGACACTATGTAAGGGAGGTTACTCTCTCTAGCATTTAGGAAAATGCTTCACTGTAGATATCTGAATCCATTCATTTGTCTTCATCACCAAAAATAACAAAAATTAAGTATATATATGTATATATATTCCTAAACTAATGGATCCATCATTATAAATTATGGAATATATATTCTAGGCAACACAGTGAGTAACCTGCACACATTATTTTATTTTTGTACACTTTATCATTTACCTGTTTTCTCCTGTAAACTTGTCCCGACCTCCCAAAAAAAGTTAAAATAAGTGAGATACAAAAATGGAATGGAAAAAATAATTGTTCTACAAATTTTGACTGGACTAGTGTACACACATAAGCGTCAATAATATGTATGTGCAAGGTAAACTCCTAAACTAATGAACATGTCAGTATGATTCATGGGATACATATTCTAGGCAACATGGCGAGTAACATTGGCACATTTTTCTTTAATGTAAACTCTACCAATTCGGGGGAGGGGGAGGTCAACGAAACACTCTACCCCCCCCCCAAAAAAAAAGAAAACAACAAAAAAACTAATGCTATACATATCGCTTATATCCATCCTGGGACATTATATATATATATATATATATATATATATATATATAGAAAAGAGGGTAGTGCAGTATATTAGTGCAGTTCCAACGAGAGAAAAGTATATATGTAAAGGAGTTAGGCTACCAACATTTGTAGAATGTTTTTTTCAACATTTATTTATTATTTTGTTGTTTTATTATTTTATAATTGTATATAACGCGTTTCAAGCGGTGGTCCGCTTTAATCAGATATGTAAATCCATTTGAAGAAATGTCTTTCGATTTGAGAGAATGTTGTTTACTTTGAGGAAATTTGTTATTGTTTTTGCGCATGCGTGGGTTTGCGGGTGCGTGATAATTTTATATCTTTTATTTTTTATTTGCCATTTTTCCTGTTTCTCTTGGTCAAGTACGTGTTACCCATCCATGACCTATCGGTCATCCTAGCTTCTTAGGGTGTAGAATTTCTTTTGAAATTTAATACTTTTTATTGCTTTTGTCGTCTTCAACAATGATGTCGCGCCTGCGTGCGTGTGTGCGCCCGTATGCGTGTGGTCTAATCTTGAGTCTTGTAGATAGGTGAGCGACACACACACATAAATAAATACGCACACACACACCCATGCGCGCACACACACACACACAGGCGTGTGGTTATATAGTGACAGAAGTGGATAAAGGTTGAAATACATATATATACACACATACACACACACACACATATATATATATATATATATATATATATATATATATATATACACACATACTTATAAAAGATAAGTTAATGCAAACGGTCCAACTAGATTCGAACTTGGTTTGGCCGATTTCATAGTCCGGTATTTAATGTGCAAATCTAATGTCTATTGTAAACGATTCATTTAACACAAGTTGATATTTGACTCATAGCTGTGTAGACGTGCGTAATAAGAAGTTATGTACTAAGATTATCTTCCTTGAATAAGAATTTTCCAGTCTATAGATAACTTTAAATAGTTATTTATGTTTGTACCTAACCAGAGGTGTATAAAGTTTGATCAAAGTGTGTGTTGTTAGAGTTATGATCTGTTTAATGCTGGATTAAATTTAAATATGAAGTTTTTTTCTTGTGTTAGTAAGTAAGAGTAGTCTTGGCTTTGGAAAATCGGCATTATTTTGAATTTTCCTCCGCTGCATGAGTGCACATGCTGGGAGACGAATAATTTACGGTTTTCTTTGATTTTAATGTTGCTTTTATGTAAAGATACTCTATTGTTTTGGTCGCACCTATATATGCTTCATTACATGTTGTACATTCTAGCACATAGACAACGTTCTTCGAGGTGCAGTTAAGGTCTTTTTTATTGTGAATGTTTGTGTTGGGTGTTTAAATGTGTATGAGTTCCCCCCCATTATTATGTCACAGACCCCACATCTTTCCTTGTTGCATTTTGTGACCCCTTCTATTGTGTGTTGGTTGAGTTTAGATGAGGTTAAAATTTGTTTGAGGTTTTTTGGTTAGCGTTTGCTTTTTATTATTTTCGTTGTTTTTAATATGTCGTTTAGTTTGTTGTTATGGTTGAGTAGGGTTAGGTTTCTTGTTATTTCTGTGAATAATTCTGGATTGTTTTTGTTGTGTGTAGAGATGTATGCTAATATTTGTTCTTTGTTTCGTTTTTTGGGGATTCGTCATTGTTCTAATGGAATGTTTTCCGCTAGTTCTATACCTTTATGTATTATTTGTAGCGGATATCCTATTCTTTTTAAAGTTTTCCGTACTTCCTCCAGTCGGACAATCCGGAGGTCTTTGTCACTGACTATAGTACAGATCCTGCGTGCTAGGGAGTAGGGTATAGATTTTAGGCAACTTTTGGGGTGATGGCTTCTAAAATGGAGATATTGTTGGGTGTCTGTGGGTTTGTGGTAGATGTCTGTGATTATGTGAGTGTTTTTAATTTTAATCAATACATCTAAGAAGGGTAGTTCTGTTTGACTGTGTTCAATGGTGAATTTAATCTTGGGGTGTAGGTTTTGTAGTATGCTGTGCAATTTATTGATGTCCCCACCCCACCATGTGGGTTCCCAGAGGATAAAACAATCATCCAGGTATCTTTTCACCGATTTTATGAAGAGAGTTTGACTATTCTGTCCATATATTTCTTCTATCTTTTCATACAAGATCTTCTCTAGATAGGCCAGTGTTAGGGTTGCATATGTTGGTGCGATTTTGGTTCCCATTGCTGTACCTAGAATCTGGATGTAGTTTTTGTTATTAAATTCAAAGGAGTTATTGTTGAGAATAATGTCTATGCTGTCGAGGATGAATTGTTTGGTGAATCTGTGGTGTTGTATTTGTGGGTGTTTGTCCATCCAGTGTGATATTGCCTGTTTACCTAAGTCATGGGAAATGTTGCTATATAAGCTGCTGACGTCAAATGTAACTAATTTAGTCCCGGGATTTACTAATTGTGGTAAGGAGCCTAGGAAGTGTATGTCGTCTCTTATGTAGCTCTTGACTTGATCGGTGAATGGTTGTAGTAATATGTCAATTAAGTTACTCAGTCTGCTTGTTGGGCATGATGGTCCTGCTACTATGGGTCTATATGTAAGGTCACTGGGACTCGGGACACTAATATATTCTGATGCCTGTGTGTTGATGGCATTCCTTATCTCATTTGATTTATGTATCTTAGGTAGTCCGTAGAAGTTGTTTGTTTTAATCATGAAGTTTGTTAGGAAATCTTTTTTCTTTTTCTGTTAGTATATTATTGTATGTTGTGCAAAGTTTTGTGATTTTTGAAATGGTATTGTTATCAATGTTGGTGCTAATTGATTTGTAGTAATCATTGTTTTCTAGTACCTGGAAATGGAAATATGAGAGGATCTAGAGCAGAAGCTCACAAGATTCTCATCGATTCCCGGTAAACGCCAGGTATGCCTCAAGGAGGTTAACAACTGGTATACAATAGTACAATTATTATTATTTATCATATATATATATATATATATATATTTATATATATATATATATTTATCATATATCAAGGGAGGCGTGAGAGCGCTCTATCCCTTAATAGACTTCAAAAACGGTCTATGCTAGAAATCTCATTTCTTTGATCAATCATAACTCAAAAACCAAATTAGTTAAAACTTTGCACAATTTTTTTTTTGATAGGTTCTATAAGTGTGTAGAATTTCAGCATCATTAGTCAAGGCAACCCAGAGATCTAGAAAGGTCAGGGATGATTTTGTGTTATCCGTGTATATGTATGTGCCACCCTGTATCTCATCAACTATTTGATGGATTCAGCTGATTTTTAGCAGAGATAGAGGTTCTAGGGTCTAGTTGTTGGCATTTTAATTTCAGTTTACCATATACCTTAGTTTTCCAGAAAATTCCAAAAGACCTTAAAAATTACCATTGTATTGAGGCATACAATGTAGATGATAATTTCAGATGGTCGCAAATTCGAACCTAGTTACAGAATCACCTAGACTTTGCAAGCCAAATGGCCATGAGAAATTACCACATAAAGAAAGGTTTGGTTTGGTTTGCTGCATATCAACTTTTTTCAGGTCATTTAATGCCGAATCAATTGTATTTTGTTTAATGTTCTTTGTAAAAAAAAAATTCTTTAAACAAAAAAAATAATTTTTTTTTATATAGATCAACAGCTTTTAAAAAGTTCATTATTGTCTTCATTTCTGATTAGAATTGCTACTCCTTCAAAGGCCCTGTGTCCAGTATCATGGATGTGGCTGAATATCTGATGATTTTTAATATTGATATTATCCTCTTGTTTGAGGAAAGTTTCTTGGAGACAAATAATTGTGGGAGTATTCTGCGTCAGTAATAAGAGCAATTCATTAAGATTTGCTTTGAAACCGTTGGATTATTTTTTGTCCCATGGTTTATATTTTGTTTTATTTGTTTCTTTTTTTTTTTTCAGAGTTTTCATCTTCTATTTCCATCATGTCCAGTGCCTCAAATCGGATTTTTGTTTTTTGAGGTGATTTCTTTTTCCTCTCAAGTTCAGGATTTTTACCTGGAGGCTCTTTGCATGGAGATTTTTTTATTTGGATCTTTTTGGATCACTATCATTGTCCTAGTAGATTCAGTTGCATTATTCATTTCACTTGTTTTTGACTGTGGTGGTGCATCTTGGGTGGGGAATCACGATTAAGTAGGAGGCACAATGATAATCCTAACCTCTCTTGGTTCCACCTGTTGCTTTCTAACTTTTGCTTTCGGTTCCTGGTATTCTTTTCTAGTTGTATTTTTTAATGTTGACCAGTTTTCCGGTCCAAGCTGAAGCAACCTTTGCATTATTTTTTTTGTATTTACTGCCCTCCTCATTATTCGCCATCGGACGGAGGGGGGGGGGCACATCCTGAGAATATGTATTTTCTCTACTTGTGGTTTCAACCACCCTTCTTGCTTCTTGGAAGGAAATATTTCTAGTGTATTTAACTTTCAGTATCTCCTTTTCCCTCTTCCATCTCTCACAAATTTTGGCATAAACTGGGTGGTCACCACCACAGTTTGCGCATGTATCGTTCCTTTTACACTCATCCATAAAGTGGTCAGGGTTTTTTTTTCCCCACATGCGTTTTTTCCGTTACATTTGCTTTCGTGATGTCCATATTTCTGGCATTTTGTAACACCAAAGGAAATTAGGGATGTATTGTTCAACCTTTTCGACTGTATATCCTATCTTAATTTTTGGTGAAATTGTCAGCATATCAAATGCCATCACGTATGTGTTTGTTTGTATTATCTTGTTTTCTCTTTTTATAGAGATTCGCTTCACCTCGATTACTCATTAGGATTTTAATTCTTCTTTTATTTCTTCTATCGTACACAAGGAGAGCTCTTGGTTCCCTATTACTCCTTTTGAAATGTTTAAGTATTGATGCGTGTATGATGTTATTTTTTTTATTGTGAAAAATATTCATTTTCAGCAGAAAATCTGCATGTCTTTTTTTCTCAACTTTTACCAGTAAGTTTCGATTGGCCAATTTTTTAATAACCTAAGCCGAAATTATTTTCTCAATGACGAAGGGAGATAATGTAACAAGATTTGGTTCTTCTAATGCTTCCAGTACAATAAATCTTAGGAATCTATTTTGGTCGTTTTCTTTTTCTTTTTCGGAGCTTGTATCCCTATGCATTCTTTTTGTGGTTCTGTTAGGAGCCATAAATTGTTTTATTTAAATTCATCATTCCTGCTCCCTACCCACCACGACTCAAAGTCTATGGGAATTGCCAAGGAGGAAACCCAATCGCCTTGACAAGACAGGTCTACAAGAATGGTATACTCAACCTGATCGTGATCACAAGCACACGTGTTCCATCGATTTCTCTACCCACTTGTAGCGAAAAGTCCGGGACACACAGCCACGTTGCGGTCATTTATCTTTCAAGTTGATTGACCCTTACCATCCCTTCTAGCACTTATTTATAAACTGGGGTGGGTATTGAAAACTATGAAGTTAATCAATTTAAATATTGTAAATGATTGGGAAACTGATTGAATAAGTGCTAGGGCAAAATGTGACTGGTCGATTGATCGGATTGGACCTCTCCGACCTCCGGTCTAGCCGAAGTAAGGGCCAAAGTAGAGTGTTGCAAATCATGTGACCATTTATGCAACCAGGCCACAGACCACTCAGCCACCAGGATCTCATCTTAAGACATCATGGGTCGCCACCCACGGCCAACAGGTAGCCCCATTTTCGGGGGTGGGGGGGTACCCCTCTGCATGGGGTTGCAGTAGGCGCATTCGTTGCCCCGCCGACAGGGCAACGTAAAGAAAGGGAATTATATTCTATTTATGCGAAGAAAGCACAGACAGTTGACTATCGAGAGAGTGTTCAATGAACGTTGTCAGAGCATGCCATATAGCTACGTGACAGTCTATTTTAAACCCCTCGAATAGGGCTCAACTTCAATTTTTTTTAAAGGGGGCTTATAACAATATTTATTTAAGTAAATATTATATAGTTAGGTATGTTTATATATTTGTATGTAGAGGATATACTCCTAAAATAATTTACCGATCATTATGAATTTTAGAAAACAGCTGCTCGGCATAAAGGGGTCCAAATGTGGGCTATATTTAATTTAATTTAGTTTTATGCAAAAGGGATAAAAAGGAAGTGAAATACCTTTGTGAAAATTCAGATATCACCGATTTTTGTAATATTAAAAAAATCTAAATATTAAACATCAATTAATAAATATTCCTCACATTTCAGTGCATTCAGAGTATTTTAAGGGGTTTTAGGAGGCATAATATGAACACAACTTCACATTTCAAAACTCAAATATTTCAGATTTACATTGGATTAAATCTATACTCATTAGACACCAATAAAGAAAGATTCCCTCCATTATAATTTCTTCTTAAGTCCTCTTAAGCTTGAGTATTAATTTTTAAACATTTTCAAGAATCAAAATCATGTAATCTATTTTCATAAAAATTGAAATAAGGATTCTAGACATAAGGTTTAGTATCATTATATTTTGATTTAAATCTTTGTAAGGGTACATAAAAGATATATATATATATATATATCGAAAATCTACAAGCGATTGTTTTTTATTTTAAA
>OY744528.1:29961027-30056027 GCA_963556195.1 Sepiola atlantica
TTTGTTGATAAAATGGAGTATGTCAATCCGATGTATATATATATATATATATATATATATATATATATATATATATATATATATCATATTATATATAATTTCTTTTAAACCAATTCTATTTTGAGAATTAATATCACTTCCTCACTTCGCATTTTTACATCTAACTTCATCATCGAGTTTTGGTCTTAACAGAAAGTGATGAGTACAATAATTTTAAATTTTACCTAAGAATGAATTCATCATAAATAAAAATAAAAATTTTACTAACGAAATGAATTTTATCATTAAAAAAACAAAAAAAAACGAAAAATCTTTTTTTGATACAATCTTCTCGATGGACGAATTTTAAAGAGTTTCTTTACTTTTCTAAACTGAACAACAAGTCTAATTATGAATTAGTAATTCGCTTATATGGAATGCGACTTGTGTCGACACTTGTGCCCTCGTCAGGAACAGAATCGGCAACAAACCTTCGATATGCAGAAGTCTCAGCAGCGAAACGCAAGCAATAAAAATATGCTGGTCCTCTCAATAGGTTTGTGTTCTGATCGCCTCGCCACACCACCCCTCGCCACGCCACATTCTCAACCATCTTGGTCTTTTCATGACGCACCACACCGGGAACTATCGTGAATTGACTTTGCTTTACGAACGCCTCTCCATCGCCACTATTTGTGAAAATGTCTTGAGCCTGCTCTCGACCTGCCAAGCCAGCAGGACACCGGATAAAACTTCCTGACATTTGCATATTGGTTTTGAAAAGGACATTTTATTAATTAACTATTATTTTTTTGTTATTTACGGAATTAATGTCTATATTTATTATTATGAATTAACTGGGGATGGTTCTGTGAAAAGATATGCATATAGACCAGTGTTTTCTTCTCCTGGATCACATCCTCCATCAAAGACTACGATTAGGCAAACTTTGGTCGTGAACCACCGGTTACTTTGGGGAAGATAGAAACATGGCTTCGGAAATGTTTGGCATGCTGATTCTGAGTGGTTGATTGTTTTTCAAGTTTGGTCTTTGCCATACGATATGATGAAAAGAGACACGATAGTCGAGAATCTTCTAGAAAGGGATATCCACACTAACTGAAGAAATGAAGATTTGTTTTCATTTTGAATATTATTCTCGCAACGTTTCGGCCGATATAACCTCCGACCTCTTTCAGATGAGTCTTGTCAAACTCGGGAATTTTTATATTGAGAATTTGTACGGAATTTCGAACAGAGCCCTTTATTTAATCCACAAGAGTAGCTTGCTCTCGTCACGTCAGTATGACCGGGTAGGTCTTAAGTAATTTTTAATTATATTCTTAGTATCGCCTGTAGTAAGGATTGAACCTTCAACCTTCAGAAGACTGTCAATTAAAACTCAAATGAAAAAAAAATTTCATTAATAACTATTTTAAAACTTTAGTCAAAATTAATTAATACTGGCAGACTCCGTTCTGGTACTGCTTTTTGTGCTAATACAGCTTGTCCAATAAAAGGCAGGCCCTTACTGAGTTGTTTGTGAATGGTCTGCAGAAGATATAAGTTGTGGACTCATATTGTTATCTTGGTGACATGATCTATGCTAGTGTGGGATATTAATTAAGTTATATCTTGCATGTACAAACTGCACGGGGCAAGTTTTGTGAGTGCCTTCCTGTTGGGTAATGCCCCTGTGAGGCCGGACACATGTGTGGGCGATCGTTTGGTTTGGCTTACGCGATTTAGTGCGGGTGGACCCGTACAGTCGAGTGCAAAATAAACTGGTTCTCACAGACGGAGCTCACAGACGTTGACATGGCCACCACGTTGACGAGACTTCAGGTCAAGGGTCAAGGTGCACCTGCGCATAGGGGTTCTGTGACGTCACGGGCTTTTGTGTGGGAAACAGAGTTTTGCCAGTCTGGTTTTTGGAAGCAAGTCGAACAGACGATTTCTCTATGTAGTCTTCAAATGATTAAGGGAATTAAATTCCCTAAGAGAATACAGGCATGAGATTCCTTCTTCCCCCCCCCTCCTTGAATGGTAAGGACTTAGCTAGGAATTAACTACGATAGAGTAGTGATTTGGTCTCTCCCTTAACGTTGGTGAAACATCTCCAAGATCGACGGTAGACTGACGCCTGAATAAAACAAAATCAAAGTAAAAGATTGTTGCCTCGTGAATTTTGTTGGGAAGGTTTTTGTTGTAGACACAGCGGACGGCGATGTTCATGGCAGTACAGAAACGAAGAAAGAAACTCAACCACTAGACGACATCGAGACGGCGCCTCTCCACGACGAAGAAGAGAAGATTCGAGAAATTAAAGACTATGCAACATTCCCATCTTAATCTGTCATTCACTCTCACTCGTTATTCTGGGTCGAGTTTACAACAGTTTTGTCCGTAGTGCCATGTTATATGCGAATGAATGCTGGGCTTCCACGAGCTCCATCTTTCTGATGATGCAGAGGAATGACATGGCTATGCTCCGATGGATTTCATAGTTACTGGCACAGCATGGATTTTAAACCAAATGCAGTGTCCAAGGTCGCAGTGGAAGGGTGATAAAACGATCCTGTCCTTTCCTGTCTAAACTTAGATGGAACATGCTGGTTTATGCGGGTCTGCAAATGCAAAGAAGTACGCCCAATATAACCAGCATCGCACGCTGTGCCCTTTTTAAACGACTATTCAATTAAATTTATTTTAATCGCGTATTTGTATTCCCTCTTAGCTCTTCATTTTCGTTAATATTATTGATTGATTTATACTATCGGTTTCTCCTGACGAGATGATAGTCGAAAGAGCTCTAGAGAGTTTTCTGCAAATCATTGTCAAAAGCATATATATATATATATTTAAATAAATATTAAATTATTTTTTATGTGATACAAGTTTGGTTGAAGACTACAAAATTTTCTCGTTTCATCCTTTTTTTAATTACCGTCTTGACTTAGCAAGCAAGTTTCCGGGCCTTAAGTGGTAATTCCTGATGTATGGTTCCGAAAGTTTTTTATCGGCCATCTTCAATCGTCTTCAGGAGTTTCTTTGTTTTGTTTTCGCTATGTTGTTGTTGTCGTTTTTTAAATTATTTTCTTGATAGTTTAGGCGGGAGAAGAAAAAATAAATTAACCACATAATTAGTGCGAAAAATGTCGAAATCAGAACAATCAAACTAAGTAAAATTATAGGTTACTATAACGCTGGCTACATATATATGTTAAAATAAAAACTCATAAAAATGGGTACCTTCTACGACCCATCATCTGTCAAATCCCTACACCTGTATATCACATCGCAAAATATCAATAACATTATCCAACCATATATACCAAATAAATACAGCATAAAATCTACAACCGACTACATCCACATACTAAAATCTACCCCCGCCTCCAAACTGTATAACCACCTCCTTATAAGCTGGAAACCTATTCACAAACAAAAATCATCCTAAACCAAGCTTACGAGCACAATACCATACCCTCTCCAGCAATAAAACCCCAAACCCTAGGAAAACATACACCACCCAAGTCTCATTTTACGACCCCTCCGGTAAAATATATATACAAACCAACGGCGTTTCGATGGGATCACCCCCTGGTCTCACCCCTCGATCTGGCTTTCGCTGAATACCACATGACACACATAGAAAATAAAAAAATTCTGACCTAATAACCAAACCGACTATAGATACGTCGACGATATCCTCATTGCTACCGAATCATACGAAAATATAAAACTCCAACAAACTCTAGAAACCCACTCAATCCTTTTATTTACGTATGAATTAAATAGTAATAAAATCCCCTCACTCAAATAACGCCACGCAATTCACGACATCAACTTATAAAAAACATACAAATAATAACTCCAGCCTTCTCAACTACTATGTTCACAAAAATATAAAATAGCCCTAATAAGAAACCATCTCCATCATGCACACACTATATCCTCATCCAGAACGATATTTTATGAAGAATAAACTAACATAAAACAAACCTTAATCAATAATATTTTCGATTTTCGATCAACCAAACAATATATAAATTCCATACACCAAAAAATAATAAAACCCACAACAAAAACCACACTTTTTACCTATATTACAAAACTCAAATGCATCCTAATTATAAACTCGATGAAAAGGCAATAATTAACCTAATACACCGATATACAAAACCTATTGAACAATATAAGAAAATTTAAACTAACAATCTACTATACAAAATTTAAAACATCTAACTTAATAAAAATAAAACTATTAACTCAACTCTAATCCAAACAAACGTATTATATATGTTCACATTCCCATTTAAGGAATGTCTTCCTAATAACCAAACCGAAAAATATAGTACCTACATTAGCCACACAACAACTATCTCCCAATATACGACACCAATATCCGACACCAGTGCAATTCAACACCACATCATTTCACACAATACTACAGTCAGCCGAGATTAGAAAAATACTAACACAAAAATCATATGAAAATAATTGTACACGCCGAAGCATAGTATATAAAAAAGAAACAACCTAACATAAATAGGATTTAACATCGCTACTAACGTATTAAACGTCTTCAATAACTAAAAACATAAATAAAAAATATACGAATTCATATTATAAAAATAAATAAATAAAAACAATAAATACACAAATAAACTACAGACTCATTTCTTTTCTTTTTCTTCTCCTACCTATATATTATAAAAATATATTATGGCAAATGAGTGATACAGAAAACGTTTATATTTTATTCCCAAAGAAAATCATCAGGCTAAATATTTCATTATTTGTTCATTTTTCAAATTAAGTACCATAGCTAACATGCTGAGTACATTTTAACCACCCATATTAGACAATATTGTTCATGTATTTAACCTATTTAAAATATTTTTAGACAGTCGACAATATTGCAATTCAGTAGTCTTTCTTTGCTGGGCAACTTTTTCCTTTTCTCTTATGCAAATGTTGCACCGTTTCCAATCAATGTAAATTGTAGAACAGGTAGATAATAAATAGGAAATGATTACATTATTAGAAAATTTTAGAACAGGTAGATAATAAATAGGAAATGATTTCATTATTAGAAAATTGTAGAACAGGTAGATAATAAATAGGAAATGATTTCATTATTAGAAAATTGTAGAACAGGTAGATAATAAATAGGAAATGATTTCATTATTAGAAAATTGTAGAACAGGTAGATAATAAATAGGAAATGATTTCATTATTAGAAAATTGTAGAACAGGTAGATAATAAATAGGAAATGATTTCATTATTAGAAAATTGTAGAACAGGTAGATAATAAATAGGAAATGATTTCATTATTAGAAAATTGTAGAACAGGTAGATAATAAATAGGAAATGATTACATTATTAGAAAATTGTAGAACAGGTAGATAATAAATAGGAAATGATTGCATTATTAGAAAATTGTAGAACAGGTAGATAATAAATAGGAAATGATTACATTATTAGAAAATTGTAGGACAGGTAGATAATAAATAGGAAATGATTGCATTATTAGAAAATTGTAGAACAGGTAGATAATAAATAGGAAATGATTGCATTATTAGAAAATTGTAGAACAGGTAGATAATAAATAGGAAATGATTGCATTGTTAGAAAATTGTAGAACAGGTAGATAATAAATAGGAAATGATTGCATTATTAGAAAATTGTAGAACAGGTAGATAATAAATAGGAAATGATTGCATTATTAAAAAATTGTATAACAGGTTGATAATAAATAGGAAATGATTCCATTATTAGAAAATTGTAGAACAGGTAGATAATAAATAGGAAATGATTGCATTATTAGAAAATTGTAGAACAGGTAGATAATAAATAGGAAATGATTGCATTGTTAGAAAATTGTAGAACAGGTAGATAATAAATAGGAAATGATTCCATTATTAGAAAATTGTAGAACAGGTAGATAATAAATAGGAAATGTCTTCTTTTGTCCATCATTACCATGTCTATTTTTCTTTCAACTCGTAATTTCTCAAACCTTACATCACATTGTCACAGCCTTCAATATCCTAAACCTTCTATATATTACACACAGTGCTTCAAGCAAACTACAACAAATATATATACATTATTTCATGTATCCACATAAAATGTTATGAGATATAATATTTTATGTATTAATTTTCAGTATTTACTTCAACAGTAAACGTGAGTAGAGCTAGGTAGTAAGTTATAAAAATATACTTATGGCAATTAAGCTATATATATATATATATATATATTTATTTTTAAATATAAATATCCATAGACACGTGTTTCGTAATTAAACAACTCATCAGTGTGGCTAAACCTAATGAGATATGCAACCAGGACCCCAGAGTCTGGAGCCTGAAGCTCTAATACTGAGCTAATCCCTGTTGGTACGAAATGTATAACCTATATATATATATATATATACATATATATATATATGTGTGTGTGTGTGTGTGTGTGTGTGTGTGTGTGTGTGTGTGCATATGTCTGCTTATGTAGAATCAAACCACTTATCTCTGCATTATTTATGGTTGTCTTGGATTTCTCCTTGTCACTGGACTTCTACAATGGCGGGTGAAGATAAGTGAAGTAGGGGTAATGTATTTTCTCGCACCGTATGAATCTCACGACGTTGTGTTCAGGTCAAACGCAACAATTATGTGGAGAGCAAAACGAGCCAAGTGAATGTTAGCGGCCGAAGTTAAAGTTCAAATTATATGCTACTGGACCTAAGCTATGATGGATTAGAAGAAGTGCCGTCGTCTATTACGCAACACTTGCTTCACTATTAACTGTTCATTGCACAAGAACCCTTTTCAGAGAGTATTCATTGTCAGTCTATCAATACTTAACCTCTTCCCTGATTATCCAGAGTATTCGCAGGATATTCTGAATAATTTTTTACATTCCTAAGTATTTGCGTTCTATCATTGAAATTAAATTTCTAGTGCTTATCGAGATGAGGTCACATGATGAAAATCTCAGTTCGAAATAAATTGACCAAAATACTTTTTGATATACCAGGCAAAAATAGGTATCTACACCAAAAATTAGCAAAAATGATCGAGTAGTATTTTAATTAAAAACTAGCGGAACCCGTGTAAATTACACGAAATGATGTTTTCAGTACGGGTCCTAATGTAACAAAGCACACTCTATTTGTTAGTAAGTTACGCTTGCTTTATTATGAGCCACCCCCTTCTAGATAAAAGTGAAATAATTGTTTGAAATAGTAACTCGTGTACGATGGACACTGCGCATATCTACTAAAAAAGGTTGATATGCCATCCGTTCAAAAAAAAAAGACAACAAAATAATACTGGCCGTCAACGTAATTAAATAGACAATGCCATTAAAAACGCCAACATAAAAACAAAAAATAGTTTTAAGTTTTAAGCAACACAAAAAAGTAGTTTTTAACCAGGTAATAAAAAAATGTATTATTTCTTCCCCTTCCCCTCGAAATGTAGAATAAAAATCTTAGAGGTTGGTTGGGATCGAACTATAAACCAGTCGGACCGAAGTAAAAAATACCACCTCGCTAACCATTGCGCCAGATGGATAAACATATGAATATACCTAAACGCAGGCTAGTTGAATGTTTTTCAAAATTTAGGTGCAGCACGCATGCGCAGAGCTTTTGCCGGAAGCGTGACACACGAACACACACGCTATCGTATTAATATATAGATAAAAATCATTAATCTATTCCAGACCAGTCTCAACCATTAAAAAAACAGACAAGTCAAACCTATTTAAACTCAATACAATAATTGGCCTTTTGGCTAGGAGAAAAGTGTAATATCTGTTTTGATAATACAACTCATCCTTTCTCTCTTCAGTCAGTGAAGAGGAAACTCTCCTAGACAATCATTTTAAAAAATGTTTGTACTAATCCAAAATTTTCCTTTTTGGGGAGCTGGATTTTCGCCATATTAAAATATATGTCTATGTCTAACTCTGCCCTTGTGGGGAGGCAAGCAAATAGGGACTCATTTCAGCACAGACAAAATAATGTTAATATTTCATGTTGACGTGTGGTGTAAAAAAAACACACACGCACCACCAGAACATTTGGATAAACTGTCTAAAGATCTATGTATTAATATGCGTATGTATTGTTAATTTGTCTGTTCACACTTTTTTTTTAGTAAATTTCTATAGCAACAATGTTCAGTAGCATCTTTCAGTAGACATAGTTAGAGAGATGCAATCCCTACAGCTACATATCTAGAATATGGAGCTGTTAAACCTGACATCGTAATATGGGACAAAAGGGAGAAAGTAGCAAACCTAGTTGAAGTCAGTGTCCCTAATGATGCAGGATTGAACAGAGCAGAAAGGGAAATGATTACGAAATACCAAGGTTTTATGTACGACATGAAAAGAAACTGGAATCTTAGGAAAATCTCCATCATACCAGTAATTATAGGAGCAACAGGACGAGTATACCCGGTGAACCGAGTGCATGCAAGAGAAATACTAACAATTGCACTTAAAGGGACGGTTAGAATCTTAAAAAGATCTTTAGGCTGGAGTGTCTGAAATAGCCGGTGAATGTCTGGCATCCGGTAGGATGCCCCATCTCCAGCAAAAACAGAAAGATAAGAAAAATAAAAAATAAAAAGTAGAAAAAGAAGGGTGAAACAGACAGAAAAGAGAATAATTCACACATGTTGATATGAGGTAAAGAGTTAGAAAGAGCGTGATATATCAGTTGACATAGAGATAGTTGCACATAAGTTGACAGGAAAAGAATTAAAGAGAGAGAGATTCCATCAAATATTTGTGTGCTTGGAAAGTCACCTACACAATGTATTCTAATTTATGGTTGGATCATTCTACCGCTCCGCGAAGTACTTGATTTCTTATGCAATCCTCTATCCTATATAAGCGTCAGATATGTCTTACGATGAAGTACAGTTGCCACATCTGAGGAGGTGACACTCAAAACAGTTTTTCTTGCTTTGACAGAATATAAAATTGACTTTGCGATCCTGTGAAGGATAATCTCTTCTCTGCCCAACAACCCCCTTCTCACACAAGAGACGGCTCTAGCTATTCTAGAATATACTCAACTGAGCTCCAATCTTCAGTTCCTCCTTGAAAAAACATTCACAGCAAGAACTTCTCTGTCTACCACAACAACAAACAATTTTTTCTTCGTGTGTCTAGCACTAAACTGAATTTCTACGAACAGAGTTTATTTCCAGGAACTTTTCATCTGTGGAACAAGTTACCATGGGACTGCTTCCCCTTTGACTAGAATATGGTCGTCTTCAACATATACTTGCTCTAAACATTCCTGATAAGTAATCAAATTTTGTCCATGACATTCGTCATTTTCAATCCTCTCATAATATTCTTTATTATTCAACTGACAATCTATCCATTTCATTAAACCTTATCCTCGAATGCATTTTAGCCTTGATAAGTGGTGACTTATTAGTGAATAAAAAATTAATATTATAATAGACATGCTGATTCCATATAAGCAACAAATCTTTATCAGAATTTTTTTTAGATGAGGACTGATGATTTGTATTATTTGGATTATTCGGACTATTGTTCTCATCTTGAAATGTTATCCTCACAGCATTTCGGCCGATGTAACCTCCTACTTTTTTCAAGTGCGTCTTGTTGAACATGATAATCTTCATGTTGAACTCAGAAATTTGTATGGAATTTCAGAAGGAACGCTTTGTTTAATCCACGAGTATAGAGTGTTCTTGTTCTATCAGCCATGACTGGGTAGAAGTCTAAAGTAATTCGTAATTGTATTCTTAGTAAAAAAAAAAAAAAAAAAAAAAAGAAGAAGATTCCCGAGTACGATAATACGCACCTGAAGAATGTCGGAGGTTACATTGGCTGAAACATTTTTAGAATAACACCCCGATGAGAACAGTAGTCTGAATAATACAAATTATACAAAACCTCATTCAACTGACAATTCATCCATCTCATTAACCATTATCCTCGAGTAGCTTTTGACTTGATAAGTTGTGACTCCTTAGTAAAAGAAAAAATTGTCTTCCAGTTGAAACCTATTTTCTTTATTCTGGCCTTATCAATTCTAGTATTGGCGATCGAGAGCATCCAAAGGCATAGTTTACAATTTGTGTTCAAAGCAAGTAACAATGCAGACACAAATATATACATTGTACAAAGTTGACTTGTTGTACACGGGTGTGTGTCGTTAGGGCCCCATCGTTGGCGTCCACTCTTCTGAGCTAAGACTCCCATTTCCAAAGTCCAGGATATCAGCCACGGCTCAACTGAGATCTTACGAACCTATTGGCATGTTGAGTCATCCGCTCAAACCTATTTGCCTGTCGAGTCATCCACTCGAACTCATTAACTCGTCTTGAACCCGTCTCTGCCATATCTTCGAACCGATCTGCTTCCCTAAAATATATCTACTTTTGACGGGAAATCCTAAATGTCCGTTCTTTTTTACAGTTACACTCAGCTGACCACCGAAACTGGTTACCTCCGCTGGCTCTGCAGCTCTTTCTCTCTCCATCATTATACGGCCATCCAGAAAGTTAACAACTAATTGTCATGGCGTCATTCATCTGGGGAGTTAATGGATATGCTGGTTTTTTTTTTTATTGTTGTTCATTTACCTACTTCGACTAACTTTCAAGCTAACTTTTTTCTGGTGGTCCTGGCTAGGAGGGGATGTTGGAGGTAGTCTGTATGATCACAATATATTAAGAGCCATTGAATAGGTAAGATTTCACATCCACGAGAATAGCGACCACATGGCCGGTGAGTTTTTTTTGACAGTATGTTAAATATCATAGGTACGTAAGCTAGTAGTTATTTGGTGATTTAAATTTGCATGGGAAATGCTAGCACGTGAACACAAAATAAAGGTCAGATGGATACATTTTCATTTACCGATGGGTGTATAATGGTGTCAGAATCGTGAATCCAGATTCTTTTTCTCTACTGATAAACCTACTCGGACACCGATGTTTATTAAAAAAATGCTCATTTAAAAAGAGTAACAGTCACATAAAACATCAGAGCGTATGCCTGTGAGTGAGTGAGTGAGATAGTTCATCTCACTACACCAAGTTACACTCTGCGTGCTGACCCCCATTGGGGACAGCACCCAGACATGTCTTTTCTGGTTGAAGTTTTGCCAGCCAAAGAGACAGAAAATCCTCGGCTAGAGGTCACCTCTGTCACTTAAGCCCTTCCACCCAAACACTGTCCTTATTATATAACAAGATAGGGTCAGGTAACTGGTCTTTAGGGGCGGGGGCATTGTTTTCCATTAGAAGACTAACTATACGAAATAACGTCAGAGGAGATAAGAAAGCACGAAATAGAGTGAGTCTAACTTGGAAGCTGATGAGATCGGACGCAAACAAAATGATCTGAGAATCAATAATAACAAAAAGTAAGGGGGGGTCGAACTCTTAAACTCTGCAGCCAAAATCTTTACTTTTCCCCACTGCTAATAAAGATGGAGGCAACACCAACTGCCTAATAAAATGGTACTTCTAATTCCAGATCTAGTTTTTTTTTTGTTTGTTGTGCAAATTTGGAGTTGAAATCAGCATCCCCTTCACCAAGGGACAGCACTCGGGTGATGACGATAGACGATTTTGAATAAAGTATCCACAATCTGGAGGATCTGCATGATCCATGAGCGTCCGGATCCAAAGGAAATCCCAGGTATGATTTAAAGTTATACTCATTATAAATGTTCAAATCGGAATTCCTCCTAGAACTGTTACAATATATAGCAAGTAGCTGATTAGAAGCAAATCTGTGTGGATTGATAAAATGAGCTCTTAAAATATGAGCCAAAGTATGGCTGAGGTTTGGTCTCTTTCTCTTCTCTCTTTACCATGCCAGGACAAGAAATAAATGAAGATTAAAATGGTCTGCATTCGAGCATTGCATCGCTGGCGTCCAATGGGTCGACTAGGTCAGCAATGAGTAGCTGCTACAGGCAGCGATCAAGGTGGTGGATGCAGTCAATTCAGTTGACAAGGTGAAAACGACGTGGGCCAGTCACCTCATCAGAAGGACGGGTGAATAATGGATGCAGACAGTGACTGAGTGATTTTCGATGGACATTGAGTGCCCGCTCGGTTTCCCAGCAACAAGATAGTGTGATGAGACCTTGGATATTTGTTGCGATTTGCACGAACCAGACATTGGCCAATAATGAAAGATCAAATAAAATATAATATATAAGACGAAAATCAACTTTTCAAAATCATCAGAACCTAATCGAATGAAAAAAGCAGAAGTTGCACATACTAAGGATCAATCAACGTTCAGATAGAGCTTCGGGAGAGAAAAAAAGAGAGAGATTGCGAGTAGAAAGAGACTAATTTTGGATTTCGTGTTTTAATTTTTATATTTTTTAAAATTTTTACTTGCTTTGCAAACTAACTTTTTCTTGACTCAGATAATTTAACCCAGGATCAATAGGTGACCCAGCGGGTTACATTTTTCTCATATATATATATATATATATATATATATATATATATATGTATATATGTAGTTAATTATGAAAATATATTTATGGCAATTAAACTTCCTAGAGGATTCCACGTTTCATCCCCATAGGAAATCATCAGTCTAAAATGCGTTATGATTTTAACTTATACTGATTATAAATGTTGAGAATCTGAATTCCCATAGAACTGTTACGGTACATAGTAGCTGATTAGAAGTAAATCGGTATATATATATATATATGTGTGTGTGTGTGTGTGTGTGTGTGTGTGTGTGTTTGTATGTATTTCCGACAATGAAGAAACAACAACATATGTAGGCTTGACTACTACAACTCTGTCGAGACGTCTCACCATGCACCTTTCTGACACTAGTGCAATAGCCTACCATCTAAGAACTAAATATGCCTGCCCCTGCTGTCAACTTTAACAAATTCTTGTAGACAATATAATTATCTTAGAATAAGAAAAATAAACTAAAACTACAGATATTACAAGCCAGACATATAAAAACATAAAGCCAGCAATTAATAAAAGTAAGTTCAGTAACAGTGAAAACCTTTTAAAATGTTTTTAATGCTAGTATTTTACTACTACTATAACTACTCTTAATGGTTCCCACCAAAATCATTACTAAAATATTTTAAAACTCGATATCAATGTGGGACACGCTCATGTTCTTTACTCCATACCCAACTCCCTGAAGATGGTTCCGAAAGGAACTGAACATATTAGGGTACCCAACCAGTACAGCTCTTTCAGGATCAACGGAAAAATATGTAGACTCAAGTCGTCTATACTATTAAACGAAATATTTCTTTAAGAAAAAATGCTGCATGAATATACATATATACAAATATTTATTATATAAACATTTAAAATTGGCCTACACAAATGCAATTACGTTTCTGCACCTTTGTGCTTTGTCAGGGCAAAAGATGATAATAAAAGTAAAATCTTACAATGGGTACAAAAAAATCCAAAATCCGAAATAATAAAGCTCGTGAAATATAACAATAGCAGCATATTAACAAGTTACTGGTGCGGAAACGTAATTGTATTTGCGTAGGTCAATTCTAAATGTTTATATAATATGTATAAAGCTCTACTTAGTATTGACCACTGTCGAAAAATATTAATCTAAAGTTCATTTTATTTATATATTTGAACTCGTTTAATTAATATTTATATATTCGGGTGAAAAAGCCAATAGGAGTTGGAAAAAATTTCCAATCCCGTAATGGAAAAAGAAAAAAAGAAATAAAAACTATATATTTAACAATATATATCTATCATACTTCTAAAAAGAAAGATTTAATAAACACAACGATTATTTGCAGCTATCTATGTTTAGGACACGGTTTTTTCATCTTTCTATTTAAAAAATTACACTTATAGAATAATGAAGAAATATAACCTTGTATTTTGGTTGTCTGAGTGTTAACGAAACGGTACGTTAAGAAATGGATCTTTTTAGAAATGAACAAAGACATGATTACTGGAATCTAACTTTCTATTTATTTATACATGCTCTGGAGTTAAAAAAATGTACATCTATTGAGCTTAAATCTTACAAGTCTAACTTTTAATATATATATATATATATATATATGGGTGCTGAAGAAAACTCTTTGGAATCCTCTAAAGTATAATACAAAATAAAATATTCTAAATTGTTTTAGAAACAATCCTACGCTAAATTTTCTTGAGTTTGAATTCTTGGAACTGATATAAAGAATGTGCTAATTTTATTTATCTCAACTTACTTTATATTTATATATAAGATTATAAATTTAGAAGGAATGTGCTGATCTACATATACAGGGGTTTGACAACATAATGGGTACATCATGTGAATTTTGCATCAATTTAAAAACACTTTAAAATTTGAAAAAAATTACCAAAATGTTGGTTTAATATTTTTTATTTATGGTTATTGTTATCCTGAATTAATTGGTTTAATTTATTTTTTATTTCAGATGGTGCATATTTGCAAGAAAAATTTAAATGACAACTCTATCAGATTCCCAAAGAAGGCAGATTGTTGATGCCCGTATGGCAGGTGCTACTGTAACGGAAGTGGCTGAGATGATGGACGTAGCAAGAGGAACTGTTCCGAAGGTGATGACAGCCTACGAAAAAGGGAAAACATCCTCGTCTAAACGAAATGCTGGAAGAAAACCGAAGCTGTCTGAAAGAGATTATAGAGCACTTGTAAGGATTGTGAAGAAAGAACACAAAACCACATAACCCAGAATTACAGCAGAGCTTAACAATCATCTGGAAAATCCTGTTTCAACAAAAATTGTTCGTGGAGAGCTTCACAAGGCTAGATTTGATGGGAGGCTTTTAAGGTGTTTCTATTATTTTGTCTAATCCCTGTGTGTATGTATATATACATATATATATATATATATATATATATATATGTTTAGATTTTTCACTTAGAAAATAGATTAATCAGTGAAGACCGGGATAAGGCCAATAAAAACAAGCTCTATGATACTCGATTACAGGGTACAGAGCATTTATATGTGATTTTTTGAAGGCTTACCAAAGCATTCCATTCAGGACACCAATCATCACCACAAAAGACTTTTTCTTTCAAAGATTATTTATTTATCATATATATTCAAATTAAAGAGTTTTTTCCTACACGTGTTTCACTACCAAGCTTCACTGAGATATTCTTACTTTAATTTTATTTTAATTTTGATTCATGAAATGAAGAAAATCTAGTTAAAAAAATTTAGCTTGGCAGATCATCAAGGAAATTAAGTATCTGGAACAAGAGTTATATATATATATATATATATATATATATATATATATATATATGTGTGTGTGTGTGTGTGTTTATCAGCAAATCCCTTGTAATTGTCCAATCTTTTCTACATACACAAGATGCCAAGGTAAGATTACTGGAAAGCAGAACATGATATCTTCGGCATAATTAGTTTGACGAATATCAACTTGTTGAAATGCAAATACAAATGCACAGCAAACAGTTCAACAAACATGTTCTACAAGCATTCTTCGGTTACAAGTGAAATTGCATCTCCGATCTGAATACAAAAAATAAATTTCTCTCGAATCTTAGAATCCATTTGGGAATGGAAAACAGAGAACCGACTCTTGTAAATTTATATATTTCAGATTGAAGATAAGTGGTTGAAAAGTAAAAGAAAAAAAAAAAAATCTCCAGTCATCCAATGCATAATATTTGAAGTGGTGATTATTGACTATTTCTTCCAGGTCACAACATCGACCATAACAATGGAATCACGTAAATAATAAATACATCTTTAGTTATAAATACCTACCTACCTACCTACAATATGTTTCACATATTTTATTTACTTCTTTTAAACACACGCCACCTTTTCTTTCTATAATTAAAATATATTTATTTGCAGGATTTTATAAATAACCAGAAAAATATATCTATGACTATATATATATATATATATATATATATATATATATATAGTGTTTGGTTGTTTGGTTGTTTTGTTTTATGGCATATCAACCTTTTTCGGGTTATTTAATGCCAAATTTGGTCATTTTGGTAAAAGTTTTTATGCTTTAAGTTCTTTATGTCTTCAAATATTTATTTATCGTGTTTAGTTTGGTTGCTATGTAGAGGAAAATTGTTGGGTTTTTTTTTGGGGGGGGGGCTTTGCAGAACATGATTGAGTTTTGCAAAGGGAAAGGGAAAAAAAACAATAACATTAATGTTTGGCGCATTTTAAGTCAGAAAGCCAGTATTTTCAGACAGCCTGATCTGGTAGCACCCATATATATAGTGTGATGTTGTGCTTTTAGTACAGGAGAAATGAACAGAGTGCTCAATTACGTATGTAAAATCATATATATATTTTTTTTTTAAACAACACTATACATAAGTTTGATCGTTCATTGGTTCCTTCCGTTTTACGAAAACACTGCAAAAAAAGGGCTAAAAAATACGAAATGTATGTTCTTCAGTCATGTTTTGATGAGCTGACCCTTATATATATATATATATATATATATATATATATTATATATGGATAATGAAGTGATAAAGTGGATAGTTTACAGATTTATCTATTTTTCAAGTGTTCAAGCAAGCAATACACATACAAAAAACCTTTAAACCATAGCTTTTCAAAGATAACGCTCTGATCGTCAGAAGGTCCGATCAGTAGTAATTTAATATTAATTAACCATTAGACGTGAATATCCTGAAAATGCAAATGTGAAGGATTTGAAAAATATTTTTAAAAAAAGGGAGAAATGTCTAAATTTAAGTCCTAAAAAAGATCTAACATGCCTCGAGTTACGTCCAGAAAGTTGTAGCAAATTCGAATGATCCGAATTGTTTACATAGAACATTACTCGAATTTGTTTAAACTATCAGTTATATATATATATATATATATATAAAATTGAAAATATAAGCCATTAACAATGCAAGATTTTTTTTTTTTACATTAATCTTATTAATTTCGGAATAAAATTCCATCATCAGAGGTGACCAGTATTGAGTATTTTTTTTTCATCAAAAAACAAGAATAACCAAACTTATTTCTTTGTTACTTGATAAACGTCTCTCTGCGTTGGTGATGTTGGTGGGTGTGATTCAAATTCCGGTGTCGAACGAAGAGCGTGACTCGCTTGTGTAGGTAAAGTAATATGGGTTGGTCGTTCATTTAAAGCATTGCTGGATTTGTTAATAAAATTGAAAATATAAGTCATTAACAATGCAAGATTAATTTTTTGTTTTACATTAATCTTATTAATTTCGGAATAAAATTCCATCATCATATATATATATATATATATACATACATATATATATATATATATATATATTATACTATACGTACCTATGACTCGTTTGGTTACAACAACTACCACTATTTATGCTACTTTGATTTCGTTGGAAATTTCACAAACTGTGAGATATCTGTTAAGACATTCCTTTTGCAGAGGAAGTGAGAGGTGGGATCAGTCATCGCCCCCCTCTATAAACGCTTTTTAATACTCTCATACTTTGTCGGTATATTTTTCGTTCTAGCTAGCTAAGATATATATAAGTTTTCATTTAAATTACTTACCTTGAAAATGAATGAACATAATAAGGTTTTGATAATTTATTCTTTTTTATTGAATCATTCTATTTAATTACTCTTAATATCGACAAAATTTATACATATATATACGAAAAATAGGTCAATAAAATTACAAATAAGAAACAATAAACATTAATTTATTATAAGCTGTTTAAAAAAGAGTTATGCAAATTAGGCATACACATTGCTCTGTTTGGATCTTTGATTTGTATTATATAAACAGTATTTCAGAAAATTATCTATATATTAATACGATAACGTGTGTGTTCGTGTGTCACGCTTCTAGCAAAAGCTCTGCGCATGCATGCCGCACCTAGATTTTGAAACATTCAACTCGCCTAATTTTCAAAACATTTTCAAGTATTTCCCTTTGGCGCAACGGTTAGCGACGTAGTATTTTTGACTTCGGCCCGACTGTTTTATAGTTCGATCCCAACCAACCTCTAAGATTTGTTTTCTACATTTCGAGGGGAAGTGGAAGAGAGGTAGGGAGGGGACGACCGGGAAGACACATATTAATACAATAGCGTCTGTGATTTTGTGTGTCATGCTTACATCAAAAGCAACGACCTTCCGAATCTTTGTATGCTACTCATGCTACTTGGCCTAAACCCCACTTTTCCGACCCGACCTTGGATCACATCTTACTTGTGGGAGTAAGATAAAAACTGGCCTTGTGCCTAACTCCTGGAGAGGAGTAAATCAATACTTGGCCTTTTGGCTATGATCAAAGTGTAGTATCTGTTCCGATGGATACTGCACTCCATAGACTGGTATTGTCTTGGCCTTCGAGGCTTGATTTATGCTGGTCTATGGGTCTGTCCTGTGCAGTTCTAGGAGGTCCACCCTCCCAGGCTTCGCCTCCCCTCTTTGGGGAGGAGTAAGTTTATTGCTTACTGCCTGGGGCGCCCCTACCGGGGAATGCCAACGGAGCTGCCCAGGCAATTTTTAATGGCCTGAGTGCTCACCTTCTCGAGTGCTGGCTTTTCAAACCTCACTTTCCCGACCCGACCTTGGGTCACATCTTACCTTGTGGGATTAAGATAAAACTGGCCTTGTGCCTAACTCCTGGAGAGGAGTAAATAAATATTCATGAATTGGAGCCAAATTTAATTTAATCGAAAACATTTACAAAGTAAGGTTTAGTCGTCGAAATATTACCTTCACTAGAAATATTGTATATAAAGAAGTTTTGTAAATTGTTTCATGTATTGTTCATTTTTCAAAAATAAATATGCAAGTCCAAATCTTATATTTTATTCAAACATGTATAGGTTAGGAACAAGATAATTAGTATTAAAAACATCATTACGTGTAATTTACACGGGTCCCGCTAGTATTGTATTATTGATTTAACCAACGTTTTGGTGGTAATACAAGTGTGATAAATGAAAATTATATTGTATTATATTTCATTGTATATTATATTAACAGTATTCACCCAGCGTTTCCATGTGGAAATAATTTCAAGTGGCTTTAACGAATCGAAACAGATTCAGATATATCTTAAAAAATACCAACAAAAATAATTATTTAAATATATGCTTCACTTAGATATTCTTACTTTAATTTTATTTTGATTCATGAAATGAAGAAAATCTATTTAAAAAAATTTAATTTTCTGTCTTTACTAATATATTTCAATTAGTAGTAGTAAGTTTTTGAAAGGCTGTGGGCAATGCAATTCCGGGTAAGATGCAAGTTGAAAGGAAAGGAACAAAAACAATAACAATAAATCGAATACGATATAAGACTTACTATTTATTTTTCCTTTTTTTTTTTTTTTTTGTTCTTACATAACAGCAAGAGTGTTTTAGCTGTTCGTGTGATGTCCGGGTGATTAAAAATCACTATTTGATATTTCGGGAAAAGACATCCCTTTGTCAAAAATAATTAGACCAGAAGAAGAATATTTTTTTCTTCTCCGACTGTGTAGAGAATAATACAAAACAAAATGGCTGCCAGATATAGACCACAGCAAATAAAGCAGTTTCATAGGGAATATAAATTAAATTAAGTTTTATTTTAATATTATGTTAAATATATGATTTGGTGTTTAAAATATTTGTGTAATGTTGGTTAGGTGTATGGTGTTCGATAAACTGTTAGTTTTGATAATATATATATATAATTATTTATTTTTTATTTTTTTTTATATTTGAATATTTACTTTGTTTTATCTTCGTATTTTTATTTTGTTTATCTTTCTATCGTAATTTAAGAATTTTAATATAAAGTAAAGTAATTAGTCTCATATTTTAAATATTCTAGATCTATCTACTGATCGATTTCGATTATCATCTATTAAAGAAGTGTTATTAATTACTAATTGTGAGTTTCGTCAAATTAGATTAACGAATTAACTTATTAACTTGATATATTTACTATAAGATAAAGGGGAGTAACTCTGGATTTTTTAAATATTTTTTTTATAATTAATTTTTATTTATTTTTTAATTTTTTTAATTTTCTTTTTTTAGGTGGAGATCTGTATAACAATATTAGTATATATATACAACATATATACACATAATGCATATATACATATATATATACATGTCTATGTATTATTGTTTGTTTAATTGTTTATCTATATATATTCATCAATTTCTTTACATATTTGTTTTTTTTTGTTTTTTTTTGTTTTTTTATTTATTTATTTATTTATTTTTTATTATTATTATTTACTTGTTTAATTTATTTTATGAATTATTTATTTAATATTAGCATGTTATTTGTATACATTCTATATGTGTTTGGATTTATTAATTAATAATGCTAGGTTATGGGGTGACTTATTTTGGTGGGTTAGAAGAGTATGTTGAATATGGTTTTTGGTTTGTGGTTGAAAGTGTGTAAGGATGGAAGTTCATATGGGGAGGGGCCTGTTTGATTGTTTGGGTGTGTGGTGAGTTTATTATAGGAGGTGAGTAATGAGTGAAGTGGTGGAAACAGACTCTGTTAAGTGTTAGATATGGGGGTTGGTTGGTGGATGGGGGGTAGATATTATAGAATGAATGGTGAGTAGAGCTCGTGACGTTGATTGAGTGAGGGGTTTAATCTGGAGATGAGGATTGATTCTGTGATTCTAAGGTCACCAATGTTTCTGACAGACGCTAAGATGGAGACGTGAATATCGCGCTGAGTGTTTGAGCAAATCTCTATGTGTTTGTGGAAAGAGGATATGCGGGTATTCAAGTGCTCCTTTATGCGCAAGTGTAGCGGTCTTGTAGTGTTGCCGATGTAAAATTTTTTGCATTTATTGCACTGTAGTTTGTAAACACAGTTAGTGCGATGGCACAGACCTGTGTTGGGGATAGGGCAATTGGCCAGGGAGCAGGGTTCGGGTGTGTGGTTAGTGTGTTTATTAGATAGATGTTGGCGTAAGGAGGTGCCAGTATGTGTTAGTTGTATGTTAAGGTTTTCCTTATGCATTGCCTTGCGGATGGAGGTGGTGATCTTATCGCTGAAGAAAGGGAGTTTCAAGAAGCATGTGTTAGCGAGGGTGCAGTGTCTACGTGTTTTGGGCTTATTTAGGTGGGCTATGGTGGGGGCGGGGTAGCCATTATTTTGGAGGGTTTGGTGGAAGTTTTTAGTGTGTGATATTTTGTCAGCAGCAGAAGAGCATTTATTTTGTATTCGGGTGATTTCATTATGGGCATAACTTAATTTGGCTTTTGTGGGCAGGGCAGACTTATAGTGTATGAAAAGGTTTTTGCAGGCAGGTTTCCTATAGAAGTTAGTGTGTATAGAGCCATCTTTGGTGATGTTAAGGTTGAAATCAAGGAGAGAGAGTGAGCCGGACTCGTTTGGGTGTTCTATGGTGAATTGTATGTGGGGGTCGGTGTTGTTGAATGTGTTGAATATTTGTGTGGCTTCGTCTTGAGAGGATGTAAGGATTAGAATGTCATCTATATATCTGGAGAAGAATATATAGGAGAGGCAGGAGTTAAGTGCTCGTTGCTCTAACCGGTTCATGTAGGTGATGGCTAAGAGACCGGAAAGGCTAGAACCCATGGGGAGGCCGGAGATTTGTTTGAAAGTGTGCTGCTGAAAGGTAAAGTATGTGTTGTTGATGATGATGTATAAGAGATTGTGAATGTCAGTAGGTGTTAGTCCGAAGAGCTCTAGGTTGTCAGAGGAAGATATGTGGTCGGTGATGAGGTCTATGGCTGGGTGTGCGGGTATTCAATTATTTTAAATGATTGCCCTTAGTAACTCCAGATGGGATCGCAGGAAAATTTCAATTGCGTCTTTTAATTCCTTGAAAAATTTAACCCTTATTTGAAAGTTATTTGAATGTTTTAACTGTTAGCATATAGATTTCTATAAACACACAAACATTGACTTTTATGTGTGTACAGATATCAGTCACAGACATATTGTTTTGCAGCTCTTCAGTGTGGCTAGACAGGCAAGTGCTTCAAGCAGAGGTTGAAACTCAACCGTTTTGTCGACAGTCAGAGATCTTACCCGCTATGCAATCCATCTGGATGTTTTTCTATAAACAACGGGTATTTGCTAAGGATTTTAGTATTGGTTATTAGACGCTGTCTAACTCGTTTATAATCCTTGTGTAGATTACCAATGTCCGTGCACTTTCGCCTGATAGATGACAAGTCTATGCCATATCTTAGTTTAGCCATGTCATAGAAATACAATTTCCATGTAGGCAAGTCAACTTGTAAACAACATTCACTTTATAATTTGTATAATTTGGATTATTCGGAATACTGTTCTCATGTTTAGTGTTATTCTCAATGTTTCGGCCGATGTAACCTCCGAGCTTCTTCAGGTGTATTTTGCCGAAATTAGAAATCTTTCTGTCAGACTCGGGAATCAACGGGCGTGCAGATTCCCGAGTTCGACAGAAAGATTCCCGAGTTCGACAAGATACACCTAAAGATGGTCGGAGTTTACATCGGCCGAAACGTTGTGAGAATAACACTCAAGATGAGAACAGTAGTCCGAATAATCCAAATTATACAAATTATCAATCCTCATCTCAAAAATTCAGAAACATTAGCTTTATAGTTCATTTATTAGCTCATTTGTAAAATCTTGAAAGCAATATTTGTTGTATTTGTTGAATAGTTTTTGTCTGTTGCTCATTCTTTACAAATTTCAAAGCTTAAAGTTCAAAATAACAATCTACTTTTTGCATTCTTTTAATTTAGTTTACAGTCGAACTTAATTTTATTTTTTTTACTATTTAAACAATTAGAATTTTACAACCTATTTCTTTGCCAGCCACTTGCCTCAACATCAAACCAGAAATTTTCAGTATGTGCCGAATATGCCAGCTCGAAGTTAAAAAAAAAACATGCCTTTTTTATTCTTTTTATTTAGCTTAGTTTAAATTATTGTTTTTTTTTTTATGAATAAGTGAATAAAGTGAATAAAACACTTGACTGTTTATAAATATTATTAGATAGAAAAATTAAAGATTTAGATTATTACAAGTTGTGTATTGGTTAATATAACTGACGTTTTGTTCAATGAGACTTTCCTCATAGTGTTACATAATAGTATTCGTGTTTTGAGTGGAAAAGTTTAGAGCTAAAGGGTCAAAGGGGGACACCGGGCGGAAGTTAGGCAAACTACATGATTTCCGGGTGAAGCCCTCTTTCACTTTCTTAGCTGACAAGACTTGAACGAGGAAAGATGTGTTTGCATGCTGTTCCCAAAAATGGAGACAGCGAGCATCGGGCAGCTGATTTAGTGAGATGGGCTGTTTGTTTGTCTATCTATCTATCTCTTTCTCTCTCTCTCTCATATGAAGACGGCCTGTTTTTCTGTTTCTGTCCGTGTGAAGAAATCTTGTAAAAATTAAACAACCAGTGCCAATATCAGACGAAAAAAGACCTGGTCTCATAATGATGATGGTGGCGACCACGATAACGAGAGCAGCGACACGGGGTATAAAGTATTTATACACATATCGGTAAGGCGTAATATAACAATACTAGAGGATGATACGTAGTGTGAATCAATTTATGAATAAGGGTAAAGATTATTTGGGGAAAATAGAAATTTTAATTTGTTGTTTGATTCGTAACATGATCTATAAATTGTCTAACAACACTCATCATACTTTGCCCTGAGGAAGATCACATTGATGGAAACGTCGGTTATATGAGCACATAGAAAATGTTTAATAAATATTTTTTGTCCTATTAAAATTATTGTCTGGTATGTGTTGAATTTTGTTGTCCTTTATTTATATATCTATTTATATAAAATTAGGTAACTATATAAGTTTATATATTTCTATGTATAGGATTCACTCTTACAATAATTAACCGATTATTATGAATTTTGGAACACAGCTGCTCGGCGTAAGGCTATATAATGTCGGCTATATTTAGTTTTAGTTTTATGCAAAGGTGCAAACAGAGGGTGGAAGCCCTTTGTGAACATTCAGCTACCTCCGATTTTTTTGAAATTTTAAAAAGACATCTATTAATATATATTCTCCATATTTCGGTTTCTTTGGACTATTTTAAAGGGTTTCTAGTAGGCATAATATGGGCACAACCTCTTATTTAAAGATTAAAATATTTCAGATTTGCATTAAATTTGATCCATAGTTCTTAGGCACAAATTAAGCAAGATTCCATGAATTTTTATTTCTTTTCATATCTCTTAAGCTTAAGCCTTAAACTTTAGACATTTTCTAGAATGAAAGTCATGTAATGGATTTTGATCAAAATTGGAATTAAGATTCTAGACATAAGGGTTAGTAGCATTATATCTTGATTTCTCCAAGATGCCCCCACTTTTATTTTGATTTTGACCTCCAATTCTTTCTTATCTTGGAAGGACACCATCCAACCCCAAACTGCAACCGTATTTCATTTCCTCTCACTTATGTTCCACTTCCATCTAGAGATCGAGTCGCTTGTTTTCGGCTCAAAACAACCCGAAAATAGTTGGAGGTTTATTCTTTAAAGGGCTGGGAGGGTCTTACTAACCAATTTTTTTGTTTAACTCCCAATTTTATTCCAATGAATTTGTAAATTTTTATATTCACATATAAAATTGAATTTCAACAATTGGAGATATTTTAAGTAAGATGGCTCCTTGAGTAAATGTGGTATTTTGGTGACTGCCAATGAGTCTAGTAATTAGTAGGATAGACAGAATGACCACTGATCACCCACTCCCCAAACTTTGATGGTGTTGTGCCTAAGTTGTTCAAATGTACATCATTATATTTTTGGAGATAAATAATTCAGAGTAAAGTATCTGTTCTGTCCTTGGTCACTGATAGGGAAATCCTTCTAGACTGAGACAACTTTTATTTTTGTCCCAATCCAGACTGTCCCTTTTTGGGCAGCTGAACTTTCCCCATGTTAAAAACCGACTCCGTGTCCAATTCTACTTTCGTGGAGAGGCAAGTAGATAGGGACTATTAAAAATTATACCATTTTCTATCAAATTAAAATCTGTAAAATAGTTTCAAATATATAAAAACATTGTTTAAATATTGTTGAGCGAATGTTGTATAAAAGGCATTTTTTTTTGGGGGGGGGGGGGGGGGCAGCACATTTTCAATGATAAGTGTCCCTATTTACGTGGCTCGAGTTAGATACAACATCGGTTTTAAATGTGGGGAAAATCCAACTTCTCCAAAAGAGGCAGTTTGGATTGGGACAAAAAAAATAAAATTTGATTGGATTTTTCCATTCATTGATCGGACAGACCAGATGAAGTATAGTATCAGAACAGATACTACACTTTGATCCTATTGTCATATTCATTGATGTTTTTGTTTAAAAACTGCGCATCCATTTATTTATTCATATTTTTTATGTGCTTTAAAAGATAGACTTAATAGCGAAATGAAAAATGAACATTTCAATTTAAAATGCAGATTTCAAGAATTAAAATAATATTTTGATGCGCAACGATAAAGTATTATGACGATAGGGTGCCCAAAATGTGCTTGATACCCAAAAAGGTGAATTTGGGGAACCGTACTAAGTAATAACCGAAACATTTAAAACAATTATTGATTAATTTTTTTTAAATCTTAATCTTTATTGTGCATGCTTACAGGAAAAAGTTTCATACAAATACTATCAATATTTTTGTTGGTGGTAAAAAAAAAGAAAAGATTAATCGAGTATATTAATGCAATCGTTTGTGTAGCCGAAAAAATACTGCTTTTTTTTTTGGTTTATGAGCAAAAAAATGTACCATATTACTTGACTTTTAACTAATTTTAGCCATACATTACTTTCGAATTGGCAGTTTGAAGGTTTCAAAAATCACTTGAGTTTCGCACGGCCATAGAGACGACGATTTTTTATTGGTCTAAACTCCATCCTACGTTTTCTTATTCTCCCACTTAAATCCCACTCGTATTTAGAGATTGACATGTTTGTTTTCGGTTCTGAACAAACCGGAAAACAGTGGGCGGTCTATTATTTAGAAAGGGTTGAGAGGGTCTTACTAACCGGTTTATGATCTACTCTCTCCAACTCCCCATCATACTCCAATGACTTTTTTTTGTATATATAACCATATTTATGAAAAATAAAAATTTCAAACCAATTTAGGAATATCTAAAGTAGGATGACCGCCGAGAGTAAATGTGGTATTATGGTGACTGAGATGATTCTAGTTAAGAGTAGGAGAGGAATTTTTTCAGCATTTTTGACCAAATATCCCTCCCCCCACATTTTCCCAACACTTTTGATGGCCTTGTGCCTCATTTGTTCCAAATGTAAATTTTTATATTTTGTGCAAATAAATATTTCAAAGTGTAGTATCTGTTCTAATACTACATTTCATCTGTTTTGTCCTCGGCCAGTGAAACAAAAATCCTTCCAGACTGAGGCAATTTAAATTTTTTGTCCGATCCAGAGTGACCGATTTTGGGGAGCTGGATTTTCCCAACAATTAAAAAAACGATCTTGTGTCTAACTGTGCTCGTGCAGAGGTTTTATTTACTCCTCCCCAGGAGTTAGGCACAAGGCCAGTTTTATCTTACTCCCACAAGTAAGATGTGACCCAAGATCGGGTCGAGAAAGTGGGGTTTGAAAAGTCAGCGCTCGAGAGGTGAGCACTCTAGCCATTTAAAAATTGCCTGGGCAGCCCCGTCGGCATTCCCCGGTAGGGGCGCCTCAGACAGTAAGCAATAAACTTACTCCTCCCCAAAGAGGGGAGGCAAAGCCTGGGAGGGTGGACCTCCTAGAACTGCACAGGACAGGCGTGCAGTATCCATCGGAACAGATACTACACTTTGATCTTAGCCAAAAGGAAAATAGGTACCATGTTTTATCTATAATAATGGTGAAAATTACGTCGTAGTCTTCGATATTTGAATGATTTTGTAGTCTTTGTTAATTCGAAAGCAATTTCTGGCTAGAATTAAACTTTTAGGCCAAAGTCGAAGATTAGGGTTCCGTCTTTTTATACCCCATCCCCATTCCCCAAGAGAATTTTCCTACTGCGCCGCTGTTGTATCAAAGAATCGAAATAGGTGTCTACGACTTACATAATAATTGATCGGACGCAACTGATGTCGTGCAAATGATTAAAAGTGGAGTGAGAAGTATAGGGGAAGAGGAATGCGATTTAGGGGAGACAGAATGTTTTAAAATGGTTCAAGAACAAAAGATAAAGATGAATTGAAAATATTAAAAAAAATAAGGAGAGGAAGTCAGAAGAGATGAAAAGATATAGTGAAAGAAAAGGGAAGAGGGAAAAGAGTGAAAGAGGAAAAAGGGGAGAGAAAAGAGATGATAGAAGAAGAGAGACGAGAAATAGCTGAGAGGGAGATATGGAAGAGATGGACAAGATATAAGGAGAGATGAGGGGAGAGAGAGAAGGGGGAGGGGAAATAGAGAGTGGAAAGAAAGAGAGTGGCGAAGAGGGGAGAGAAAAAGAGAGGGAGAGGAGATAGATATAGTTACGCAAAGTTTTATGTGAAAAACAAATATTGAAGTGATTTTTTTCTTTTCGTATAAAATTCCGTCAAATAAAAGAAAACTGAAAAAGAAAAATGTTTTTCAATTTCGAAAGTGAATTTGAATAAAATATAGAACATGAAATGAAAGTATAAAAAATACATTTCAGTATTAAATAATTTTTTTAATAAAAACACACAAAATAGCATAGTTTTTTTAATTTATATTTTTAATTAATATATATATTCCAATAAATATACCAAATCAATAAAACAAAATCTGTAAAACAATATGCATGCGGCCTATAGGCTTGTATCAAAATACCATCAACCCCCAATCTCCACTTCTACTTGATTCCCTTCCACTTAAGTTCCACTCCCATTTAGAGATCGGCCTGCTTATTTTCGGTTGTAAAAAAAACGGAAAACAGTGGTCAGTCTATTTTTTACAAAGGGTTGGGGACTCCCTATCGGTGGGACCAAGAATTCGCCGACTGCAACCCCATGAAGGAGGGTACACCCTTCCTCCCCCATCCTAAATAGTAGACCTTGGGTGGCGACCCGTGATGCCTTAGGACTGGATCCTGGTGGTTGAGTCGTTCTTTCACTTCGGCCCTTACTTTGGTTAGAATGGAGGTCGGAGAGGCGCAATCCGATCAATCAGCTGGTCACATCATATCTATAAGTATCGATAAGTTCATCCCCAACCGTATTATTCAATCTGATTCTTCAAAAAATCGAAACCTTATTTCTCCTTTTTATTTTCTTCACAAATAGGTACTAGAAGGCGGTGGCTGATGGTCAATCGTGTTCAGAATAAAGATGATTACCAATGCCAAGGAGCAATTTCTTTTATAGAGTAATTTTTCTAGGAGTAATGTATTCTAGAAATATAAAATAATTATCCTAACCATAGGATTATATTTGACAACTTTATTCAGCATTAAATAACCCATAGACGGTTGATATGCCGTAAAACGAACCAAATCATGGGTTGGGAGGGTCTTACTAATTTGTTTTTGTTGTACCACTCCTCATTTTACTTTAATATATATATATATATATATATATATAATTAAATGCAACGATTGGGAATATTTTAAGTAGGTTCGCGCTTAGAGTAAATGTGGTATTGTGGTGATTGCTGAAGTGAACGTGATAGATAAGAAGTGGAAGAGAGAAACGAACAGTGCTTGGACGAATTGATCAGAATGCCTCGAGTTACGGGTAGGATAGACAGAAGATGACCAACTCACACATTTTGATGACCTTGTGCCTAATTTGTTTAAATGGTATCACTATTCTTTTGGCAAATAAATAGTTCAAAGTGTAGTATGTTTAAGATCTCAGTAAGTCATTACGTCCTGTGATAGAAGAGAGGGGGGTGTTATTGTCTGTCGCCTGGAGAGTACCAACGGGATTATACAGGTATTTTGTTTCCATCCAGAGTGCTATTTTTGGATAGCTTTATTTGAACACATAAAAACCCGGCTTTGTGTCTAACTTCGCGCTCGTGGAGAGGCAAGGAAATGGGGAGAATATGCGCGTTAGAGTTTTACACTTTAGATAGATGTGAAATTGATTACTCTTCGTACTCACCACTGGCATCCAAGAGGAGTTTCATCGTCGTCCTTCTTGCTGGGTTCCTTGTAGGGGAAAAAAAGAAAAAGTTTATTCCTTTAGAATCCCGTAGAGATCCAAGAATTCTAATTTTTTTTAGGGAAAATTATCTCTGTGGTAAAAAGTAATCCTTGAATAAAGAAGGTAAAAAAAATCCACTTAATTCAACCGACGACCGGAGGAGGAATGAACTTTTCTCAGGTGAGGAAAATTTAGAGCGGGTTCCGTTCTGTGCGGAAGAATCATCGGTAAGAATGCGACCGGGAGAGACACGCGAGTCATAGGAAGAAGAGGGAGGCGTGGAGGGGGGGGGGAAGAGGGAGACAGAGAAGAGGAAAAAGAAGGAGAGGGAGACGGGGAAAAGAAAGAAGAAAAAGAAGGAGACGGGGAAGAAGAAGAAGAAGAAGAAGAAGAAGAAGAAAAAGAAGGAGAGGGAGACTGGGAAAAGGAAGGAGAAAAAGAAGAAGAAGAAGAAAGGGGCAGGGGGAAGGAAGAAGAAGAGGGGGGAGAAGAGGAAGGAGAAGAGGAAGAGGGAGACAGAAGAAAGGAGGCGGAGAAAATGGAGAAGGTGAAGACTGGGGAAAAGGACGGAGAAAAAGAGGGAGACGGAAAGAAGGAAAGCGGAGCAGAAGAGGGAGACAAAAGAAGAGGGAAAAGAATTATCCGTATTTCAGTGAAGAGTAAGAAGTTTTTTTATCTTTTTTTTTTTCAGGCGTCAGCTGTTAATATTTTTTGTTTGTTGTCAAAATTCTGACGTCACGACCGACTTTCACTTTTCCTTTGCCGTCAACATTGAAAAATAAAATATCTATTTAAAATTTCTTTTTAAAAATAAACTTAAATGAGAAAAAGAAACCGTTTTCTAACTAATTTATTAGTATTTTCTACTAAACAAAAGCAACACACCAAACAAACATATGTTGAAATAAATAAGAAAATTTAAATATTCACTTAAATACGAATCCTTTGGATGCGAGGGGGGAAAGGGGGGGGGGGGGGGGGCTGATAGGTTTTTATCTATTTCAAATTCTTATAACCTGTTGCCATTCGCGCCGTCTTTGTACCTGTTGATTACCGTTGTTGGCTGTTGTATTGTGGGATTTTCGTTCTATATTAAACAAAAAAAGATTTTAATGTTACTTTTTTTAAAGAATTAATCTTTAAAAAATATTAAATTATAATTATTAAAAAAAAATATGCGTAAATTAAATTACAATTTTTTAGGGCAAGATAACTTTGTTTTTTACAAATAATGACGATAATTTTAAAAAGTTGTATTTTTTAACCAATAGGTTATGTTTAGTTTAATGTGTATTTTTTTTAACCAATAGGTTATTTATGATTAGTTTAATGTGTATTTTTTTTAACCAATAGGTTATGTTTAGTTTAATGTGTATTTTTAACCAATAGCTTATTTATGATTAGTTTAATGTGTATTTTTTTTAACCAATAGGTTATTTATGCTTAGTTTAATGTGTATTTTTTTAACCAATAGGTTATTTATGCTTAGTTTAATGTGTATTTTTTAAAACTTTTTTTTACTAGTTAGTACTCTGTTCTTTTTGTTGACAGAGGCGCAACTCGCAGGCAGGTGATTGTAATGTGTGTTTATGTATCATCGACGTTTCGTTAATCAGAATTACTGGCGAAAGTGAAAAAAATGGTGATTGTGATTTTAGTTCAATATTATTATTTCTTTAACTGACAATGACAGAAAGAGAAGAGAAGACCCAATATCTGTGTCAGCAGTAGAAACACTAGTGGTATCGAATTTAACCACTCGTGGTGTAACGCTCTCTCTCTCTCTCTCTCTCTCTCTCTCTCTCTCTCTCTCTCTCTCTCTCTCTCTGGTGGTGGTGGTTTGTGATTAATAGAATGTAAAGCTGATCAGGCTCAATGCTTTGGTTCCGTAATCTCGAGTCAAAGCGACAGTGTGGGACGAGAGAGAGAGGGGGGGGGGCGAACAGGACAGCATGGAGGAGATAAAGAGAGAGAAGAACACGGACACAGATAGAAATAACAACAGAGAGAGAGAGAGAGAGAAAGAGACAGAAAGGTGACAGCGCGGAGAGAGAAGGAAAGAGATACAGGACAGCACGGAGATATAAAGAGAGAAAGAGAGAGATAGAGTTAAAGAACAACATGGGGAGAGAAAGGGGGAGAACGCTGAGAGAGGGAAAGAAAGAGATACAGGACAGCACGGAGAGAGAGAGAGAGAGAGAGGGGGGGGGGGGGGGAAGAGGTGACGCCGCCGCACACCATACGTTTTTCTTCCTTTTTACGCGGACGACGGCACAGATTGACATACTGACGCACACACGTGCTCACATACACACACACATATATATATATATATATATATATATATATATATATATATATATATATATATATATATATAGATAGATAGATAGATAGATAGATAGATAGATAGATAGATAGATAGATGTTTCTTTATTAAGATTTGTTTTGTTTATCTGACGGGGGGTACAAAGAAACAGTGGAACGAAAGTAAAACTAACGACGCGACTGGACATTCCATCGTGCACTTCTTCCTTAGCATTTTGTTTTACCGTCGGAGAAGCAAAGAAAGAAAAAGACTATAAAAAGAAAAAGTAGACGCTAACAGAATTGTGGACATTTTCTGAGAAAACAGTAACAGTTAAAACGAGAAATCCAAGTGATGCCAGGACCCCGCTTCGAATCCAAGCAGGAAGTCCGCGTCGTTAAAACTGACGCGCTTTTTGAAAACACGCAGAAAAAAAAATCAGATTGGATTCAATTTTATTTAGAAAATCTACAAAAAATTGTCATTGAGAATGTTACAGTCACAGAACTGCTTTTAAAGAAGAAGGCGAAGAAGAAGAAGAAGGCGAAGAAGAAGAAGAAGATGAAGAAGTAGAAGAAGGCGAAGAAGAAGAGGGCGAAAAAGAAGAAGAAGAAGAATAAGGTGAAGGCGAAGAAGTAGAAGAAGGCGAAGAAGAAGAAGAAGAAGAAGAAGAAGAAGAAGAAGAAGGCGAAGAAGAAGGCGAAGAAGAAGAAGAAAAAGACGAAGGAGAAGGAATAGTGTGGAACATTATCGACATCTCTTTATGTCCAACTAATGTGCACCCTCCGTAAAAAAGTTATGCTCCACCAACGTTCACACTAATATCCATATAAAATAACGTCTCAACAGGTGAAGTGAAAAAAAGAATAAAACATCTAAGACTGAAAAGTAAAAAAAAAAAAAAACGTATCAATCAGTATATTAAAGAAAGTAAACGTCTCATTATGGAAATAGACTGGTGGATTACTTTCTGGATTCATTTCAGACGACGAAGTTCGTCTGACTTTCTATTTGCTTTCTTCCTTCCTCTAAACACATGAAATGGTTTCATCCGGCACGTTTTTTTACTCGCGTGACGGGAGACATATATTATTATTACAATTGAAACTATACATTAGTTTGATCTTCCAACGATACTCTTGGTTTCACGGAAACAATAGCAACTGAGCACACAGGGCTAAATATACCAAATGTACCCTATTCTTCAGTTGATGTTTTGATAGTGTAAATACTATGATACTCTCGGTCGACTGAAAGTATCGGTTATATTCGGTATATTTAGTCCTGCGGACTGAGTTTTAGTGTTTCCGTGAAACCGAAGGAATCGATGGAAGATCAAACTAATGTATAGTGTCAATTGTAATATATTATAGGGTGGAAGATGGCTATATATATATATATATATATATATATATATATATATATATATATATATATTATATGTATGATGTTTTATAAATAAATATTAAACTATGTTACCTATATATATATATATATAATATTTTATACATAAATATTAAACTATTTTACCTATATATATATATATATATATATATTTTATACATAAATATTAAACTATTTTACCTATATATATATATATATATATATTTTATACATAAATATTAAACTATTTTACCTATATATATATATATATATATATATATTTTATACATAAATATTAAACTATTTTACCTATATATATATATATATATATATATATATATATTTTATACATAAATATTAAACTATTTTACCTATATATATATATATATATATATATTTTATACATAAATATTAAACTCTTTTACCTATATATATATATATATATTTTATACATAAATATTAAACTATTTTACCTATATATATATATATATATATATATATTATATATATACCTGTCTTCATTATAAGGTGGAGGATGGTCTCAAAACAATGCTCGTCTCATTCTGTTTAAACTCCATTCTTTCGATTTGTTTTCATTTTTAAGTCGCTGATGAGTCGAATGGACTCTAACGGCCTTTTTAAACGAAAAAAGGTCAATCCATGTCAATGAAAACATGGTAAGTCTCTGAATATGTAACAGTTTTTAAATAAATAATTTCTATCTTAGCTCTCACATTTCCCCTAATTAAATAGGGTCTGTAAAATTTTTATTTTTTCCTAGTTTTAAGATAATTGTTTATCACTCTTTTAAAAGACAATTCCTTGCAGAAAAAGATGTCTTTTTTACCATTTTCTGAAAAAGTTTTCAGTTTTGGTTGAATTCTTGACTGCGGCAATTTTTATTTTTGTCCTATCCAGAGGCTCCCACATAAAAAATGACCTTGTGTCTAACTTTGCTCTCGTGGTGAACCAAGTAAATAGTGATCCCTTCATTTCCCTTATCTCTGGAAATTTAAAAACCGTTATATAAGTAGGTCATTTTGGGGGTTTTAATTATTCTTTTTTTTTTCGTCACACAGTCATAATATTCCCTGGTCCATATTTACTTGCCTCCCCACGAGTGCAGAGTTTGACACAAGGTTGGTTTTAAATGTGATGAAATATGCAGCTCTACAAAAAGGGGTTTCGGACAAAAAATAAAATTACCCCAGTTTAGAAGGATTTTCCTTCACTGACTGAGGACAAAAAAGATGAAGTGTGATATGAGAACAGATACTACACTTTGAAAAAAAAGCCAAGGACAGAATTTCTTTTTCTTTTATGTTTGGATGTTTCATTTTTTGGTATAGTCCGAAAAGAATTTATCACCGATTGATGCGAATAATAAATGATAAAACAAAAGAAATAATTGTTAAACTCGAAATGCCTATTTACTTACCTCCCCACGAGGGCAGAGTTAAACACATGGTCGGTTTTTAATGTGGCTAAAATTCAGCTCCCCAAAAAAAGTGTGCTCTGGATTGGAACAAAACTGCCTCAGTGTTTCTCTTTCATTGACCGAGGAAAGAAAAGATCAGTATCAGAACAAATGCTACACTTTGCTCTTAACCAAAAGACCAACACAAAAGAAGTCTCTTTGAAATAAATGAATAAAAGATAAAGAAAAGGAGAAAGAAAGAAAAATAAAAAATAAAAATTAAAGAAAAAAGAAAGAATAAAAAAGAAAAAGAGAAAGAATAAAAAAGAAAGAAAGAATAAAAAATAAATAAAAAATAAAAAAGAAATAAAAAAGAATAAAAAAAAGAATAAAAAAAGAATAAAAAAGAAAAGAAAGAATAAAAAGAAAGAAAAGAAAGAATAAAAAAGGAAAGAAAAGGATAAAGAAAGAATAAGAAAAGAATGAAAGGAAGAAAGAATAAAAAGAAATTAAAAAAGTAAAAAATTAAAAAGAATGAAAATAGAAATAAAAAGGAATAAAAAAGAATTTAAAAAAAGAATTAAAAAATAAAAAAAAAGAAAGAATAAAAAAATAAAAAAGAAAGAATAAGAAAGAATAAAGAAAGAATAAAAAAGAAAGAATAAGAAAGAAAAAGAAAGAAAAAGAAAATAAAAAAGAATAAGAAAAGAATAAGAAAAGAATAAGAAAAGAATAAGAAAAGAATAAGAAAAGAATAAGAAAAGAATAAAAGAAAGGAAGAAAGAATAAAAAGAAAAAAGAATAAAAAAGAAAGAAAGAAAAGGAAAGAAAGAATAAAAAGAAAGAAAAAAGAAAGAAAGAAAAAAAAAGAAAGCAAAAGAAAAGATCGCTCTAATGATTCATTTGATCGGTGGGTGGTAAATTAATTTTGGTAACTATAGTGTGAAATTATCTTCTAAATGATGTCAGCTGCCCCAAATAAATGGTTACTTTTTTTCCATAAACATGTCCTTGTTTACGTACCTCTCCACGAGGGCAGAGTTAAACACAAGGTCGATTTATGTGCGTGTGTGTGTGGGGGGGGGGAGAACTCTGGATTGGGTCCAAAATTAAAATTACCTCAGTCTAGAAAGATTTATCAGTCACTGACCGAAAGCAGAAAAGACTTAGTTCAATATCAGAACAGACACTACAATGTGCACGTAGCCAACAGGTTAAGGAAGCTGTCCCTATTTACGTGCCTCCCCACGAGGGCAGAGTTAACAAGTCAGTCGCTACACTCTGGATTGGGACAAAATTAAAAATTGCCTCAGTCTAAAAACATTTCTCCGTCACCGATCGAGGACAGAAAATATGAAATGTAGTATCAGAAGAGATGCGACAATTTGCACTTAGCCAAATCGTGCATTCCCGTGATTAGGAGCACAAATTAACCAATACTTGACTTTTGTCTAAAAACAACAACAACAACAAAACAAGCTTTAATTTAAACCAGATACTACACTTTGCTCCGAGCCAAAGGGCGAACCAAAGGGACGATTATAAATATGTTGTTGTTGTTGCTGCTATAATATTTCATAGTTTCGGGGGTTGTATAGTTTAAGAGCCGATCATGAATGAGAGAAAGAGAAAAGGAACGAATGGTAGTGGGTGAGGAGGTGTTACCATTTTACCAGCAACAGGTGCTTGGTTTTGTAGACAAGTTTTCTCAAGAGCAGAGAGACTTGATAGCCAGACTCTTTTCTCTGCTTTCCGGTTAGAATCATCACCTCCCTCCCCTCCTCCCCCCCACATACCCACACGTTTAATGGCCTTGTGCCTAATTTGTTAAATTGCATTTTTATCTTATAACAAATAAATACTTTAAAGTGTAATATTTGTTCTGTCCTCAGTCAGAGAAGGAGAACTCCTTATTGACTGGGGCAATTTTTATTTGTGCCCCTCCCAGAATGCTCTTTTGGGGGAGCTGGATATACGCCAGGTAAAAAAACAAAACAACAACCTTGTGTCTAACTTTGCTCTAAGGACGAAATCATAAGAGGATGAAGACACAGATGCGAAAGAAGAAATAGATGTAAAAGAAGAAGAAAAAAAAGATGAAAAAAGGATGAAAAGAAGAGGAAAGAAAAGAAAAAAAGAAAAGAAAAAAGAAAAGAAAAGAGAAAAAGAAAAAGTAAAAGACTCTGCCCTTTTTCTTTTTACCGTAGCGTAAAAAAAAGAATTTTTGTCTTGTGACTTTAAACGCTGATTGTTCTCACTTAACAAGAATTTAGACATTTCTTTGTTTTCTTAGATGGTTGAGCAGACATCTTTGTAATGAATGGGTATCCAGAGGATTTCACTATTTGAACACAGAATCCAGTGTCAGTCACGGAAATGGCCGAAGTAGTTCACGATTTGAAAAACGTTTTTATTGCGTTTTTTAGGCAGTTTTTTTTTCATTTTTGTTTTATTTTTAAGGGGCTAAATTTTGTAAAACCCTAACCTAACCATTCGCATGCTTAGTGTCGTCTGATTTTTTTACATTTTTTCGCAGCTTTTAAATTATAAACAACTTTTACCGACTTGTTACCTATTTATTAAAAAGTACTGCGATCTTTTAACCATAACCGCCTGCTTAGTGTCGTCTGCCTTTGTACATTTTTTTTCAGCTTTCAAATCATAAGCTGCTTCGGCCATTTCCAGATTTGACTGGAAATTCTCTGTCAATTTACTGAAATCCCCTGGATGCCTATTCATTACAAGTACCTTTTTTTCTACGTTTTAAAAATTATTTTCTGTTTTTAGAATAAGAAAAAAAACTTACAGCTTTACCCAAACAACACTGTGGGACCCAGTTCGGCACAACTATTATTTAAGGATTAATGTTACGGCTAACAATGATGTCAATTATCTCCAATGAAAATGTCAACTCGAAAGGTTTTAAAGGAACGGCTTTCATAACGTCAAGAAAATAATTCATTTTCTGTTAAAGCTGCGAGAAGGAAGAAACGGTGGTCCTTCGGAAGGTTGAGTGTTCAAATCACGTCGGGGGTCACCAAATTTTGTAAAGATTTTTTCCCCTTTTTAATTTTTTATTTTAATTTTGTTTTGGTGACGTATATTAACGTCTGGAATTATCTATCCGGTATAATGTATATTGGATTTGAAATAGACGAAAATATCCTTTTTTTTAAAAAGACGAAAATATATTAAACTCTATATTAAATTAATATATATTCGTCTATTTCAAATCCAATATATAACATAACGGATAGATAACTTAAGACGTTAATATGCGTCACCAAAACAAAGCAATAAATGCTCTTCTAGATCCTTGTATCTAATCCAAATACTTTTTTTCTTTTCTTTTTTTAATCAAGGTGTAGTATCTGTTCTGTTCTCAGTCAATGAAGGAGAAATCCTACTAGATTGGGGCATTTTTTAAATTTCTGTCCCAATTCTTAGTGCCCCTTTAGGTAGAGCGCCTTTTGGCCAAGATCAAAGTGTAGTATCTGTTCTTGGCCTTTTGGCTAAGATCAAAGTGTAGTATCTGTTCCGATGGATACTGCACGCCTGTCCTGTGCAGTTCTAGGAGGTCCACCCTCCCAGGCTTTGCCTCCCCTCTTTGGGGAGGAGTAAGTTTATTGCTTACTGCCTGAGGCGCCCCTACCGGGGAATGCCGACGGGACTGCCCAGGCAATTTTTGATGGCCAGAGTGCTCACCTCTCGGGCGCTGGCTTTTCAACCCCCCACTTTCCGACCCGACCTTGGGTCACATCTTACTTGTGGGAGTAGGATAAAACTGGCCTTGTGCCTAACTCCTGGAGAGGAGTAAATAATACTGCACCCTATAGACTGGTATTGTCTTGGCCTTTGGGGCTTGATTTACGCCGGTCTATGGGTTTGTCCTGTGCAGTTCTAGGAGGTCCACCCTCCCAGGCTTTGCCTCCCCTCTTTGGGGAGGAGTAAGTTTATTGCTTACTGCCTGAGGCGCCCCTACTGGGGAATGCCGACGGGGCTGCCCAGGCATTTTTTGTAAGCCAGAGTTCTCACCTTCTCGGGCGCTGGCTTTTCAAGTCCCACTTTCCCGACCCGACCTTGAGTCACATCTTACCTTGATAGACCTGGTCTTGTGCTTAACCTCCTGGGGAGGTAAATAAAGTATCTAAATTCGTCCTCATGAGGAGGCGAGTAAATAAGGGACTTTTTATTTTTATTTTAACATCGTTTTTTTTTATAAATCTGAAAAATATTTATTGTATATTAAAACCCCTTTCAGCCTTGGATATGACCATAAAGTATGTCCGATGGCGAGGGCCAAAATTTGGGAGATTTTGGTGTGTGGAGTCACCCCTATAGAATCTGTCATTTACAGACTATATATTTACAAGACGACAATATACATTCTACATCAAAAATGACGGATATAAACTTATCTTTTGCCAGTGTTCGCACGAATAATCACATTCAACATTCAAACTCCTCGGCCTAACCGTCACAGGTAACATGAATTGGAACAAATACATTGAAGACATTGTCAAGGCCGCAGCAAAGAAGGTGGGCTCCCTCTACCGTGCTAGTAAGCTCCTCATACCTGACATTATCCTGTATCTCTACAAAACTACCATCCGCCCATGCATGGAGTATTGTTGCCACATCTGGGCTAATGCATCATCTACTAGTCTCTCCCTCCTTGACAAGGTCCAAAAAAGAGTCGCCAACCAAATAGGTCCCTCACTGTCAACCAAGCTCCATTCCCTGTCCCATCGCCGCAATGTAGCATCCTTGTGCTTGTTTTACAAATAGTTCAATGGATTATGCTCCAATGAATTGGCTACTCTGGTGCCCCCCTGACGTAAATTCACTAGACCAACTCGACAATCAAGTAAATCCTATCCATTCACTGTGGAGGTCCCCAGATGCCGGAGAGCTTTCTACTCCAATAGCTTCTTTCCTCGTGCTGCTGGCCTCTGAAACTCCCTCCCTGCCCCATGTTTCCCGACGGTACTGACATGCAGAAATTTAAAACTAATGTAAAATGACATCTTGCTGCGCAGATCCCAATTTAGGTTGACCCTCCCCTCCCCAAACCTTCTCCCCTTTTTTCTCAGTAGCCCCTTACGTCTACAGTGGCGGCCTGCCTTGTTTGGTGTGAACTATGTAAAAAAAAAAAAAATTTTTAAATCACGTCTGAATCGGCAAAGTTATAATATAAAAGTAAGAAAGAGAAAGAAAACTGGGAAGCTTTAAAAAAGGAAAGAAAAAACGTATAAATCGGTATAGAAAGCAGAAAGAAAAAATGGAAATAGATTTGCTTTCTCGATTCTCCTAAATACTTTAAATGGATTCGTCTGTAAGTTTTTTTACTTTCTAACATTTGCGTGACATATATATATAACAATATTTATTTAAGTAAATATTAAATTATTTTTACCTCCGCTATCATCAGTGTAGGAGATGATAATTATTATTTGTTGCTACACTGAGCGTTTTTTTTTTTTAACAACATGCAGAGGACTGCATTTAATTCGCTCTTAATCGGACGTGTCATCAATTTTTGTATATATAGATTTTTTTATTAATTGATTTATAATACACGCACCGGTTAACACCGGTCTACTATTGCCAGTGAAAACAATAACAAAAAATTAGCGTAACATTATAGGCAATATCAAGTCGGCCATAAAACGTGGCAGGTTATTCTGGTCATGGGGTAAACTAGACTACGAATATTTATATCGAGGGTTTGATCCCTGCCCGGGTAGTCACGCTGATGACGGCTCATAACCAGAAACACGTGTCCATGCCTTTCTTTTATGCTCGCAAAAAATTAATTTATAAATTAATTTATTAAAAAAAAAGAAGGTAGTGACAAATAATAAACACACCGGTAAACACCGGTCCATTATCGCCAGTAAAATCAATAATAAAAAATCAGCGGGTGCATATATATATATATATATAGTCTCGGAAGTTTTTCAACCATTAAGACTATATGAAAAAAAACAAAAAAAAACATTTTAGTCCCAAGTCGTTCGGTGGAAAATCACTTTTTTTGTAAGTCAATTTACTTTTTACAGTTACTATATTAGTTGGCTTCCAAGAATTTACGCTAGTCTTAACATTATTTAATATTATATATATATATATATATATATATATATATATATATATATATATTATATACTCATAGCAGTGAGAATCAGCTTTTTTTACCGGTTCAGAGTTTTGATTTACATTCATATGCAATGCCTTCTCAGACAGAGCTTAATATTACATGAGATAAGTTGTTTATATATATATATATATATATATAATAAGAGAGAGAGAGAGTAGTGCAGCATCGGTGATGTTCTGAGAGAAAAATGATATTTGAAGAAGTGAGGCTACCAACATTTGACAAAAAACTTTTTCAAGAATTGTTTGTTATTTTATTATTTTATAATTTTATTCTGATTTTTATAAAATCACAAACTTATAAAATGATAAAATAAACAATTGTTGAAAAAAGTTTTTTTTACTAATGTTGGTAGCCTCACATCTTTATATACATATATATATATATATATATGCATAGCATAGAAAATATATATACACAATGTATTATATTACTTTATAATATTATATGTGTACATACATGAAACAGTAATATTTATACAATCATCATATTCTGTTTAACGTCCGTTTTACATGCTGGCATGTGTTGGATGTTTAAGAAGTTGACTGTCAAAGTAACCTATCTCTGGCTAGGTTTTTATAACTCAGGTGACTTTTTATCACTTCCTTCCATGTTCCATGAACTGAACCTGCTACCTCAACTTTTCTACATCTAACTGAAGAACTCTCATCCATTCTTTCAACGTGCCCATACCATCGAAGTCTCCTGTTCTGCACACATCTCCCTATAATGGCAAGCTTTACTCTTCCTCTGTCTTTAAGACTCGCATTACACATCCATCATATCATTCCTATATCATTTCTCTTCATGCAACGTATGTGCTCAATCTTCACTAACGAGGTTTCACTTCCATATGTTATCACACTGCATACACATTCGCTATAGAGTCTTCCAATGGAAGATGAAAGATTTATTTTAAATAAATTAAATATTCGGCAACTAAGTCACTTAAAAGGGATAAAGAAAAACAAAATTATCAATTTTAAGAAAAAGAAAAATCTGCATTTTGATAAAATTTTAAAAATATGTAAACATTTTCAGAAAAATTTTTTTAAAAAACAAGAAGAAAACTAGAAAAACAAAAAATTGGAAAAGATGAAAACATTTGTTTAACCAGGATCATTTTCAAAAACCTTTCAAACATAAGACGTATAACACAAGAACTTATAAAGACTTATATAAAATAGTTTATCACCACTGCAAAGGACTTCTCTTTCTTTATCCGTGTGTCTAACATACAAACGGAATTTCTATAAACAGAGTTTATTTCTAAGAACGTCCCATCTGTGGAACACGTTGCCACAAGATTGCTTTCCTGAGGGCTATGACATGGTTATCTTCATATCTAATATCAATAAACACTTGTCATAACTCGTCCTCATAAGTCATCAGATTTTATGGTACTTTGTTACATTTGACCATGACCCTAACCCAACATTAGGACCGACGTTAACTTTGACCATGACCCTAACCCAACATTAGGACCCACGTTAACTTTGACCATGACCCTAACCCAACATTAGAACCTATGCTAACTTTGACCATGACCCTAACCCAACATTAGGACCGACGTTAACTTTGACCATGACCCTAACACAACATTAGGACCCACGTTAACTTTGACCATTACCCTAACCCAACATTAGGACCCATGCTAACTTTGACCATGACCCTAACCCAACATTAGGACCCATGCTAACTTTGACCATGACCCTAACCCAACATTAGGACCGATGCTAACTTTGACCATGACCCTAACCCAACATTAGGACCCACACTAACTTTGACCATGACCCTAACCCAACATTAGGACCCACACTAACTTTGACCATGACCCTAACCCAACATTAGGACTGACGCTAACTTTGACCATGACCCTGACGATGGAGTCAAAGTTAGCTCGGGTCCTAATGTACCAATGCACCGATTTTATTCATTCCATTCATTATTTTCAATCTTCTCATAATATTCATCATCCTTCAATTGACAATCTATTCATCTCATTAACACTTATCCTCGAGTTGCTTTTGGCCTTGATAAGTGGTGACTCATTAGTAAAATAAAAAATACACCTTTTTCTTCCATTAAAAATCCATTAAACATTTAAATCAGTCTTAAATTCATGTAACTTAATACAATTAATAAAATTAATTAACTATTTCTTAACTATTCATCAAATATGATCCTTGGATTTTTTACATAATCAACTAATTCACTAAGTAATTATTGTCTTTTGTTTTGTAAACATTCTTCATCTTCTACATCTATATCTACAAAGTTATCTTTTTGGGTTTTCCAAGCCAGACACAAATAGACTTTAATAAACTGACAAATCAAACGTTGTTTCTGACTTGCCAATATTCACTTGTTATTGTTGTATCATGTTATTGGCAATGTAAACATGTTTTAGTGTTGGATAATGGCCTTATGGGAATGGACGTATCTGTTGGAAATCGTTGGTTTGACTTGCGCGAATTAATGCGGAGACGACCCGGCAGTCAAGTGCAGAATAGGACCTGTACTCACAGTCGGAAATCACAGACGTGACAAGTTCACCGCGTGACGAGACCTCAGATCAAGGGTCAGTGTGCACCTGCGAGAGGCTCTGTGACGTCACAGGCCTTTGCGTGGGAAACTGAGGGATCCGTGACGTCACTCGTTCTTCGCGAGAAGCAAGTTTTAGTCAGTCTAGGTTTTGGAGGCGAACCGATGAGACGTGATTTTTAGCATGTAGTCTATAACCGATTAAGGGAAATATTTCCCTAAGAAAATACAGGTGGAAGATCTCTTCCCCCCCCCACTCCACAAATAGTTAAGACTTATTTGATAAGTAACAACGATAAAGTAGTGATTTTCTTTCTCTCTCTCCACGTAGTGAGTGTCTCTCAGCTGATGGATAACTTCGCCTGTAATAAAAAGATTTGAAAGTTAAAGGATTTTTTGTCGATTGAGACGGCCATGAGGCTCTTTGTTGCAGCAGCGTGGTTCACGGCAGGAAAGAAAGAAGAATTCAACCACTAAACGACATCAAGACGGCGACACTCTACACGGCGAGGGAGAAATCTAAAGGTATGCAAACAATATATGAACTATGTGATTTATGCTGTTTTAAAAATGACGAGTATTAAATGCGAACTGCCATGGCCCTTTCGAGGACGAGTATACGAAATGAGTACTGCCGCGGTCCAAGCCGAGGCTATGGAAACTTAGTGGTGCCTGCGAATAGTCGACGTTGCAGGTGATAGATTTTCGGGAAAATGAAGGGCCACAGAAGAAATTGAAAATATCGCTTATTCTGTGTTAGGCAACACAGAAATTGCCTTTTGTTTTAAATAAAATAAGTACCTCATAAAACAGGGACTCATGCTGAGACCAACCTACTTGAGAAAAGTAATGTTCCTAGATGATCTCCAGATAAACTCTTAAGCGAACACTGTCTAGCCGTTATCTCTAGTGGATATCTCCAGTAGTCAGCTTCTGGGTGGTAGAATGGTGACCACTGAGAAATAGCAGAATCTAAGATTTCCGATCAAAAGTAATTATATTCCAGCTGATGGGCAGTGAAGAGGAAGACAGGGGCGGCCCTCCAGCATATAAGAGGCAGGCAGTTGGAGTTGAACATTTGAGGAGGCAGTTGGTTTGCGGTGGTCCTCGAGAACAGAGCATCTGTTGTGTCGGGTTCGACTTATGTTTTTATTTGGCCGGGATAAAAGATTATTTTTTTAAAGTCTGCCTTAAGAAAACGAGTATCATTTGTAATCACTAAAAAATAAACATCTTTTAATTGTTTATAAACTGGGCGTAAAGTTTGACTTGGAATGAGAATTCTTTGTTGCAGCACTGACCGAGTCGAACAGCAACTTTGCACCACGCACAACGAATGAGACGATCACGGCCAGTTCAGTAAACGCACTCATGCATGTTCATAACAATATAATAATGTACTTCATTACAATTTATTTTTAAAAATTACTTCGTCTGGCCCAGACAATTTCTATTATTAAACACTTTTCCTAATCACTGAAAACTTAAATTGAGCAAGGGAAATAACTCAATTTTGATTGAAGAGTATCAGAAGAACTGTCTCCCTTACAACTAAAATTTAATTAGTTTTTCTCTATAAGTTTAAAAAGTGGAGAAACAAATAAAAATTATGAACTTAAATGACTTCACTGCATCCTGGGCAATGTCAGGTAGGTACGCTAGTTAGTTAATAAAATCTTTTAATGCTCCTAATCTATTAGTCATGGCTCGTATTCTCAGAATCAAGCTCTGTCAAGAACATTTACCTACAAAGATCAATTTAACATGGTGTCAAAAGCGGTATAGAATCCAAAGATCCACAAATAAGGTAATTAACTAAAGGCTTTCAGCTTTGCATGCAAAAACATGACACCGATCATTTTAGCATTCATATTTCAATCTACAGACTCTGATCCAAAATGTGGTAAAGTCACTGCTTCATTAACCCACACGAAAAAATATATCATATTCGGTTTAATGTACGTGTAACATGCTGACATGTGTTGGACAGCTTTTAGAAATTGACTTCCAAACAAACCTGTCTCAGGTCAGGTCTTTATTTATCTATGTTTCTCTCAAGTCCATCCTCATCACTTCCAAAACAGCTTATATCCTGTATTCTTTCTCACAATCATTCTAGTAGATTTATCTCTTCATCATGTTCCGTGGACACAACACAGGTCAATACATTTTCTCTGAAAACTTCAAAATTTCACCAGACCTTCCATGCAAGCTTATAAAATTTAAATTGCACGGCTTGAAATGCGACCAATTCTCTTTGAAAGTCTTTTCCTTAATTGAAGCAAGCTTTTCATTGCCCAGATGCCCTTCCTGATGCTAACCAGTAGAATGCCCACCAAGGCTATAGAAGAAGCGCTTCACCTGCCCTTTCACAAGAAAATAATGAGAGTAGCACTAATACTGCCTGTAACCCTAATAAAGAAAATGGATTTCATCAGTTGAAATAGTCCATTGAATGGGACGGATACCCTAATGTCGATAAATGCTGCCATATTTCAGTGGTATCTCCTAACTCGGCTGTTATTAACGGCACTGACATGACTCTGCTCAAGGAGGCGAACGAAACAAAAAATTGACCTTCTGGTCGACTCGTTCTTCAAGCCATGTAAACATTGCTTTCAAGCTGCTCACAAAGCAAGGATCACTATTTCTCATTCAACGTTCTGTCTGCAAACTTACTCCTGAACTATTTCTACCACTTTATGTCTCCTTCGTCCGACCATTGTTAGAGTATGGTGTCATGGCCTCTGCTCTATATCTAATACATGATATTCAGCATCTGAATAGATTTGAAAGACTGCCTACTCGAATGGTGCATTGTCTATCAGAGCTGCTCTATGAAAGCCGACTCAAGAAACTTAACCTTTTCTCTCTTGAGCACCGACGATTATGTCACCACAAAAACTATTTCACTGCCGATTTCGATTGAACAGGAGGAGGGCTGTCTTCTCAATCAGGATTCTTGGACCTTGGAATAATAAATGCGTCAACAACATAACTATTCAAGTGAATTTGGACAAGTGCTGGGCTACTGTATCCTCTCCTGTGTTAATTTCTACCATTTCCCTACATGGCAACTGAAACATGCTCGTTTTATTTTTTGCCAAATTAATTGAATTGAAATCAATCCTCATATATTCAATCAATAATAAAAATCACATCAACTACAGTTAAACGCAACTATACAGTAAACATGCAATTCGAAAAGAAACGGAAACGTCTTGGGCAAATTTAAATACAGCTATATCATACAAGATGTTTATACATTAAACAGAGTTAATGGCATTTATTTAAATAGATAGCATTGTATCAAACGATGTTGAAGCAAACAATGCAGACACGAATCAAGCCCAACAAACAACTTCAAGCACTCACCTGAAGAAAGGCAATTGAATAATAATGAAAAATAAAAATGAAATAATATATATATATATATATATATATATATATATATATATTCCATGATAAATGCCAGTATACTGAAATCATATGCCCTTAATAGGGTTAAGATGAAAATTCATATACACTAAATGTACAAAAGCAAGAAAATTCCCAAATGTTTACACTTTTATTGTCATTAAGGGTATGCGAGCACAACAGGGCTATGTATTTTACTGGTAGGAATATTTCTTCAGTGCACCTCACACACTTCATCCACTCATGCATAGAGATGTATACTGTAGTGATGTGATAATGAAATGGTTTGGTTGATATGTAGTCATACCCTTAATTAATGACAATAAAAGTGTAAACATTTGGGAATTTCCTTGCTTTTGTACATTTAGTGTATATGAATTTTCATCTTACCTTATTAAGGGCATATGATTTCAGTATACTGGCATTTATCATGGAATGTCACTACTTTTGTAAAGGCTATGCCTCAAGACAATTGTTGTATTTAATTTTTTTTTTAATTTTCTGGAAAACTAAGGTATATGGTAAACTGAAATTAAAATGGCATCAACTAGACCCTAGAACCTCTATCTCTGCCAAAAATCAGCTGAATCCATCAAATAGTTGATGAGATACAGGGTGGCACACACGTATGTACGTACGTACACACGGATAACAAAATCACTCGTGACCTTTCTGGATCTCTGGGTTGCCTTGACTAATGATGCTGAAATTCTACACACTTATAGAACCTATCAAATGAAAATTTTGTGCAAAGTTTTAACTAATTTGGTTTATTGGTTTTTGAGTTATGACTGATCAAAGAAATGAGATTTCTAGCATAGGTCGTTTTTGAAGTCTATTAAGGGATAGAGCGCTATCGCGCCTCCCTTGATATCATTGGTTTGCTTTGGAAAAAAAAGTAATTAAAATCAAGAAAACGAGTTTGATGTTAACGGTTCTGTTTAATCTGATAAGAAATAAACATTCACTGAAGAAACCTTTTGAAAATATCTTGAATTTATTATCACGAATTAATGTGTTTTGAAAATGGACAGAAACAATTGTATGAATTAAAATGTTTTAAAACAAATTCATAACATTTATTAAATTATATCTCTCTCTCTCATATATATATATATATATATATATATATACTAGAATAATACCCGTCCCAGGATAAGTAAAATTAATTCCCTGAAGAGAACAGTTTTGCACCACTTTCATGTCACCATATGAAGATTAAACTCAAGATATAATGATATTAAACCTTATTCTAGAATCCTTATTCCAATTTGGATCAAAATCCATTACATGATTTTGATTCTAGAAAATGTCTAAAATTTAAGGCTTATAGGACATTAAAAAATTGAAATTCAGGGAATCTAGGTAAATTGATGTCTAATGATATCTAATAACTATGGATCAAATCCAATGCAAAACTGGAATATTTAATTTTTTAAATGGGAGGTTAAGCTCATATTACATCCCCTAAAACCCTTTAAAATAACCCAAAGAAACTGAAATTTGGGGAATGTTAACTAATTGACCTATTGTTAAAATTTCACAAAGAACTGAAGGTATCTTAACTTTCATGAAGGCCTCCAACCGCTCTTTACATAAAACTAAATCAAACTAAATATAGCCCACATTATCACCCCTTACGCCTAGAAGATGTGTTCAAAAATTTATAATGATCGATTAATTTGTTTAGGAGTATATGTACTCCTATAGATACAAACATATACTCATCTCTAACTTTATATGAATAGAGATATATTTAATTAACATGAAAAAATGAAATAGAAATAAAATTATATATATATATATATATATATATATTAAAAGATAATAGCATTAAAATTAAATTTCGGAGGCTTTTAATTCCGAAATTTTATTTAAATGTTATTATAAATCTTTGAAAATATATATTATTAAGCTCTATTTAGTAAATATTGAATATTCAGCTTTCAAATGACAATTTGAAATTCGTATAGTTGAACCAAAATGATTTCTTCTTATACGAATTTAACTTCAACTATACATTTCGTTTTATATAATGTTTTCTTATTTATGTTTCTGGTTCAGGAGTAGAGCCTCAGACTTCAGTTCTGGTTTTCAAATCCGTAAGGTCTAGCCACACTGATTAGTCAGAGAGACGACAAAAAATGTCTGTGTATATATATATATATATATATATATATATATATATATATATATAATAGAGAATGGTAATTTGCTTGAAGCATTGCTGGGAATAGTAGTAGTATGTTTTTAAAAGACTGTGGGCAATGCAAATTCCGGGTAGGATGTAAGCTGGAAGGACTTACTATTAATTTTTTCTTAAAATTTTACATAACAGCAAGTGTGGTGTTAGCTGTTTGTGTGTTGTTCGGATGATTATTAAAAGTACGTTAACAAATTATGATGATTATTAAAAATACGTTAAAAAATGATTTTTAAATAATTATGCTTGAGAGGATAGTATCATGACAACAGAACAGGTACAACACTACCTCCCCCTACAAAAAAGAGATAATCTCTAAGATGATGGTATGAAGACCACAGAACAGATACTACACTACCCCACTTTCCTGAATTGAGTATTGAAAAATAGTACATTAGTCTGAAATAAGAAAGTAAACCGAGTTGAGAATTAAGATAGTAATAGTATAGTTTCGGCTTCAGACATATACCAAATATCCATTATTAATAGAAGTAATAGTATAGTTCCGGTTTAAGACAAACAGCTACCAAATCTGTATTAGTAATAGAGACAAGGTAAGATATTGCTTAATGGCACATCAACCCTAAGGGTCATTTCAAGCAATGAATGTAGGAAATATCCTTCATTTGAGTCTTAAGTCAGTGGGTCATTTATAGTCATTAGTTAAGAGCTTTGGTATTTTGAATTGTTGTTATTTTGGTGAAGGTTTTTATGCTTCAAATTCTTTTTATCTTCAAATGTTTAATCATGGTTTTTGGTTTGGTTGTTTTACGGCATATCAACATCTTTTCGGGTTATTTAATGCCGAATCTGGTCATTTTGCTGAAGGTTTTTATGCTTTAAGTTCTTTATATCTTCAAATGTTTAATCATGGTTTTTGGTTTTCATGATATATCGACCCCTTTCAGGTCATTAAATGACGAATCCGGTCATTTTGGCGAAGGTTTCCACGCTTCAAGTTCTTTATATGTTCAACCATCCATTCATGGTGCTTGGTTGAGTGAAAGGGGGGAGGAATAAAGAGGTGATGGGAGGGAATTTGTTTTTGTTTTGGATTTTGCAGAACATGATTGAGTTTTGCAAAGGAAAAAAACAATAAAACATCAATGTTTGGTGCATTTTGAGTCAGGAAGTCAATAACTTCAGACAGCCTGATTTGGTAGTGCCAATAGGCTCTATTTAACCCATAGATAAGGCCCTTACAGGTACTACCACTCCGGGCTAGAGTAGACCTGGGGGCAACAGTAACTAAGGGGGGAAACTCCACATTCTCCACTGCTCCCAAATTGAGGCCTCACCACTGGATGTCTTTTAAGGTCATACCCAGGACCGTATTAGTAATAGAAGTAATAGTATAGTTCCGGTTTCAGACAGACATATACCAAATCTGTATTAGCAATAGATATATTATTCCTTTTTTATTCCAATTTCTTACCATCTTAAGTATCTCAGTTGTTTGTGAATAACTATATTGTAGATATACATATGCTCCCTATTTATATAAGTTGAGCTCTCTCGTAAAGAGAATAACGGTTCCCTCTAAGTATAAAGCAATAATCGTCTGTAAAGAATAGATTTCTCCCGGTTATCGAATAGCGTAATAAAGATAGGTGTAAACAGATTGATTAAATATGATGCAAGAATTTCTTCGACTGTAAGTAGTAGGTTTGCTGGTGCAGTGGTTTTATGTGCTTGACTGCAGCTTACATTTGGATATGACAGATTGTTCAGGTTTCGAATATCAGTGTGGATATATATGCATTGACATCTGTCAGTTACAACGACTATAGAGCAGCACCATCTCGGAATGTTGTTCGTGAGCATCTTATGTGACTGTAGAGGCCAATTTTTGACATAGAAATGCTGTTGAATGTTGTGTTACTTCGGCTGGTCAATCTGACTGTTTGCTCGCTTTTTTATTAGCTCTCTTCACAGTGTTTTCATCGTGGAGGGTTTTCTCACTAATGATCATTCCCTATAGTATCTGTTTATTCCAGGCAGGTCTGCGAGCTTCAGAGGCTTCCCATAGAACTGATATCCATTAAGCAAACCTTCATATCTCGCTTGCAGACATCCTTGAAGCAGAGATGAGGACGACCTCTATTTCTTGAACCTAAGGCAAGCTTGCCATAGAGAAAGTCTTTAGAGATGCGTCCATCATCCATCCAGCACACATGGCAAAGCCAACAAAGACGTTGCTCACGCAGTAGGGAGTAAATGGATGGGATGCCTGCTCCTCATTGTTATTCACAGTCCTGCCACGTGATATCAAGTATCACAGGAAAAACGTATATATATATATATATATATATATATATATATATATATATATATAGTCATTCACATACAGCTTTTTTGTGGTGTACAACTTATCAGTATGGCTGGGCGTAGCAATCCACAATCCATCACCAGTGTGGCTGGAGATAGCAACCAACAATGACATCACCACAGTGTGGCTGGACATAGCAACCAACAATGACATCACCACAGTGTGGCTGGACATAGCAACCAACAATGACATCACCACAGTGTGGCTGGACATAGCAACCAACAATGACATCACCACAGTGTGGCTGGACATAGCAACCAACAATGACATCACCACAGTGTGGCTGGACATAGCAACCAACAATGACATCACCACAGTGTGGCTGGACATAGCAACCAACAATGACATCACCACAGTGTGGCTGGACATAGCAACCAACAATGACATCACCACAGTGTGGCTGGACATAGCAACCAACAATGACATCACCACAGTGTGGCTGGACATAGCAACCAACAATGACATCACCACAGTGTGGCTGGACATAGCAACCAACAATGACATCACCACAGTGTGGCTGGACATAGCAACTAACAATGATATCAATGGCTACATGCACGAACGGTTAAGGGTTTCCAGTTGGAAGGAAGAAGTGACACAGATCAACATTGGTAGCAGAAGCTGTCTTCTTTGTGTGATAAGAAGTTATCTTGTTCAGCAAACGTTGTGGATATATATGCATTGACATCTGCCAGTCACAACGACTATAGAACAGCATCATCTTGGGATGTTGTTCGTGAACATTTGCTGCATTCAAAACAAAAAAGGCCTGAACTCTTTCTGGCAGAATAATTCCAAATTTCATTAATTTCTGGCATAAAAATTCATATTTTACCAGAAATTTATTTATATTACCTCCGGTCGCCGTTTTGTATGCAGCCACGTGATACCAAGTATCACAGGATAAACGTGAATATATATATATATATATATATAGATATATATAGTCATTCACATACAGCTTTTTCGTAGTGTACAACTCATCAGTATGGCTGGGCGTAGCAATCCACAATCCATCACCAGTGTGGCTGGACATAGCAACCAACAATGACATCACCACAGTGTGGCTGGACATAGCAACCAACAATCATATCACCACATCACTCTACACCAAACCCACTGATGGACATGGTTACCTTAATCTTTAATGCTGCCACCCTATCACAACAAAAAAGATCCATCATTTACAGTCAATGCCTACATATCAATAGGATCTGTTCAGACTCAATCGAGTATGACACAGGTAGAAATTCTAGCTAACCCCTCCTTCCAGAGAAACTACCCCCTCAAAATAATTAAAAGATCTATTAGAAAAACATCAACTATAAGCAGACAATATCTCCCAACTTACAAAAACAATAAAAAGCATTCTCACAAATACCAATGGAATTTGACTATAATCACAACACCAACACAACCTTCTCAAACAGATATTCAAACAGTTACAACATGATCCTACCCTTAACACAGTATACAACCCCCCCCCCAAACCTAAATTTTCTACTGACATCTACCAAAATACACCACACCCTCGAATCTCAAGGAAAGAAAACATGCAATAAACCTAGATGCAAAATATGCTAACACATCACCACCTTCAGAATCCAACATCCAATTTAAACTCCTCCCTCTCATCTGTGATAGTCCTAATGTGGTTAAATTAATATACTGTGCCAGATGCACAAAGGGCAACTACGTTAGGAAAACAGGCCTGGAGTTCTGCCTACGTCTTAATAACTATAAACAGACCATTAGAGGCAAATCCACACAGTACCCAGTTGTAGGATTGGCTCTTGGTAACAGGTTTAATGACACTGTATGTTTGGATTTAAAACAACAACATAACCAATGCTGAATTCTGCACCTAATTGATACATCCACTCGGTACTCAGCTGCCAGACTGATTAAAACCAAAAAGAGCGAATAAATTATTCGCAACATATTTTGAATGTGGATGTCTTATTTTGGAGCTCTTAAGCGATTTTTGAGTGACAATGGTGGAGAGTTTAATTATGAGGGCTACCGGCAAATGAACGAAAAGCTGAATATTGAAACATGCACGACAGCTGCAGAAAGTCCATTCAGCAATGGTACTGTGAAACGCCACAATCTAATACTTGCGGAAGCAATGAAAAAAACATTAGATGATGAAAAATGTGAGCCAGAAATAACTTGGGCTGTTAGTGCCAAAAATGCACTTCAGAATCATTCTGGATATAGTTTAAATGAGCTTGTATTTGGGTCAAACATTAACAGTTTTGAATGATCGATTACCTGCATTAGAAACTGCAACAACCAGTGATATGGTTAGAATAAATTTAAATGCCCTACATGCAGTGAGGAAAAGCTTCATGGAAGCTGAATCAAGTGAAAGAATTCGGAAAGCTTTGAGATCCAATATAAAGACTTATGCGGATGAAGGTTTTGTGACAAGTGACCGTGTCTACTATAGAAGACAAAACTATAAAGTGTGGTATTAGCGTGGTCCTGCTAAAGTTTTGGGTAAAGAAGGTCAATGTGTATTGATCAGACATGGAGGAGCATTTTTAGGATGCATCCATGTTACTTGTTGAAGGCAGACAAGGACTTGCAAAGTTAAAGGAATGAAGAAAATATAAATTCTTCAAATGAGATGAATTAAGTCTTGGAGGAAGAAGATAAAAGACAATATAACAATTCAAATAGCGATAGAAAGGAAGTGAAAACTAACAGTATAAAACCAAGTAGAAACGAAGTTGTAGAGTATAAATTGAAAGGGAGTGATGAATGGAAAAAAAGGAATGGTTATGAACACACAACCAAAGTCAACGGGAAAATATAATTACTGGTTAAATATAAAAACTGAAGCCGAAGATGAAAATCCTCTATCTATCAATTGGGATCATGTTGATCAATGGAGAGAATTTCCTTAAGCAATAGAGGGAGTAAGTTATCAGGAACATGCAGTTTTGCTTTCTTCTGAACAAGAACAAGAAGAAGATGTGACTGATGCAAAGAAAAGAGAACTGGAAATTATGAAAATGTATGAAGTATATGAATGTGTGCCTGATATGAGGCAAAAATGTATATCAACAAGATGGGTGATAACAGAAATATTTGTGAAGGACAAAAAGATAATGAAGGCTCATCTTGTTGCACGTGGTTATGAAGAAGATTCTCATGACCGAAAAACAGATTCTCTAACGTGAAGCCGTGAGGCTATGCGTCTAGTATTGTTAACCGCCTCAGTTATGATGTGGCAGGTGGAGACTTTTGATTTTACCTCCGCATTTCTGCAAGGTAATATGCTGGAGAGAGAGGTATTTCTTAGACCACCATCTGATATGTGTCCAGAATCACAAGTGTGGAAGCTGAAAAGACGTATTTATGGATTAAACGATGCATTTCGTTCATAGTATAAGTGAGTTAATCATGAGTTAACGCACTTAAAAGGAATGGTGAGTGCATATGACAATGCACTGTTTCTTTGGCATGATGCCACTGGTGAATTGATGGGCATTCTGGCAATACATGTTGATGATTTCATATTCTGTGGAACTGATTTAAGAAAAATGTGATCGCAGAATTGGAAAAGATATTAAAAATTGTAAAGCATGAAAGTGGAACATTAAAATTTTTGGGTTGAGTGTTAAGCAAACAAAAAATGGGATTAATTTAGATCAAAATCTTTATGCTTCGGCCTTATCCCAATAGAAAGGAAGATCATTAAGGAAAAATAATGAATTGAGTCAAGAGGAGAAGACAGAGCTAAAAAGATTGACAGGTCAAATGATGTGGGTATCCACCCAGACGTGACCAGATGTATCATTTGATGTGTTTAGAATGAGTAATATTGGAAAATCTCCAAAGGTGAAGTTACTCTTCGAGGCAAACAAATCGCTAATAAAGTCCAAATCAAGGACAGGATCCATATCTTTTCCCCAGCTTCGAAAACCTTCAGATCTTAATGTTTGTTATTCAGATGCCACCTATGCTAGTCTGGAGGATGGATCTTCACTGAGTGGTTTTATCATCTTTGTTTATGGCAAGATGAACAAAATGGCTTCTATATGCTGGTCATCAAAATAACTTGACCGTGTAACAAAAAGCCCATTAGCTTTTGAGACTCTTGCGCTTAGTGAAGCGGCTGATGCCGGAATGTTGATAGCCGCAATGCTTCAAGAGATATTCAGACTACCTAGATTGCCTGAAGTTCTTTGTAAAACAGACAATGCGTCTCTGGTAAAGACTTTAAAGTCATCAAATCTTGTGAGTGACCAACGTCTCAGAGTTGATGTAGCCAGAGTGAAGGAAATGATGGTGAAGGAGGAGATCCAAATTGAATGGACGAGGAGGCCGCGAACAGGTCGCAGATTGTTGTACCAAAGATGAGAGCCTCTTCCGAAATTCTGAGAGACCTGTTGCAATGATACTTGTTTTACTTTTGTTTTGCTTTTTTGTTATGGAACTGTGGTCTTAACAAGAGGACACCAGCAATATTGGCTAAAAAGATGTTTAAAATCGGGCGTAATAATTGCAATAACTCTTAAATCAAGAAAGTGAAATAAACATAAAATAATCCTAATACACCTAAAAATTAACTCAAAATACATAACTCAGACAATACAGGATAAAACTCAAAACATATCAAATAATACATTAATTTTGACCTTCTTTGGGTCTTCTCAAATCTGACCCATGAGTCTTGATTTGGAAAGACCCAATGACGTTGAAATAAATTTATTTTTTGGTATCTTTTGAGTTTTATCCTCTATTCATACTTTGCTGTGTCTTAAAAGTTCATTGAGCTCTCTATTCAGAAATATATTATTTAAAAAAAAAAAAATTCAAAATGGCGTATTAGTGGGCTCTCCCACGTGTGAGTTTTTGCTCTCTCTTTTTGTTTGTTTTTAACTACTGTATAGTGTAGGTTTTTTCAAGACACTTTAATCTAAGAACTTTTTACTCCTTGTGAATTTTTTCTGATGATTTTGTAGTGTTGCAGAGACGATATTGACAAAAAAAATGTTGTTTGGCACAAGACAAATGAAACGGACCGTAAAAAATATATCTCACAGAAATTTTATATTTTTTAGAAATGTGAAAAAATAAAAATAAAAATAATAAAATAAAACCATGGTTATTGGAATATAATATGAAGTGACTTATATTTTGCTCTGTTATCAATAATTGACAAGCATTGAGCTGAATCTTAAGGAGACTACAAAGTAAAAGGAACTGATGGTATATGCTAATACATATATTGTCATTAATAATTATTTATATATATATATAAAACACCATGAGTCGCTGATAATTTGAATGGACTCAAACGGCCTTTTTAAATGGAAAAAAGTCAATCCATGTCAATGAAACCATGGTATGTCTCTGAATATGTAACATGGTTTTTAAATAAATAATTTGTATTACAGCTGTCTCATTTTTGTGATCGAGTACTTTAGTGATTTCTTTTCAACATACTCTGATGCACTACATATATAGAAGAAAAATTTACCAGGAATATTCCACTTACTCTTGAACCTCGTCTTATACTGCAGAGTGTTTAGACAGGTGCACCAAGTACTTTTATTTTAGTCTTTCGTATAACTCGACTTAGAATTGAACACCAGTTTCCCAGCCCATTAGCAGACACTAACCATTATATACATACATACATGTATGTATATATATATATACATATATATATATATATATATACATATATATATATATATATATAGTATATTTATTTACTTCCTCTGCAGAATGTTAGACACAAGGTCAGGTGGCTTTTAAAAAGCCAGTGCACTAAGTGAAGTGCACTCTGGTCTACAAAAATGTCTGAGCAGCCCCGCCGGCATTCCCGGAAGGAGCACCTCACGCAATTAGCAATACTCTAACCCTGTCTCAGAGCCGGACAAAAGGAAAAAAAACAATGTTCAACAACTCGGTCGGGTTTTTTTGTATAGAAGAGTAATTATTGATAAAATAAAAGAATTGATTTTACATTGGATTAATGTCTACCGTGTTCGTAAATGTCTATTGCAAAACGTTGTTTTCTCTAAGTTATCTCGTTAGTTCTCTGTGTACGCGAATTCTCCTAAGACTGAACAAAACCATACCTCAACTTAACAGCAACAAAGTCACTGTCGGACTCGTTGTCAAGGACGTATCCCGACTGGTATGAACCAGATTCATCATCATCATCGGTGCAGTTCTAGAAGAAACGCTTACAATTTAAATTCTGAAACGCCAGAATTAGCATCACGGGATGAATTCTATTGTGTTCAGCAGTTTTAAATGTTGTTACAGGTTTCATACGTAATGTTATTGATTGTAGGTTTCTCGGAGTTAATAAAGATAGCTTCGAGTATTTTTAATTAAAAAAAATTGTTTCAGAATCTATTATTACGTATCATCATCATCAGGGTCTTTTTTTATTTCACTCCTGGTGGAGGAACCTCTCCCTGGTTTCTTTCCATCTTGTTTTATCCCTGGCTAGGCATAGCCAAGTAGGACCTAGTTGATTATCGAGGTCGTCTCTTCACCGGGTTTTTGTCCTTCCTCTAGGTCTTTTCCATTGCTTCGGCGTCTATTCTGTTGCTCTATATGTCAACCTGTTGTCTGTACAACTCGAAAGGTGATCTGGCGATTTGTTTTGCCATTCGAATTAGATTAACCTAGTATATATATATATATATATATTAATCAAGGTAAGGTTTGTATCTACAGGGAAAAATAATTCAGAAAATTATTACTGTGTTTATATAATAGTGTTCAATAATAAATAGAGCTTTTTACTGGTAATAATTTTTATTTATTTTTACAAACATGATTTGGCTACACATTTGCAAAACATGCTTCAGTCACAGCTATAAAAAAAAACAGACTTTTTAAGCTTTACACTTTTATTTTGTGAAATGGATAGATAAATAAAAATTCCCAGTATATATATAAATATATATATATATTCACTTATTTTTCATTTTACTTCAGTCGAAGTTCAAGGAGCACCTTCCTGAGGCTATTACTTGATCTCTATATGAGGTACATAGATATTCGAATATTTCATTAAAGTTCACCTTTACCTCTCAAACGTTAAGTTAATAAAGAAATGATGAACATTCATTTTCCTCTCCCCAATTGACCAGTTAACTATGTTATAGTATATCTTTCTTGTGGTCTCTTGGTCTTACCGGATTCCAGGACAAGAACTCATCCAGTCTTGTGGAGTATCCAGCTTAGTGCTGTTACTAGACGCAACATCACTTGGAGAAGGTGCACCATTCCTTGTATAAGCCAGTACGTAGTCATACCGAGGTGATATTATTTGGGTTTCGAATGCTATGTTATTTTGAATATTTGATCCTAGTTTACTTGTAGGATGAAGTATCCTCATGTCAGATTTTTCTAACAAACCCTTGTACAGAGAGACCGAATACACCCGACGATGGTATTTAGTAGGTAATTCAAACTCTCACATATATTATGTGTGTGTGTGCGTGTGTGTGTGTAATTCTAAGTTCCGGCAAACGTGTTGTTGAACACTGTTGATGACCGCTCTTTATATGTGTCCCATTACTTAGGCATAAATAGTTCTTAATTCTCTTCCTCAAACGTGGTTGGTTTGGTGACCGCATCGTTCTAAGCGTTCAGACAAAAGTTAAAATGTTAACTTGGGTCTGAGGGTTTCGAATCATGTGACCGGCAGAGCAATTACCCTCCACAAGTATGATTCCCGGTACAAAGGATCAAACACATGTGTCTAGATAAGAATTGAATAATATTTATCGTAATATTATACATATACGTATGTATATATATATATATATATATATATATATATATATATACACCTAATAGACCAGTATCGTCCGGGCCTTTGGGTCTGGATTTACGCCGGTCTATTGGGGGTTGTTGGTCCTGTGCAGTTCTAGGAGGTGCACCCTCCCAGGCTTTGCCTCCCCTCTTTGGGGAGGAGTAAGTTTATTGCTTACTGTCTGAGGCGCCCTACCGGGAATGCCGACGGGGCTGCCCAGGCAATTTTTAAATGGCCAGAATACTCACCTCGAGCCCTGGCTTATCTAATCCCACTTTCCCGACCTTGTGTCACATCTTACCTTGTGGGAGATAGATAAATATACATATATATATATATATATATAGAATTAAGGTAGTATCTATATATATATATATTTTAAACACTAGTATATATGTATAGTATTAACCTAGTATATATCTTTTTATAGACTGCTTATTTATTCTAGCATACCGTAAAAGGTTCACACTTGAGAGTAAAGGTGAGGATGAAGGAGTTGGACAGGTCCGCCTGATTGCTTCTCCTACCTGTCTGCACGACGCTGCCAGGTATGGCAAGTACTACTATCGCCATCTCGTCGCACACATTTTGTTAAATGTTACCTGCCTTTATGCTAAGCGCTATCTACCATTAAGTAGAAGACGGAGAAGAAGCAACGTCCACATATTCGCTCACCAGAATCGAAGCTTACCTACATTTAACTTTTTTTCAATAGAAATAATTTAGGATGAGGAACGCAATTTGTCTTTCGTTTACATCGTATGAATAGCACACGGATGTAGATAATAAAAAGACAGCTCTGTCTACGCGAGAAGCTTATCTCAAAGCAACTATGGTTTTTACTTGTCACAAACGGATTCCTATATTGATCTAAGACTGGTGCGTATTAGCTATTAATTCCGTACACACGCATGTGTAGGTAGGTAGGTACTAGATATATAATATTCGAGTGTACCCCCTCTGTCAAAAATGATGGAAAAAAAATTATGCTTCGCCAGTGTTCGCACTAATATTCATATTGATATAAAATAACGTCTCAATCGGTGAAGTAAAAAAAAAAAAAGATAGAAAGAAAGAACACGTCTAAAACAGGAAAGTTTTAAAAAAGAAAGAAAGAAGTATCAATCGGTATAGAAAGAAGAAGGGAAATAAATAAATAAAATGTCTCATTATGGAAATAGAGTGAAGAATTTATTTCCGAATTCATTTCAGACGGTGTGTTGGGGGTTTGTCTGATTTGTTATTTGCCCTAAATGCTTGAAATCGTTTCGTCCGGCAGTTTTTTTTTACTCGCTAACTTTTGCATAACGGGATGGATATTTATATAAATACACATTGGTCTTTATTATAGGGTAGAGGATAACATCATAACGTTTATATACACAAGTTGATTACTAAACACACGATTTGAGTGTAGATATATATTAGATAATTCGTATATACACTCATTTTGATTTTTAAACACACAGATGTGAAGATTATGGATATATATTATGCGAGCAGGGCTACCCGGCGTTGCCCAGGGCAGAAGTGTAACATATCTATTAAATCTGCTATCTCCCTACCTTTCTCTATCCGTCTCTATCTTTCTATCTTCTGCCACCATTTCCACACCCCCCTTTTTTCTTTTGCTCAGCCTATTCCTCTATGGATACACACACACAGACAACTCTTCTTTATATAATAGATTCCTTAGGGAATGAGTCAGCATTTTTTTTCAAAATTAGTACATAAAAATGGCTGAAAAAACGCCCCCCCCCCCCCGACGAAGCTTGGCCGAGTTGACCCCCAAAGAATCAATATTTTTTTTTAATTTTAGATATTATTCAACCAGGACAACGCTGGTAAAGAATATATCAACTTCGTGTTTTTGTTTTGTAGTTTTTTTACTTTTAGCTGGACATACAGACAACCACCCTTTAAATAATAGAAGACAAGCAGGGCTATCCGGCGTTGCCTGAGGCCATAAAAAAACAAAATATGTGTAAAACTTCTATCTCTCTCCCTCACTATCTGTTTGTCTCTTCATCTTTCTCCCTTCCCGTTTCCCAAACCCTCTCTTACTCCACTGCTAAGCCCATTTCTCTCTTGTTTGAATGTGTTGAATAATAATAATAGAATTCAATTACTGGAGCTTTCAGTCTTACATTTATTGCTCCCAGATAACGCCGAGTAGAACAAATGGTACCGGTTATCTCCTAGTTTCTTGTATCCCTATCCCATTCACAATAATATGAAGATAAATGATGTTGATAAAGACAATAGTCCGAAGAGATTTAATATTTTCCACTTACTAAAATGGTTTTAAAAGGGCAGATGAAGCGCTCTCTTGCCTTGGTGGGAAATCACTGTTAGATGATGTCTCAATAAAAACACTGGTCCCCAATCAATTTACTGGGTTGACATTACGAAGGGCATCCGGCGTATACAAATCCTTCCTCAATTAAAGAAATGACTTCCAAAGATAAGTTTGGAAGTTAATTTCTAAAAGCCGTCCAAACACATGACAACGTGTAAAACAGACGTTAAACCGATGATGATGATGATAATAATAATTACCTCCTCATTTGTGACCTATTTGCATTAAATAAATAAATATTTAATATAAGTTATAAGCCTTTAAAGTTAACATAACTATCGATTCTGAGAAAAATAGTCACCTTTAGTCAGAAGAAGCAAGGCTCATAACGTAAACAATTGGCTTGACAAAATGGCTACTTTTCTTTTTCTTCAGAATTATTTTAAATTTATAATCATCCAAAGCTACCATTTTTTTACCCTGTAAAATCTGTATCAAATAAAAGCATTTCGGATGTAAGAATTTCTTGTCTTTTTTTTAAATCTTTTTTCTCTTAAATAATTTTTCTTATATCAAATTATGAAATTATATTACATTTTCTGTAGGTTGGTGTCTCTCTATTCATCTGCATAAGGGTAGGTACTATTTCTTTTTTATATGTGGAGATTAGAGCTCCTCTCTGTGGTGACGGTGCAGAGAGACCAAGGGATAAGCAGCCACGACTAGCATGCACCCGCTGCAAGTAAACAGTGGCTGCATATGGGAGTGAACCTTGAACTGTCTGATTTCGAGGCAACGGTCGTGATTAGGCAAAATAGGCGCTTTTGGCAGTCCAAAAGAGCTGAATAAAAGTAGTGACATTTTTGCTCGAGGCAGAGATATTTTTTGGACGCCATACAGCTAACTTCGTTCTCGTGTGTCGTCGGCAACATAATTTCGTTTTGGGTTGCCACTTAGTTGAATTTGGTGAGTACTACTGCTACTAAGAACGACCGTCTTATATTTTGTTGCTAAAGAGAAGAAAGCAGAAAATAATCCGGCACCAGAAAAAGGTGAATCTACTGAGAGTTGATATTCTATGTGTTCTTTTAACTCTAAATAACTTACATGACTGAAATAGGAATTAATTAACCAAATATATATTTTACTCCCACACGGGGGCACTCTATACTGTGTACAAAAAAACTGGCCCCATCCGGTCAGCATTCTCACACAAATATGGGCGAGTCAATATTCTCTAATGTTGCCGTGGAGAGTGAACTCCTGAAACTTCCAGTTATCATAATTGGTTAGAGTTAAGGATATGTTGGAGACACAAAAAGCCATTTATGGGAAGCTAGCAAGACTCAAAAGTAGATAGATGTCTAACCGATTAACTATCTCGAACATAAGATGAACTCATGGCCACATCTAGAGATGCATGCCAGCTAAATAGAATCCTTATTTCCAATCGATCTGCCATTTGTGATGAAATTTCTAAAGCTTGGAATGATGCTGGTGTAGCCGTGTCCACATTATACCCGAGGCTGCATCAACTCGAATATGACAACAGGATACCAATTTTGAAGCCACTACTAATACGTAAACAGAAACAAAAACGTTCAATATGAGCTAGAAATAATCAGAATTGGTCTGTTTACCAATAAAACCAGCTTATCTTAAGTGATGTGTCTGGAGAAATGATGCCAAAGGCTTGTAAAAAAAAAAACATAACATTTCTCCAATCTGTAATTGTTTAGTGTCGAATGTCTCCCAGCGATGTTGGAAAAATCTTTTTCAAAAAATTTATCTATCAGGATATCCTAAATTATTTCCAAATCAGATACTTTAAAGACAAGTCGTGTGGAAATTAATTCATCTCTAAGCATGATCTTGTTCCATTCCACATTAAAATGTTTTAAAGAGAAAAGGATGCCTGTTGTTGATTGGCCTGCAAATAGCTCAGATTCAAATCCAATAGAAACTTCATGGGGAATGGTTAAGATTAACCGAATTGAAGAGTTATTATTGAAGTGCGGTGTCACTGGAGACTTGTCAGGATTTAATCAGTTCGTTACTAGAACGAATCAAAGAAATGGTAAACACAGCAAAGTATTAAAAGGAAAGTTTCTTCATTAATAAATACTAGATTAAAAAAAAAGCTTTTCTTTTGTCTTTTTGAAACAGGAAAGAGTCAGACATTCCATTCTGAACACGATACCAGATGACTTAAATCCAGTGGGGACATTTTCTTATCAATAAATTTGGACATGGAAGTCATTTAAGATCATGTGACCAAACACAGCCATGTTGATTATGGTAAATTTCCTCCTCAAAGATCAGCAAAAGGCTTTTGTGACAAAGTGTATGAGTCATCAGCCAGACTGAATAAAGACATAACAGTGCACAAGTATCAGATAAATTTCAAGACTAGTGAGGAGGCTTTCGTATTCCATATTTTCAGAAAAGTTAGCAGAAGTGAAGCTGACATTAAAAGAAACTTGCATACTTATGGCCGCTAAGCAAAATATTGATGGGTGAGAGTCATCATATATATATATATATATATATATATATATATATATATATATATATATATATATATGGATGAACTGTATAAGTTTAGCAAAAAAGTATGTTTTGGGCCGATATATTTGATGTTTTATATACTTTTACGTAAAATTTTTTAATATATTTTCAAAGTTTAATCTTATTACCTGCAGTAATGTCATTGCGGTAATGGTCCTCTGAGGAGAAGATTTTCTTTGAAAACTCATGAGTTAAGGACTTAAAAGTACTTTGCTTGAACATTGAATGCTAATAAAATTTTATTCGCACCTTATTTTATTCTTTCACTTTATCTAGTGCTATATATATATATATATATATATATATATATATATATTATGATAAATATTTTTATTCAATTATTATCCACATACACATGTGTGTCATCTTTTTTCAGGAATCATCAGTGTGGAGTATGACTGTTCTGTCGGTCGCACAAAGTAGATCTGAGTTTACTTGGAGCAGCCTCGTAACTCTTGCTACCCGTATCTTGTCCTTTAGTCCTCACATTCCATGAGCGATGTTTCTGACAAAAGGGAAGAATTGCTATTTTCGGGGTCAGAATCTAACACTTATGCATGGCTAGTTTTTTACCTTAAAGTAGTATTTATTTTTTAGCTTTTTTACATCAAGTGGCTTCATGCCTTGTCTAGAGCGACTTCCATAAAAAAAATAATAATTCGAACCAGAGACCAATATCACTTTTAACTTTCCCGTCAACTTCTAGCATCCGGCCATAGAAGAATACTCGTCCAAGGACTGGTAAATTTCCCCACAGAACAGATTGCACCACTTTTATGTCCTCTTGCGATGGGCACGATCCAGATATACTGCTACGAAATCTTATATCTAGAATCCTTATTCCAATTTTTATTAAAGGGTTTTAAAACAATTGAAATTCAGAGAATCTTGCTTAATTGGTGTTTAATTACTATGGATGAAATTCAATGCAAATCTGAAATATCTGAATTTTCAAATGAGAGGTTGGGCGCATATTATTCCCCCGAAAAACGCTTTAAAATATTTAAAAGAACCTGAAATTTGGGGAATATTTATTAATTGATATATTACACCAATTGTCCAAATTAAAAAAAAAACGGAGGTATCTAAATTTTCACGAAGGGCTTCCACCCCTCTTTGTATTATTTGCATATAACTATATTGAACTAAATATAGATCACATTACCCACTGTCACGCCTAGCAACTGTGTTAAAAAATTCTTGATGATCAGTTAATTAGTTCAGAAATATATAAACATATACACATACCTAACTTTATGTAACTAGAGATAATCTTCAAGTTTAAAAAATGGTGTATTTCAAAGAAAATCATATTTGCCAGTGAAATATTTCCAGATTTTATTTTAATATATTGAATTGCTGTAATGTTAAGAATAAACTGTCAAAATTTAGATAAATTCGAACGACAAATTTAAAGTTATTTGCAAAAGATTGAATATTCCATTTCACAAAATTGGATTATCTGTTTGTTTGAATTAAACGATATTTATAAAGTGAAAATTATTTTGACTCTAAAAAGTGATGTGTAAACTAGTTTTAGACATGAACAAAATAGAATAAAATTTCATAAGAATTTTTGGATGCGGTTATCAAGAATTTATAAATGTCAGATGTCAATAAAAATTATCAGGTAAGACAGCAGTCGAGAGGAGGAGGAGGAGGAGGAGGAGGCAAAAAAACTGTGCTGCGTTTCAACATTGTGTCATACATGGAAATTCATGAACATACTTTAGTTCACCGCTCGTTCCTGCACGCATCCCTCTTGTGAACCTGCCAGACTGAGGAAACACATTCTGGAAACTAGTTTGTTCATAACCCGAAAAATGATTAAGTCGATGCAAATGGTTGAAGACAAGAAGAGGTTTATTCGCTTTGTTTTTGTTCAAAATCACTGGCAAATTCGGCGGCGAAGGGGGGGGGAGAGAGAGAGTTTTAGAATTATTGTTTAATCGTATCTTATCCGGACTTATCTAAAATCACCAGTTAACGTGTGTGCTTCCAAACAAACTAACGACTTCACTCCCTCATTCTACCTCTTTGGGCCATATGACGTCACATCCCTTTGTAGGATGCAGGAGGTCAAGCTGAGACCCAAGTACACTAATCCGACCCCGGCTGAAACCTACATGTTATTCTCAACTAAGAAAATTATACAATATTAAACATTTGTGGAAGATTGCATTTTTATTAGTGCATGGAGCACCCACCATCTGAACAGACACTTTTTTTTATTTTGCGGTAATCTCCAGCTACGGTGGGTCTGCAATAATGGATTTTTTCTCCACTTGGTACGATCACAAACTTAATCCTGGTAAAGGCCGGTTTTACAAAGATCTTTGAGCAGGGCATCTGCCCATCTCATCATCGGCCTTCCTCTCGGTCGACTTCTAATGTAAAAGCAAGTTTTGTGACAGTGTCGTTGTCGGCCCTCTGCACATGTTAAAACCATCTGAACCGCCATTCTCTCATCTTGTTCTCGATCGGCGCAATGCTGTAGTGCCTTCAGATATTCACCATCTCAACAGACTGCCACAAACAAATGACGGTACAGCCAGACTGATATATATATCATGGCCCCCTTTAGGGGCCATGTATTCTTTCTTCCTACAACTAACATTCCTCGCAGCATCATTAACGTCTATAAAATAATAAACAAGCAAAGAGACTTGTTTTTCTTTTTGTTAGTGTAGAATATTAAGTTTTAGTTTAAATTACATTATCCAAAATACTTTATCTAATAAATTACAAGTAGATTATTAATTAATAATTTAAAGATGTATGGACTTCAGTGTTTGGACTGACTTCCTCATCTTGGCTGCCATGCTCACAACGTTTCGGCCTTCATCAGGTGTCCTGTATCGAACTAAATAAATAAAAAATAAAAATAAAATAAAAATTAAAAAAATAGAATCCGAGCGTGGTACCCCATGACAATAAAAGGATTGGGTTCGAGAGTCCAGACAGTTCAATACAGGACACATGATGAAGGCCGGAGGGCAGAACGGCCAAAACGTTGTGAGCATGGCAACCAAGATAAGAAAGTCAGTTCAAACACTGAAATCCATAATGAAAACACCTCATCTCAGAGATAAAGACAATTTTTAAGATGTAACTCTATAAAGACATATTGAAATGTCAAACCTAAACGTCCATTATTGTTTTTGTGTCAATATTATGTTCATTACTTATGTGTGTCTTTCTATTTGTTTCAGAAATGATTCAATGTCAACATTCTTGCCAGACATGTTAGAATAAAGTTTTTCCAAAATATACAAAGAATAAGACTTTTCTTCAGTTAGGAGCAAAGAGTAGTATCTGTTCTGATACCACACTTCATCTTTTCTGTCCTCACTATTAATCCTTACCCTCGAGTGGCTTTTGGCCTTGATACACGGCAAAATCACTGACACACCGGTTCTCATTAGATCACCTAAGTTAAGCGACATTGAGCCTGATCAGAACCAGATGAGTGACCATTTTGGAATACCAGGTGTTACATGTGGGAGGACAGCGACACCTACCTGCAAAAAACTGCAAAACTTACATTGTCATCTCCCCATACCGAGATATACACGCGATTGGGGACCACTTGTGAATTCAATATTCCCGAGAAACTTCCTCTTTCGTAAAGATGGACAAAACCTTTTTTAGACTTGTGTGGATGCAATCACTCGTTGGCCTTTTGGCTAGGATCTGATACTGATTTTTCTATATATTTTCATCACACAAAATGTATGTTAAAATATTCATCGGTTTTGGGATTGAGTTATGTTTAAGAAATATCAACTTTACTTGTTCTATATATTGTAAAATAGAGACTTCATGTTCACGCCTCATATAGATTTACAAATGGAAAACGGTCTTCAATATATCTTTCAAGCCATAAACATGACAACGCTTGTCTTTTTGGCTAAGATCAAATTGTATTACCTGCTCTGATAGTCTGTTCTTATTCTACACTTCATCTTTTCTGTCCTTGGTCAGTGAAGGAGTTTATTTTAGTTTATATTCGTCCCAATACACAGTGCCCCTTTTTGGGGAGCTGGATTTTCCCCACATTAAAAAAAAACAATTTTGTTTTTAACTCTGACCTCCTGGGGAGGCAAGTAAATAGGGACTCTGTTATTCATTGTCAATCTGTTTTAGTTGTTTCGTCTGCAGCTCCTCCCCTCACCGCTATTTCGTCAGGGTAGATTTGCCAAACCCATCTCCTTCCTCGAGGGGGTTGGGGATAAAGTATCACGTTCTTGGCGCAGTGACAATGTAACGAGTTTCAATGAAAATAAGATTGATGATCAAGGTGTGATGTTTTTTTTTTTTTCATTGAATTGTTAACAAACTTGTTAACGGCTGTGTCATGCTGAGAAGATTCTTTACATGCGTCTCAGCATCTCTATAAAAGGATTTGTCCGTCGGGCGATCGGTTGGTTGGTTGGTATCTAATGCTTACGTTTTAAATAACATTTTTTATTGTGGAACATGTAAACGAGATTTGTGAACCAGTGAGGGTTGAGGACATGCGTTGCATAGTTAGGTTTCGTTGTTTTGTTTTACGGCATAGCAACCCTTTTGGGTTATTTAATGCAAAATCAAGTTATTTTAGTATAAGTTTTTATGCTTCAAGTTCTTTATATGTTCAAGTATTTATTCATGGTGTTTGTTTGTTTTTTTTTTGTAGAAAAAAAAGTTGTTTTTGGTTTTGCAAAACATGATTGAGTTTTTCAAAGGGAAAAGAAAGAAACAATAACATCAATTTTTGGTCAGGAAGCCAATATCTTTAGACAGCCTAATCTGGTAGAACCAAAGCATTGCATGGAGAGAAATGATATGAGAATGATACATTGGATGTGTAATACGAGTCTTAGAGACTTAGTTCTGACCATCTCAAAGAAAGATAAAATCTGGATAGTATAGAAAGATGTGTGCTGAAGAGTAGACTTCGATGGTATGGTCAGATTGAAAAAATGGATGAGAGTTCTTTGGTTAGTAGATGTAGAACAGTTGAGGTAGCAGTTCAAGTTTATATAGGAAGGCCAAGGTAAACATGGAAGAAAATAGTAAAAATGGACCTGAGGGAAGAAGGGGTAAATAAATACCTGATCAGAGATAGATTACTTTGTAAGTTAATTTCATAAAGTCGTCCAACACATGTCAGCATGTAATACAAATGTTAAACCGATGATGGTGATGAATGAAATCAATTAGGAAAAAGTTAAAAGCAAGTAGTTTATGAGATGTATTCACATAATCTATAAAATTGTCTGTCCATCTTTCACTCTGCCCGTCCATCTGTCGTTGTTGGTCTGTAAAACTTAAGTTTGAAATAACATCTTTCCAGTCCGTTAGGTTTGAAAGTCTGTCTGGTTTTAAAATGCAATGGAATTACACTGCTTGACCATATCTGCAATTAATACACCCGAAGGCAATACAACATCGCACCGATTGAGGACAAAATGAGTGAATGGCGGCTCAGATGGTTTGGACATGTGCTGAAGGCCAACAACGACACTATCACAAAACTTGCTTTTGCAAGTGACCGAAACGAACGCCAATGATGAGATAGGCACAACGATCTCTGTAAAACCGAGCTTCATCCGGACCAATACTGATCGTGCCAAGTGGAGACAAAAATCCATTATTGTGGACCACGCCTTAGATCGGCTTAACATATAACAAAAAGAAGAGAAGAGTCCATTTGGTTTGTCCTAAGTAAGTTTAAAATATAATTTTTATCTCTTAACATGCAGATTGAATGGTTTGGTAGTTTTGTTTTACGGCATATCAACCCTTTTTGGGTTATTTAATGCCGAATTTGGTCATTATAGTAAAAGTTTTTATGCTTCAAGTTCTTTATATCTTCAAATGTTTAATCATCGTTTTTGGTTTGGTAGTTTTGTTTTACGGCATATCAACCCTTTTTGGGTTATTTAATGCCGAATTTGGTCATTATAGTAAAAGTTTTTATGCTTCAAGTTCTTTATATCTTCAAATGTTTAATCATCGTTTTTGGTTTGGTAGTTTTGTTTTACGGCATATCAACCCTTTTTGGGTTATTTAATGCCGAATTTGGTCATTATAGTAAAAGTTTTTATGCTTCAAGTTCTTTATATCTTCAAATGTTTAATCATCGTTTTTGGTTTGGTAGTTTTGTTTTACGGCATATCAACCCTTTTTGGGTTATTTAATGCCGAATTTGGTCATTATAGTAAAAGTTTTTATGCTTCAAGTTCTTTATATCTTCAAATGTTTAATCATCGTTTTTGGTTTGGTAGTTTTGTTTTACGGCATATCAACCCTTTTTGGGTTATTTAATGCCGAATTTGGTCATTATAGTAAAAGTTTTTATGCTTCAAGTTCTTTATATCTTCAAATGTTTAATCATCGTTTTTGGTTTGGTAGTTTTGTTTTACGGCATATCAACCCTTTTTGGGTTATTTAATGCCGAATTTGGTCATTATAGTAAAAGTTTTTATGCTTCAAGTTCTTTATATCTTCAAATGTTTAATCATCGTTTTTGGTTTGGTAGTTTTGTTTTACGGCATATCAACCCTTTTTGGGTTATTTAATGCCGAATTTGGTCATTATAGTAAAAGTTTTTATGCTTCAAGTTCTTTATATCTTCAAATGTTTAATCATCGTTTTTGGTTTGGTAGTTTTGTTTTACGGCATATCAACCCTTTTTGGGTTATTTAATGCCGAATTTGGTCATTATAGTAAAAGTTTTTATGCTTCAAGTTCTTTATATCTTCAAATGTTTAATCATCGTTTTTGGTTTGGTAGTTTTGTTTTACGGCACATCAACCCTTTTTGGGTTATTTAATGCCGAATTTGGTCATTATAGTAAAAGTTTTTATGCTTCAAGTTCTTTATATCTTCAAATGTTTAATCATCGTTTTTGGTTTGGTAGTTTTGTTTTACGGCATATCAACCCTTTTTGGGTTATTTAATGCCGAATTTGGTCATTATAGTAAAAGTTTTTATGCTTCAAGTTCTTTATATCTTCAAATGTTTAATCATCGTTTTTGGTTTGGTAGTTTTGTTTTACGGCATATCAACCCTTTTTGGGTTATTTAATGCCGAATTTGGTCATTATAGTAAAAGTTTTTATGCTTCAAGTTCTTTATATCTTCAAATGTTTAATCATCGTTTTTGGTTTGGTAGTTTTGTTTTACGGCATATCAACCCTTTTTGGGTTATTTAATGCCGAATTTGGTCATTATAGTAAAAGTTTTTATGCTTCAAGTTCTTTATATCTTCAAATGTTTAATCATCGTTTTTGGTTTGGTAGTTTTGTTTTACGGCATATCAACCCTTTTTGGGTTATTTAATGCCGAATTTGGTCATTATAGTAAAAGTTTTTATGCTTCAAGTTCTTTATATCTTCAAATGTTTAATCATCGTTTTTGGTTTGGTAGTTTTTTTTTACGGCATATCAACCCTTTTTGGGTTATTTAATGCCGAATCTGGTCATTATAGTAAAAGATTTATGCTTCAAGTTCTAAAAATAAAATAAAAGGGTGGGGGAAAGGGAGAGGGGCTGTTGTTTTTGTTTTTGGTTTTGTAGAACATAATTAAGTTTTACAAAAAAAAAAAAAAGAAGAAAAACAAAAAACGTCAATGTAGGTGAATTTCGTCTCAGGGAGCCACAGGGCAGCCTGATCTGGTATCACCAGGCAGATTGAATGATTCTATCTCAAGAATATCTGTGGTAGATTAGTGTTATGGTGATCTTTTGTTAAACATTATTAGTGGAGTAAATCATGATCGCTCTATATCACCAGGCGGAATGTTTCGTGGACACGTTTAAGAGTGCTCTTAAGAAAGCAAGAGATACTCCTACCGAAAAGGTTATACAATTTTTGAAGGTCTATAGAATGACTCCTAATAACAATATTTCATCTATCATGACACCAGCACAGGTAATATTTACAAAAAAAAATAAAGACAGTGTTTAACAGATTTTTAACCAACCAATTCGAAATAATTCGATGCTCAAATAGAGTGATGAAGGGACATTTTAAAGTTGTCGAAAAAGGTTTATTTTGCATGTTACAAAACAACAGGCCCTACTGGGAGGCAGATACAGTAGATAAACCGATTTGGAATATGATATACATGATGAAGGGGCCCAAGTTCATCCATAAAAGACATCTGAATCAAATAAGGAAACGGTATTTGTATGCCATCGAAATCAATCCTCCAGAGAAAGATCTAATGGGTGTTGTATCAAACACATTTGAGGTTTTGATTACCAAAAACGGCTTCATAACATAAGAAACATTTATTCCATATGGAGCAAGTCTAAAAGAGAGGTGTTATGGTGATCTACACTATTTCATCGCTATATGGACTCTTCCCGATACTATAAATAGTGATAATTTTAGTGACGGACAAAGTCGCTATGACCATGCCAGAAGTAGTTTCTGGCAACCCATTACTTCAGTACTTTCTGTAAATACATACTCTTGTTAATTACCTCCCTGTTGTCTTATTTTTGTTGTCCTTTATGGCCAAAACCCTATAAAAATGGCGCTAGAAATGATCAAAGGTTTGAAGGTGGGAAAATACATAAAATCTTTGTCTAGCAAAATTACTTCTGTACTTTCTGTAAATAGATAGTCTTGTTAACTCTACCTCCTTGCTGTCTTATTTCTTTTCGTCCATAATAGATATGTGAAATAGATACTAGCTTGTATAAGTTACTGTTTCTTTCTCCCTTCGTTCGGCTTACTCTTTCCTCACTTTTTCTTTTCACTTCTTCCTCCTGATTGGAAATGGGATGCACTAAAAATCAATTGCTTTCTCAAACGTCCACAAAATCACAGCAAGATATTACGAAATAAAAAAAGGTTATCTCACATGTAAGTGTGAACTCAAATCTTTTGACTCGTTTGAAGGGACTCTTTTCGAGCTTATATGAACTAACTGGTTCTAATATAAACAGCTGTTCAGTAACAAAAAAAAAACAGTTCATCTGGTTGACACCCTCACGCATCGTTACTCCGAGGAGATGACAAAAACAAGCACCCATTATGAAATATTGAAACTAATTCATTGTTATCGATTCTACATGAATTGTCAATTTTATTACTCTTTATTACAACAAATTAGCTCGAACTAATTCATAATTATTTCTAAATTTCATATTTTAAAATAAATTTTAACATGAAATCGACGAACCCTTTTAAAACAATATAGTGATTCCATCAGATTCACATTTTAAAAAATAAACTGTACAGCAGTTGCGGTGTTCAGTTGTACAAACTGTACAGCAGTTACGGTGTTCAGTTGTACAAACTGTACAGCAGTTGCGGTGTTCAGTTGTACAAACTGTACAGCAGTTGCGGTGTTCAGTTGTACAAACTGTACAGCAGTTGCGGTGTTCAGTTGTACAAACTGTACAGCAGTTGCGGTGTTCAGTTGTACAAACTGTACAGCAGTTGCGGTGTTCAGTTGTACAAACTGTACAGCAGTTGCGGTGTTCAGTTGTACAAACTGTACAGCAGTTGCGGTGTTCAGTTGTACAAACTGTACAGCAGTTGCGGTGTTCAGTTGTACAAACTGTACAGCAGTTCCGGTGTTCAGATGTGATGTCGATACAGAATTATAATCTACGCAAGAGAACCAGTATATAGTGTTTGTGTTTATTGAATACCAGCGGACTTGTGTCCCTGTGTTTTGTGGTGAAATTAAAGAAACTCAGTAATCGCACCGAAACCAAAAAGACTCTTTACACACAAATTGCTGTGGACTGATCGGGATTCACCCATAGTGACAACATGGATTCGTCAAGTCACTATGAAGTCGACACCTTTTCCCTTACCAAGGAGAACTGCTTAGAGCCGGTAATGGCGACCAACTTATTGTAATTAAGTATTCTTAATACAATTCCTATTCCTTTCAATTCCTGTCTTGGGTTTCTTATCTACTTATTTTGACTTTTATTTACTTTTATTTTATTTTACTTCTACTTTTATTTACTTTTCTTTTATTTACTTTTATTGACTTTACTTTTATTGACTTTACTTTTATTTTGACTTATATATACTTATATTGTTATTCTTACGATATAACACAAATGCAAAGCAGTAGTCCGCGATATGAAAAAATATTTATAAATAGAATTATACATAATATTGGAATAAAAACAATTATTGAATTAAAAGAAACAAAAAGTCGTTTAACATTTACTGTTACTAATGTTATGACAGTCTAACCGAAAAGATGAAAACACACACCCACAAACACAAAATGAACAGACACATATTTCTAACACTCGTCTCCACAAACATTTTAGAAATGAAAACATTGAACTTTTGAACACAGACACAAAACAATTTTCTCACACAAAATATCTTTCATTTATCTGAAAATTTGTAAATGTGTTTTGTTCCTTTACAATGTTTTTATCTCTTTCATTCAAAACATGTATGTTTGTCCAGATCAACTCATATTACATTTTATTTATACTTCGGCAATGCAAGAAAGAGAGATTTGACAGAAACATCCTATCTTAGGATGCATCTGGCTTGTATATAGGTAAAGGATTGCATCAGGGTTAAGGTAATTTCTGGACCGGTAGAATGATTCAATCATTTTCCCAGCGACCTTTGCAACAGATGTGATATAAATCTTCAAGTTTAGATCTGGAGTGAAAATCAATTCTAAGAGCTTATCGAAACAAGAGAGAAGTATTCATTTCTAGTGGAGCATAAACAAGGATCTGAGCGTTGGTAGTTAAAGGAGTGACGCTTTTAGACATGTTAGATGTAACAAACCACTTTCCCCATTGCATCATGTGCTCCAGATCAGGAGAGAGAGAAAGAAAGAAAGAGAGAGAGAGAGAGAGAGGGGGAGAGAGAAGAAGTGAGATCTTCATCACCATTTTGTCCATTTAAACTTGTATTACATTTTAATTGTACCCTGTCAAGACAAGAGGGATTTGAGCAGCAACTCCCTCGATGAGACAGCAATACTCCATTTTAGGATATATCTGACTCGGATATAAGTATTATTTACTCCTCTCCAGGAGTTAGGCACAAGGCCAGTTTTATCCTACTTCCACAAGTAAGATGTGACCCAAGGTCGGGTCGGAAAGTGGGGGTTGAAAAGCCAGCGCTCGAGAGGTGAGCACTCTGACCATCAAAAATTGCCTGGGCAGCCCCGTCGGCATTCCCCGGTAGTGGCGCCTCAAGCAGTAAGCAATTAACTTACTCCTCCCCAAAGAGGGGAGGCGAAGCCTGGGAGGGTCGACCTCCTAGAACTGCACAGGACAATCCCATAGACCGGCGTAAATCAAGACCCGAAGGCCAAGACAATACCGGTCTATAGGGTGCAGTATCCATCGGAACAGATACTACACTTTGATCTTAGCCAAAAGGCCAAGAAAGGACTCGGATATAAATAGACCTTAGAGGATTGAGAATGATTTATGGAATGGACCAAGTCCGAATACTTGTGGGGACGGTTCATGACCGGAATCTGTTGATATTGGATTTAAAGACAACCAAGTTGTAATCAGAAGGAAAGCAGTCCCATGGTAATGTGTGTGAAACCCTTGCAAAGAAGCCCTGTTCATGAAAATGCCGCCTGATAATAAGCACATGGAGAGAGAAAGGGAAGTCCATTTTCGTTGTGATAAGTAAAATGAGTGCTTGCTGTGAATGTCTTATAAGGAGGAACTATTGATAGGAGCTCAGTCGAACATCTTCCATGGAAATAACGATAGAGTAGAGAGAGACTAGTAACGTCACTTCTATGAGAAAAGGGTTTTAGGGGAGAGAAGAGATAACCCTCCACTAGATTGTGAAGTTGATTTTGTACTCTGTCAAGGCAGGAAAGGGTGTACCTCCCCAGATGTGGCAGCAGTACTCCACCTGACCCTTATACATGTAGAGGATTGCATCAAGAGTCAAGTACTTTCTGGAGCAGTAGAATGATCCAACCATTTTTACCAGCGACCTTAGCAACAGACTTGATATAAGGTGCCTATTGCATTGAATGATGAGACTATTACAATGCTGGAGTCATTGCCTCATTGTGATACAACATTGTCAGGTGTTATTCAAGATTCTTCTGTCATTTTTGACTAAATCTGTCCAAGATATTAATGTGACAGCAATATGATATGACTGAATCTATTTATCTTCCTCCCACAAGGTATAAGGAACCACATAAATACCCATCCCAGAACAGATATAAGCAATAAATATAACATTAGTCTTAAATGTTAATGATTTTTTTCTTTCTTTGGGGTGTATGGTACGGTTTCGGTGGCAACCCACCCCCAAAGTTTACAAAAATGAAATGTGCCCACGTTACATTCCATGTGGCCTAGAATACGTAATTCATAATCATAAGTTCAATAGTTTATGATTTTACCCAGCATATATATATTCTTGCCAGCACACTGATCCCTTTAAAAATATATTATTTAATATAACTCAAAATTTGATGGAGAACAAATCTTTTCTCTATTAAATGTTTTGTTATTAAAATGTTTTTGGAGGAGAGGTCGCTAAAATTTACAAAAAATGAAATAATGTGCCCATGTTATTCACCCTGTTGCAGAGAATATCTACTTTAAATTTCATAATATGTTCATAAACAAAAAATTTAATTTTAAAACAAAATAACTTTATATAAATGTTGACATTTACATAAAACAAAATAACTTTATATAAATGTTAACATTTACAAACAAAAACATGTGCCCATGTTACTCACTGTATTTTCTAGAATAGGTATTCCTAAATTCATAATGATCCGTTCATTCATTTAGGAGATTAATATATATATATATATATATATATATATATTATTTTTTCAATATTTTAATGATCTTTTTTGTATAATTAAGCAGAGAATTCTGTTATTTTTAACTGTTTGCTTAAATGAGAAAATGCTGCCTAAATACACACATAATATATATATGTATATTAAGTTCGTTGAACCCTTGAGAATGTCTGGTGTTTACACCTGCTGTATTTGGCATAAATATAACTTAATTTCTCCTGTATCACGTAATAATTCCCTATGGCCTTGAGAGGGTCAAGCGAAAGCGTGCAGAGTCTAGGTTGATTTTGAACCGGGTTCGTACCTTGTGACCATCTAAAATTATCGCTTCACTACACTGATGAGAGAATAAGCTTGAAACGACGCCATATGTTGGTATAAATAATTGAATATTTATTTATGAATATTGTTTATTTATATATATATAATATAAATTTTTATTTATGTAAATATTTTGGCTACATATGTGCATACATGTTTCAGCTACGACCTTATTTAAAGTCTAGCTTTTTTTTTTACAATCCCGACTATTTGCGTTCAATCACTGAAACTAAATTTACTCGCACGAGATGCTTCGTTCACCAATAATATCCCGTTTTCTATGAGTCTCAAGAACTTTCAATTCTTTGTGTAGTGTTATAAGTCTTGCTCTATTTTTACTCATATTTATTTCTAAATTAATTAATTTTTTTAGCAATTGTAGTGGGTTTTAGTTACTATTGTCAACATATAAAAGTATTCTTTTTCACCAGTTTATTTCTGTATTTTATTCAAAATTCCAAATTGAATCGGATACTGAGAAAAAGATAAATTTCGTTTCAAATTAATATAAACTATTTAATTTGAAAGTAAAATTTCTCTTTACAAAACTAATGCTGTGAGAAATGTAAATGAAGCAGTTTTTGGCATAATTACAAGTAATAACCTTAGGATATATGTGCGTAATGAGTATATCAAGAATACTCAAGATAATAATGACAGGACGAATTTCAAACCCATATGCACATGATTATAAAGATTGTATGAGCAAATTAAGTGTGAAGGTCAATGTTTTACTCAGTAAAACCAAATCAAGCACAAGAGACTTTTTCAAATAAAAAAATATTCATTAACAGAAAAATGAAAGCACTTTTTTGTATGAATAAGTCAGTACTTATCAAAATCAAAAGCCACTTGTTAATATATAAGTTGAGAAGAGTCATTGAGAGTAGAGAGTCGTAGAGAGTAGAGAGTCGTAGAGAGTAGAGTAGAGAATAGAGTAGAGAGTAGAGTAGAGAGGAGAGTAGAGAGTAGAGCGTTAGGGTTAGGGTTAGGGTTAGGGTTAGGGTTAGGGTGTGTTAGTTTGTCTTGTCTCAGGTTCTACAGCCTCTGTGCTGGGAATGTTGAAATTCTAATCTTTCTATGTTTGGTGAGCGGATCAAAGAGTAAATTTACTTTTGGACAGCAAAAATTATTTCCAGCACAAAGAATGATTTTGAGTGTAATTTTATATCTGGCTGGAAACCTCTTTTAGCACAAAAATGTAATTGCTTTATTAGAGTTTGTTTTTGTGGCTTGTGTGTTTTCACACATGCAGTTTATCAATATATATATATTTAGTAATAAAAGGCTTCATATAAACATAAAATACTATTTAAATGTCTGACAGAGTTGAATATGAGTAATAAAAGGCTACACATGAGCACACTAAAAGGCTGTATACAAGTATGAAATAGGATTGAATGTTAGTGTAATAAAATGTTATACAAGAGACTCTATAAGGAAATAATAAAAGATTTTAAATTCATATATACATGATTATGAAGATTGCATGATTAAATTATGTGTTAAGTATAATTTTATACTCAGTAATACAAAATTAAGCATAAGAAACTTTTTCAAATAAAAAAAATTCATCAACGGAAAAATGAAAGCACTTTGTATTTGATGTCGTCTAACCGACTGTTTTTAATGTCGGGTTTATGCAGAACAAAGCAAAGCGTTAACCTAGATGTCATAGTAGATGTACTGTAATAATTCAGTGGTTCTAATCAATAACAAATATTTGCGTCAACAGAGAGTGTACACTAGTAACTTGAAAGGAAAAACTTTAACAATCTCTCCACTTCCGATGTATATTGCTATTTACAATGATGCAACAGTTCCAATCTAGGGAAAACATAGCATTCTCTCATTATTGTAAATATAACCTGTATAATACGCTGTAGTTGCCATTTGTTTATGGAAATCGCTCCAGGCAAGGCAGGCAGCCACTTGACGTAAGGAGCTAAAAAGAAATACCACATCAAGGTCAAAAACTAGCCAACGATAAGTGTTAGATGGATAGATTCTGACCCAGAAAACGACAATTCTTCCCCCTTTGTAAGAAACATCGCTCATGGAATGTGAGGACTAGAGATCAAAATAAAGGAAGGGAGAGTTACAGGGCTGCAAAAAGTAAACCTAAGGTCCACTTTATACTCTCCGATTTTTAAGTTAGATCCAAGCTGAACATATCGCTGACCAGCTTATGGATCGGATTCAAGGAATGGGAAAATTTACAAGCAGTTCTTGCAGATTAATTGATATCGAGGGTGTTTTGGTGCAGTGTGGTCGGATGCAAGCCTGGCCAATTTGATATGGAAGACAAGCTGTTTCCCATGTAGCAAGTTCCCCCTCTCTCCACCTCTACGTCACTAGTGAGGCCAACAGAATCGCTACAGTTTGAGACCAGTGTCGTCAAAGCAGTTGCTGGAATGGGTTAGGTACAGCGACAAACTTCATTAGGAAGTCCGACTCCGGATTTTTCCTTGAGATTATTCCTGAAGCCTTTTCTGTTATAGGATATAGCCTGAAGGCAGCGGAGGTTTGAAATAAGGGTTTTCCTGATTCTAGATCCACAGGCCACATCCGGCCCGCAAAGACTTAGCATCCGACCCGCCACCCTGCTATGCATTATTATTGCAATCCGGCCCGCGGACCTCCCAGTAAAACTCATATCATTTTGGGACATAGACGTAAAAGTAGGTTTCAATTAAGATTTACAGTGCGATGATGTATGTATATTTCATTTTTCTTTAACTATTAATTTCAAATCCTTGGCCTGAGATAAAAAGAGAAAGAGAGAAGCAAAGAGGAAACAAGAGACGAGGAAAGGGCATAAAACAGAGAACTTATGTAAGGTGTGTCAAAACGAATGCTGGATCAACTTGCTACTTCCCCTGTCATTATTTTTTATGATTCAAAAATGGCTCTTCATCGGCGCCTTTTATAACATCACATACAGAAGTCTCTTGAGAAAAAATATCAGATTTGTAGAGTGTTCAATGCAATTTTTGTACAATTTATTCATGTAAACAAAATATAGTAATTCTGAGATTTCGTTTTTCACTCTGGCCAGCGATCTTCTTCCAAAAGTCTCACCTGGCCCTCACTCTGAAAAGGTTGCCCGCCCCTGTTCTAGGTGAGCTGCCTTCCAAAGCTGTCGAGTTCCACCTACCCGAAATGTCTTTTGCGGTAATGCTTCATTTGACCTACATCAAAAGGAGGCTGCTGAGTGGAGCAGTGAATAGAGAAATGCTTGTTTGCTTAGCGCTGAGTCAACAAGGCAGAATCGACCGGCTTTTGTATCAGCAAAGGTTAGAGAACTTAGTCAAACGAATAGCATAAATGAAACAATCATGTTTATCATTGACTCGGTTCAAGTTAACGGCTTTAATTCGCTGTAGAAATGCATTTCAGACAAATCGAAGAAAAGCGTAGAACACTCTTCAATATTGCAAATGTCAAAACCACTCGGGAAGCTTCACTGAACAAACAATGAATGCAGCATGTACTTGAGGAGATAATAGGCAGAGCTAACTCGTCCGATTTTGCATAACAAATTAATCTAAAGTGGTGAAAGGATGGATTTAAAATTTATAAGTACATGGATCTAATTTAAAAATCAGCATTGCCAACATCTGATGTCGTCACGGTAAATGATTATAGATTTTTCATGGGTGATGTCAAAGATCTCATTCATAATTAATAACTTAATGTCACACACTCCGTTTGTCGGTAACAAAGAAATAAATAAAACACAGCTGTATATAAAAATAACGTGTAACTCAATACCACAGAACTGCTTACCTGCTGATTACAACAGGGTCGTCTTTAAGTTCCTATAGTTGTTTTACAAGTAGTTCCACAGAATGTGCTCCGACGAACTTACTTCCCTTGTACCCCATCAACATAAATATTTGCGATCAAAACAGCAAAATCCCACCCCTTCTCTACAGCGGTTCCCAGATGCCGGAAAACTTTCTACTCTAATAGCTTCTTTTCTTAGACCACTAGCCTTTGAATTACCTACCTGCTCTCTGTTTCCCCAACTGTAACAACATGCAAAAATTTAACTGTAATGTGAACAAACATCTTGCTACACATTTCCTCACTTAGGATGTTTCCTATAAATGTGGACGCTAATCACAGAAGTCTATTACGTCTCAGTGGCAATATGTTTTCCTTGAAGTGAATAAAAGTTTTTAAAAAGTCCAATAAAAACAAATACTTGTCAAGCAGTCCTCTTAAGTAATCAGAATTCTGCCCTTTGCTATTCATCGTTTTAAATCCTTTCGAAACATTCATTTCTTTTAATGTAAGAATAAAGTTATTAAATAAAATCTGACCTAGTATAAAGAAAAAAAGCAACTGCTGTATAGAAATCAAATATAAATAATTATAGACAGAAATAAAATGTAAAATATTTATAGACAGAAATAAAATGTAAAATCATTATAGACAGAAATAAAATGTAAAATCATTATAGACAGAAATAAAATGTAAAATCATTATAGACAGAAATAAAATGTAAAATAATTATAGACATCAATCAAATGTAAAATCATTATAGACAGAAATCAAATGTAAAATAATTACAGACAGAAATCAAATGTCAAATAATTACAGACAGAAATCAAATGTCAAATAATTACAGACAGAAATGAAATGTAAAATAATTTTAGACAGAAATGAAATGTAAAATAATTCTAGACAGAATTAAAATGTAAAATAATTATAGACAGAATTAAAATGTAAAATAATTTTAGACAGAATTAAAATGTAAAATAACAAGCCGCGCATGCGTGGTCCCCCTCTGTATGTGACTCGATGTGGCAAGTGTAAAATGCAATAAATTTGGGCAATTTGGGGTATTTTTGACCCCACTTTGAACCCCTGGGGGCGCAAATCAGAATTTTTCTGAGGATGCTCATTTTATATCCAGAACAATTGCCTCTACATTTTGGCCAAGTTTAAAAAAAATTGAATGGATGGATCAAACGTTATGGGAGAAAAGGGTAATTTTTTGCAATTTTGGGGGCTTTTGACCCCCTGGGGGCGCGAACCAGATTTTTTCCAAGGTCAGCGATACTTATTTTCTATTAGGAACAATTGCCTCCACATTTTGGCCAAGTTTCAGAGAAATTGAATGGATGGATGAAAAGTTATTGGGCAAAAAATCGGAGAATGTCACTTTCTAACCTGACCAAAGTTACAACTTCATGCAAAATTTCAGAGAAATTCAATGGATCGTTGCAGAGAAAAATCCGGACAGACGGAAATGCCTCAAAACATAGGTCCTATAATTTTATAAATCGGGGGACCAATTATAGACAGAAATCATTGTAAAATAATTATGGACAGTTCTGCACTCTTAATATAGTCAGAAGAAGTTGAAATGTTTAAACACTCTCTGAATTAGGGTTCTTTACATATGGTACAGATGTACGTATTTGAAGCTTTATAGAGGTTATGTCTCAATAATCACTTAGACCTCTAAGTCTTAGAGGTAGGTGCACATAGAGGGTAACGTAGAGATTTAAGACCACTTTCATTGTCTTCCCGGGAGAATTTTATACATATGATATAAATTTCATGAAAGTAGGATATATTTTAAGTTTACAAAAAGGTTCGACCTTAGAGCTTCCTTAGATTAGGAGGACACTCAGAGATTCGGCACCACTTCCATTGTCTTCACCGGGAAATTTTAATTTAAATTTCATTAAAATAAGGTATATTTGAAGTTTTAAAGAGGTTATGCTCTCATACTCCCCACCCCCTCAGGTTGCACTTAGAGATACAGAAATACTTCCATTATCTTCCCCGGTAAATTTTACATAAGAATACACTTTTAGGTTTTATTCAGATTCTCTAAACTTTTTTACTGTAGGGAACACACAACATCACACTTCTAAAACTCATGTTTATCACCTTTGAACCGTTATCCATTAACAGTTTATATCATGTTTCAATCGTTTGGAAGAGATGGTGGCTTCAAGGTTGCTTAAAATATAGCAGAATGTTTATTTACAAGGAAAAATAGGAGTTTAATTTGCATGTCACATGATTTAGTTGTTTGTTATGACTGCTTTTTAAGAGGTGCGAAAAGGCAGAGTGTGTCATTAATATATATGTGTGAAAAATGACAAACGGAAAACAGGTTAAAGTGCAGGAGAAAAACAAAAACGAGATTTGACCGGTTTCGTTCGTGTTGGCAAACGTCTTCAGAAAAAGTGAAGATATGGAAATAATTTTATTTTAAAGGCACAGACATGGGATGAAGAGAGAATGATCCGATTGGACCATATGAGAAGACTTTAAGTGATGTTGAAATATGACAAGTGGGTGACATATTCTTCTTTGTTTTTCTGCTGCACTTAAACCTGTTTTCCGTTTGTCATTTTTCACACATTTTGTTCACCACGGCATTTCATTTTCATGAATTATCGTGTACCTTACCCCATATATATATATATGTATATATATATGTATATATATTTATCTACTTCCCACAGCGGTAAGATGTGACACAATGGGTCGGGAAAGTGGGATTGAAAAGCCAGCACCCAAGAGGAAGAGCACTCTGGCCTATAAAAATGCCTAGACAGCCTCGTCGGCATTCTCTGGTAGTGGCACCTCAGGCGATTAACAATAAACTAACCCCTTCTCAAACGGTGAGAAGGCAAAAACTGGGAGGGTTCATCTCCTTGAACTGCACAAGACAATAGCTCAGACCGACGGAATCAAGGCCCGAAGGCCAAGATGGTTCCAATTTACAGAGTGTAGAATCCATCGGAGCAGATACAGTTTGTCATAAATATATGGCGATATATGCAATAGTGAAGTGCTAAGAATCTAAATGAATAAATAGGTTTTGTTTTTAATTTACTCTCATATTACTATAAAAATACTCTATGTATAGTACAGACGAAAGACCCAAAGACAGCTATTTGAATGCCTAATTTTCATAACTGTTTTTGAAACAGTTCATAATAAATTAATCTTTGGTGTTATTCATTTGTAATTTTATTGTCCTATCTTACCATTATATATGCTATAGTTTTGTCGATATAACAATAATTAATTAAAGTGATTTAAGAAGAAAAAGGATAAATGACTAAAACCTTCCTTTAAAATATTTGCCGATTATTTTTCAAGGGAGGCGATTTAAATTAAACTAACAAGAAATGAAGATATACCGACCAGGCATAAGAAAGATTTCAGAAACAGGATATGGTGGGTGACTGTTTGCTTTCTTTTTCGTACTTTTCCCCTTCATGTTAATGACGTCACATTATCTTTTTTATTGGTTTTAAATTAAATAAAAATATGTTAAGTTAATAAAAAGATTCCTCCCCCACACACACGCCATCGCTCAGGCGAATTGATTTCTTCGCTCTTTTGATTTATTTAAGGTATTGTTTAAAAGACAAATAAAGTAGCAAACCTTGTGAAGTTCATATGTTATATTCTATCTTTTACGTTTTAGCAACCAAATGTTTGGGAATATCTTTCCTGTACACGAGGTCGCCATTTTGTGTTGGGTTACTATAGATAAATAGATTAAATTTGATTCTTTTATACAATAGAGGCGCGCCTGTAAACTTTTTATTATTTTGTACAATAAAAGCACGGCCGTAAACTTTTTATTATTTTGTACAATAAAAGCACGGCTGTAAACTTTTTATTATTTTGTACAATAGAGGTGCGACTGAACAGAAGAAATAGGAAAAGACAAAAATGAAGAAACAGTTGAATTTACATGCACACACATTCATCCACAAATAAACAGTTTGTCAAAGACAATCATAAATTTGGTTACTGAATACGTAATGGGATACACAAAGGAAAAGACAACAGAAATAAGTCCTAATAATGAAATACATTACAGTTCCAAATACAATAAGAACACGTTTCCAGGATAGGAGATAAAGAACTACGCCTTAGTAATAACAAAGTAAATGTTACTTTGTGTTGTGCATTTCTGAGAGTCTATTCGACTTCTATCAGAAGATGTAACCTAGAGGCAAAGCCTGCTAAGGTTTAGGAAGGCATGATCTTAAAGGAGTTAAATGAAATCGTTTGAAGGATGCGGCAGTAAATTCTGCATGCTAGAAGACCAAGATTACAGACTCTCGCATGGGGGAGCTCTTTCTCTAACGTTGCTGAGAAATAAATCAAAGGGAGATAACTTAGATAATTCTAGCCAAGAATAGTAACAATTTATTTATCTACCTCCCACAGCGGTAAGATGTGACACAAGGTCAGAAAGTGGGATTTAAAAAGTCAGCTCCCGAAAATTTGAGCATTCTGTCCTACAAAAAATGCCTGGGCAGCTCCGTCGGTATTCCTCAATAAACTTACTTCTCCCCAAAGAGGGGAGGCAAAGCCTGGGAGGATGGACCTCCTAGAACTGCACAGGACAAACCCATAGACCGGCAGAAATCAAGCCCCGAAGGCCAAGACGATACCGGTCTATAGGGTGCAGTATCCATCGGAACAGATACTACACTTTGCTCTTAGCCAAAAGGCCGAGAAAGCACATTGGTGCAAAAAAGGTTAATTTTAACTGAGAATATTTTGTCATTCTGTGCTAAACATGTTGGCATATGAGAAATATAATATTAGTTGAACAAAATGAACATTTGATTTTTAGAAACAAATAAAATACTAAACTCTGGTGATGTTGCTTTTACTGTTTTGTATTTGTATGGGTGAACCCTTAGAATTAAAAAAAAATGTACCAACATTAAATTAATTTTATGAAGTAAATAATAAATACAAAGGACGTCATGATTCAACGAATCTTACTAAAAATAGCTTAATGAAAAAAAATTCATTACTTACTAGCGTGACCAATGGAAATTCCACAGAAGTTGTGTTACATATTTCCATTCTCTGAACGTCCAATGCAAATACAGATCCTGCGATATTATTGTACCATGTTTGGACAAAACAAAGACTACACTTTGAATTATTTATTTGCTATAATGTAAAATATACTACATGGACGGCGGGACCCGGGGGGGGGGGCAGGGGGCTCAAGCCCCCCACACACACACACACATTTTGACTTGGGCCCCCCCCCCACTTTACGGTCATCAATAATGAAGTTATATATGCATGTGTTTAACCGGGCCTCCCCCACTTTTTAGGAGAGCCCCCCTCACTTTTATAACTGTCCCGCCAGCCCTGTACTATTTAACAAATTAGCGGGCCACGGAAAATGTATTTTAGTCCGAGTCCCAAATTTGACACAACAGCGACATCTGATGTATATTTTCTAAATTATTTTTTTATTATTACAACTTCAACGATCGGATGATCCTATATTTAAAAAAAGAGGGAGATAACGTACGTGCAAACAAGATTTTTTCTCAGTGTATTATTATATAGATTGCTATCTAATTTACCTACGTGTTTGTGGTTTGTACAGGCACACAGATGTAAATTAGATGACTACACGGAAAAAAGAGAATCACTCTTTCTCTATATGCTCACAGATATATTAAGAAATATTAGATAGTGATTGAATAAGCAGAGAGAGAGGGTGAGAGAAATACATAGATAGCTAAGATAGATATGGGTGGTTTGTTAAGTTAATTATAAATTACGGCTAATTAGAACAATTAAAACAATTTTTTTCAAACATAACTCAATCCCAGAACTTAAGCATATTTTTGCTTGTATTTTGTGTTATCAGTGTTTATAGAAAAATAAAAGCCGTGGGGAAACAAACGTTGATTTAGTCATATCTTTATTTATATAAAGTAGGTATCTGTATATTTATTTACTCCTCTGCAGGAGTTAGGCACAAGGCCAGTTTTATCTTACTCCCACAAGTAAGATGTGACCACAGCTTGGGTCGAGTAAGTGGGGTTTGAAAAGCCAGCGCCCGAGAAAGTGAGTAGGTATCTGTATATATTTTTATGCATAGGATTAACTACTAAACTAATTAATCGATCATTATGAACACAGTTGCTAGGCGTAATGACGGGTAATGTGGTTTATATTTAGTTTAATTTAAGGGGATAAAAGGGGGTAGAATCCTTTTGTAGAAAATTCACATTGCTCCGATTTGGGGGAAAGTTTAACAATAGATATTAGATATCAATAAATAATCCCCTAATTTCAGTAGTATTTTAAAGGGATTTTAGGGGTATAATATAGGCATTATACTCCATTTGAAAATTAAGATATTTCAGATTGGCATCAAATTTGATCCATTGTCATTAGACCCGAATTAAGCAAGATTCCTTGGATTTTAATTTCTTCTTGAGACCCCTCAAGCTTAATCCTTAAATTTTAGACATTTTTTATAGAATCGAAATCATAATGGATTTTGATCAAAATTTGAATAAGGATTCAAAACATAAGGTTTAGTAGCATTATATCTTGATTTTAATCTTAATAAAGGGGAAATAAAAGTGGTGGAAAACTGCCCTGTTCAGGGAATTACTATTACCATTCTTGGGACGGGTATTCTATTAGTAAAGTATATAGAGAAACAAACGTTGATTAACTCATATTTAGTACAATAATAGATTATTTTGGTTTGTGTCTAAGTGATTCTTTTTTTATTTCCCCAGACATTTCTTTTATTCTCGATTCTTCACTGCTTATTTTGGGAAGCAATTATGATGCAGAGACAATTGTTAGAGTTGTGACTTTTATATCATTTGATCTAATTGAACTTTTTAAATTTTATCAGACAAGACAAATATGGAAAATTATTTTTAAACTCGTATGACCCCCACGGAAATTCCACAATGGATTTCTTTATCTAATTTACTGTTAATAATAATATTTAATAAACTACCAAACATATGCTCTCGCTGAGCACATCATTTTGCTAGAATATATGACGAACGAACATTGCCACCACTCTGACCACCCCAAAAAAGGAGGTAATGGCTGGGAGGATGGTATCATGAGAACAGAACAGATACTACACTAGCCCCTAAAGTAGGAGATAATGCCTAGAGGATGGTATCATGAGAACAGAGCAGATACTTGACTACCTGTCCTCAAAAGAGGAGGTAATGCCTGGGAGGATGCTATCATGTCCACGAAACACACTACACCACCACCCCAAAAAAAGGAGAAGTTAATCTCTGGGAAGATTGTATCATTATCTACAGAACAGATATTATCCTATGCCCTCCCCCAAAAAGGTAATCCTTTGGAGGATGGTAGCATGACCACAGAACAGATATTGCACTACACTTTCCCAAAAAGGAGGAGTTACTGCAAGGAAGGATATTATCTGAACAGAACAGATACTACACTAACTCCTCCCCCTAAATAGTATACTTCCTCTTTCAGACAAAAACTAAATCTCTACAACGAATAGAAGTAATAGTATAGTTTCCGATTCAGACAAACAGATACAAAATATCTATTATTAATAGATGTATGTCAGGATCAATAATATTAAAAAAAGAATCGTCGGTTTCTTCTTCCTTAAAAATAATTGTCATTGTCAGCTAAATATTTTTTAAATAAATAAAGTTAAAGTCACTTAAAGAATGTATTTATCTAAAACTAGCAAGACTTGTGTATCGGCGTTGCCCGGGGAATTTAGAAAACCTGAGAAACTGCTGCTCCCACTGCTGAACTTCGGTCTGGTCTGATTCAGCATTCACTCTGAGCAGGGTTAAGCTGGCTTTCTCCGAAAGATGAAGTTTCTAGGGGATATTAAATTCACTAGCAGTCCCTAGTCGTTAGTTTTTGCATTTTTATATGGAGATGTCGTCGTCCTCCCACATGCAGAACCTGGCATTCCCAAATGATCACCCATCTGGTAATGACCAGGTTAAACAATGCTTAAATATGGTGATTTAACAAGCACCGGTGTGTCAATCTGATTATGTTGTGACCCCGATATACGTATTTTTAATCGAATATTAAACTATGTATTAATTATTGTGCTCTTTAATTATTAAATTTATAAATAATAATGAACATTGAAGAGGTCGTATTATTTCATAACTAAGAAAGAACATTTACACAGCAATATACGTATATACAGACGAGGATGTTTTTGTATTTAAATTTGGGGAGTTTAAATAAAAGTGTCTACACACAAACACTGGAAGGAAGATACTATTTTATAGGATTAGATGTATTTTTAAATAAAGCGTTTTTTCTAAATATTACTTTTAAGAAAATCGGCGTTTAATTAGAAAAAATATATTGTGTGCAAAAACCGGCTCTGGATTTGAATAAGTAAAATCCGAATTAAATTTTAATTAAAATGAAAAATACATAGAAATTAAATGCATAAATAAAAATGAACATTAAAACGTTTGTATTTCGTAACCAAGAATACTCATGCTGATATCAACGTGCATACATTGGGACGATATTTGTAAAAGAAATGTAAAAGGCTGAATCGTTTAATTAGAAACCAAAATTCATTATGGTAGATTAAACGTACTAAAATGCATTATAATGGATCTAATCTAATAACTTATTTGATGTAAACAAATAATTGGTTCTTAATAGGATTTTAGCTGATTAAATTTAATAAGTGTAATTCTTTTTCATGAATAATATATTTTATATTAATAAACCGAAATGTATTTTAGTGAATGCAACCAGTGAAGTATTTTTTAAAGAAGTTATTTATTCCAAGTATGATTTTTATTTCAAGAAAGAAATCATTGAAATGTCTGACTTGTTTTAAGGAAACAAAATTCACTATAGTCGAATAAATATTTTAATGAAATCACATAAGTGTTCTGTTTGAGTTGCCTGTGAACACCTATTGTAAAAAGTGTAGATTGAATCCCTGTTAAACTTAGATGACAACGTAATAGCAGCTATATTTTTGTATATGTGTAAGTTTATGAGCTTAGCTCAGAAGCACTGAAATGAATGATGAATAAGAAATGTAGTTGCACAGATAGCATAGTCATGTTGCCATAGCAACCATAGGAATCACAAGGACTGCTACTATGTAGCACGTTTAGGCTGGGAACAAACTCCCACGTCAGTTACTGTTAAATGTAAAACGCCACAATATGGAAGAACAGAATAATGATGGAAGGAGCATTCTAGATAAGTGTATGTAAAAACAGAATGACTTACTAACGACCAGAGAGACGTTATTGAATCATAGAGAAGGAAAAGTTAGTGTTTTAGGGATTATAACCGCTTAATAATTCAAGAAAACAGTATATTATATTAATACGGCATAATCAACTTGACACACCGGTTCTCGTTGGATCACTGAATTTAAGCAACGTAGTACCAGATGGAAGATCCTTTTGGAATACCAACCGCTCTATGTAAGAAACAATGGTCTTCAGTTGCATTTGGGGAAGATAAAATCGGTTTAGAATGACCAGAGGAAGAATGTGTTCGATAAATGTTAATCTGTTATTCCGGTAAGTAAGAATGTAAAAAAATTATTTGAGTAGCCACTCAAAACGTTTCTGGGGTAAAAAAAAGTCTATTAATTAGGTTGAAAATGTAGAATGTCTAACATACAATAGCAAGATCAAAATATGAAATAACGCTTCTACCGACGTATGTGTGCCATAAAAAGTATTCCCGGTGTACATGGGTGGCAATGGTAGTAGATACGAGTGCGAGAGTGAACATTGCTCCGAATTCCTATATCTTCAGAGAAAAATATTGAGCAGGATTAAATATAAAATCTAAATTTTTTGGCAGTCAGAAATTAGAAAACATTGCATTTCATCTTTCGTGATTAAACTATCTCATTTTTTGTAAATGGGTTTGGAAGGTACAAGCATGCTATTATACAGGTATTTAAAACAAGAAATTTGATCGCCCGCCTCAATAAACGGGATTTATTTACTGAAAAGGAGTAAAAAATTAATAGAACAAGTTGACGGAGCATTTCCAAGAATGTAACTAATGTAAAAAAAGTTTATTCTCGAGTGGCTTTGGCCTTGCTAAGTAGTGATTCATTAGTACAATAAACAAGTTTATAAATTAATGTTGACCAATTTGATGATTGCGGTATAAAGAATGAATTGCATACACTATTGGGAGCTTTCAGATGAGATTCATAAGACTTTTTTTGCTTAAACGGGATTGTGCATATTTCTCTATTTATGCGTGTATTTATGTGTGTGTATATATATAGTATACATTTTTATTTATACACACATTTTGACATATGTGCATACACAGTCGATCCTTGTCTAAGTTAGCCATGCTGATGACGACTGTGGGCCAGAAACACGTGTTCATGGATGACTTTTATGTACGTATAAAATTACTAAAAATATATTTATTAACGAAAAGTACATCCTATAAAGTTAAAGGCGACTAATAATTCAATTTTCTGCATTTTAATCACTTAGACAGTGAAACAATCGAAATAGTAAGCAAAAGAAAAGCAACGAACGCTGCAATCACCACTAAAAATAATTACATAAAAATACATTAAACTATTTAGGTGATAAAAATCGTACATATTTCTAGACAGGGCGTCTTGGGCCAATGGTAAGACTCTGGACTATAGACATCAATATCGAAGGTTCGATCCAAGTTAGCCATGCTGATGACGGCTGTGAGCCATAAACACGTGTCCATGGATTACTTTTATGTACGTATTAAATTAATATATATATATACATATATATATATGTGTGATTCTTTGAAAGCTTACCAAAGCATTCCGTTCAGGAACCCAGTAAGCTTTCAAAAAAATCACATAAATGCTCTGTACTCTGTAATCGAGTATCATCGAGCTTGTTTTTATTGGAATAATCCCGATCTTCACTGAATAATCTTTTTTCTAAGTGAAAAATCAAAATCCATCTATATATATATATATATATACCGCGGTGTCATCCAAAAGGGAAGATTTAGACATCTTTAGTAAATCTCTGTGCCCAGTGGAATCATCGGCAAGCTGAAACGAGTGTAGTCACTGCCCGATCGAGCACTTTATTTGATTTCTTTTCATATACAACCTGACACACACACACACATATATATATACAGAAGGATCTGACAAGAGGTAAGTAGTTAAACAATTTAGAATTATAGATAAGAAAGAAATAAAGATATATATATAAATAAATATATCGAAAATATCTTACGGTTATGTCAGCATTATCTTATAAAGACCATAGCTTCATTAGATTAACATGTATGAACAAAGAACCATACAAACACTAATATATATATATATGATTATTTTTATTTACACAGACATGTACAAAATCTGCGACACTGGCATGTCGATGTTATCGATCAACAGCTATTACAAACTGAGATCTCATGAGGCAGAGTTAGAATCCGATCTTAACCCTATATGTATATATATATATATATATATATGTATATATATATATATATATATATATATATATATGTATATATATATATATATACACGTGTGTTGGGACATGTAAACATATTTATATATATATATATATATATTTATCTATATAATGAAAGACAAAATGGAATAAATAATTTAAACACAGAAGAAATAAAACAAACACGAGATTAACCGGTCGTGTTCAGATTTACGAACACATTAAAAATAGTGATGGTTTGAAATTTATTGAGAAGAACGCAAAATCATTATCATCGTTTTAACGTCCGTTTTACATGATGGTATGTGTTGGACGGAGCTTAGAAATTAACTTCAAAACTAACCTATCTCTGTCCAGGTTTGTATTTATCCCTCTTTCTCTCAAGTTCATTCTTATCACTTTCTCTCATGTTTTCCTTGTTAACTGAACATGCTACCTCAACTGTTCTACATCTCTTAACTCAAGAACACCCATCCATTTTTTTCAACGTTGCCATAGTATGGAAGTCTCCTGTTTTGCACACATCTCCTTATACTGTCGAGATTTAATCTTTCTCTGAGGTCATCAGATGTAAGTCTGTCTTTAAGACTCACATTACGCATCCATTTTATTATTTCTTTTCATGCAACAGATAACCCCCACCCCTCACTGGCCAAGTTTCACTTCCATAAATCATCATACGGCATACACATGTCTTGGTCGACAGTGGTAATGCTCGGCTATTCATACTATTCAGTTTTGAGAAGGTCGCACTTTGTGAAATCGAAATTGTGGTTATAAGTATTTCTGTGTATAACTACTGCGTTAGAATAGTTGTTTGAAGCCATGTTTATCCTCATAAATACGAGAGTTGATATTTCTGTCCGTCTTGCCGATATAGAACATAGGATATGAAGAATATTTTATTTATAAATGCTGGCTTTAGAGGGAGTGTCTTTAGAGGTGGGGGACAGTGTTTGAAGTTAAGTAGACCTTTGTCATAGAACTTGATGTCGCTATTTTTAGGTCAAGTTTGAAATTTATTGTGCTGTAAGGTGATGGGGACGGTGTTATTGAGAAAAAAACTATATAAGATTTATCTTGTAATTATCTTGGTCTTATTTGCGTTTGTGACGTTGTTGTAAGGGGACATATTAGCAATATTTGTTTGTTGCTTGTGAATATTGAAAACTTTGCTTTTAGAGTTGTGAATGAAAGAGTGAGGATATTTTAAGAATCTGTATGTGTTCTCAATGTGGGTTTCTTTATTGTGGATGTAGGCGGGGCTGCAAATTCTGAGAGCTCTGAGAAACGAGCCGATGATTATGCCAGATTTTATTCCACTGTTTTGGTGGGAGTAGTAGAGTATTAGTCATTATTATTGGTTGATTTTCTATGAACTCAGTCATAGTACGTATCTAGTATAGCGCTGTTTTTTTTTCTTCCCCCAAACCATAAACATGCATTGGTATTTCATTTCATTTTTTTCTATGTTTTGCATTCTTTCTAACAAATTTGAAATCATTATTTTTCTGAATAAATTTGTACATCCGAACGAAACCAGGCAATCTCTGTTTTGCTTTCTTTCTTTCTTTTGTGTTTAATTTGTTTAATGTTGTCTTTCACTACATTTTGTCTCCAAAACATTTCATTTTATGAAATATCGACTATTTTAGTATTTTATATATATATATATATATATATGAAAATTTTGGAAATTATATTTCAACGTGATGGAAAATGAAAAAGCGTCATAAACGCACGACATCTTTTTAATTCAAACGGCTGTTTCGTTTGAGAAAAAAAAATTATTTTCACGTCACAAACGCACCAAATATTTCTAAACATTGTACTTGTATGTTTTTCCTTCAAATTAATCATCTTGGGAAAGTCTTGAAATAAAGACGAAACGTTGATGAATTTATAAATAATTTTTATTTTCCCTTTCTCATTTTCCATAATATATATATATATATATATATATGGAAAATGAGTTTATTTATATAGGTGCATATGTATAAACGCACTGGTTGTGTAGATCCATTTATGTATATGGTCATACCTACAATGGATGCCGTTATGAAATAATTTTTTTTTTACCTTTGTTCACACCAAACAAGTCATATTGCCACTGAAATGTAAGCGTCTACTGTGATAGGGGCCAGATATATAAGGGTTAACCTGGATGAGGAATTGGGCAGCAAGATATTTGTTCACATCATATTTAAATTTTGGCATGTTAGCATGGTCTGGAAAGCAAGGAGCAGGAAGAGAATTCCAAAGGCAAGCAGTCTGGGGAAAGAAGCTATCACAATATAACATTTTCCGGCATCTACAGTGAAGGGGTGGAATTTTGCTGCTAGTTTGGTGAGTCGGCAGTATTCTCGTTGAGGGACACAACAGCAGTAAGTGCATTAGAGCACATTCCGCTGAAGCAGTTGTAAAACAAGCACAATTCTTTTTTGTAACCTGTCACAGAGGAATAGGCTAGTGGTTGGTGCACCAGCCCAGATGTGGTAACAATACTCCATGCACGGCCGAATGATGGGTTAATCGACATAATATAGTGGCAGATCTGAGAAGTTTTCTATTCTGGTGGAGGGGACTTACATTCTGTGTGGTACCTACCTTTATGGACTACATCAACTCTTACACTTCACTATAAATACCGGAAACACATGCCTCTCGGTGTTGGAACTACCCTAGTCTAATACTGGCAGTCAGACAGACGTTCAACCACTCTCTTTATATGCTGTATTTATACTTTGTTCAATATACTTTGTTTCACTAATCCCGAGTTTGTGTCTTCTTTCCGGACCCTTTACAAGATCACAGCACATTTTGTGATACATTAAAAAGGGCTATTTCCAAACTGCGTCACCGCAACCACAGATCTTGCAAAAGAGAGTTTGTAACCTAAGGGGAGACAACTTTAAATAAAGAGAAACTACTACTTCATTCAAAGCGATACACTTATTATAATACTGATCGAAATTCAATACATAATTAATTATGGATTACAGAAAAGAGTCAGA